>JAMXBB010000008.1:93845286-94287236 GCA_024138015.1 Lumnitzera littorea
TCCTTATATATATATGAAACTATTTAAAATCAATCAATTAATTAATCATAAGTTCATCTAAAAGGGTATTAATTGAATAGGTTATTTCTAGGTTAAATAATAACCAACTTAACAAATTAAGTTTAGCTAATTGAACTAATCTAAAGCATATTAATATTTATTGGAGATCTAAACTCCTCTAAACTTATTCCCTAAGTTTAAACAATAGGTATTTGATATGAGGTAGGAAGAGAAACTAAGGTCTTGTGCTATTGTGGGCGAGAAAAGAATAGATGGAGGAAGCTAAACTAGAAACAGGACAAGTTGATGTGGTTGAGAAGGCTTATGCTACATGTGTGGCGTCAAATTAGAGATGTATCAAGCTTAGGATGTAAGAAAATAAGCCTGCATGTCTTAGCCTATCTAGTAGGTAAGTTAGATGATTTAATAAATAAGATGGGGGCACTCTCTATATTAGTTCACCATAGCAATTGTACACTACCTTAATTTTGCACTCGCACATACATTATCATTACTATGCATAACCAACTTGTTAAGTTGGCTTAATTTATATGCTAATAGAATATTTGGGGAGATTATATATCTATATATTTTATAAGAAAAATATGAGAAAAGCATAATACAATATCTTTTCTCCCAAGTGTATGTGTTGAATTCTGCATTCACAATTTATTTAGTGTTTACAGCAAATTACATAGTAGTAGTGTTGATCAAGTACTATAAATTTAAGTTGTAACTAAAAATTTATTAAAATTATGGACATGGGTTCATTCAATAATGTGTTAGGATTTTGTATTATTTGTGATTTTTAGAACTCAAGTACATAGTAACTTGTTTACCATTTGTATATGTTAAGGTTAATAAATAATGAACTTAATGAAAAAGGAACACTAAATATTACTTGTTGCATTTTGCATTTGCTTCAACTTGGAAGATGCTAAAAGTGACTTGAGAAGATTGGTGATTTTAGATATTTAACTTGATGATCAATACCATATGACTAGTTATTGATCAACATCATGCCCAAAAATTCTTATTGAGAAGTTGTTGACCTTAGTGAAGTTTTCAATCAGATAATATTACGAAAGACGCTAAGGTAGATCATACCAAAGATATAGGGTGCCATTATGGATTCTTAGTATTGAATTGGCATATTAATGATTGATTTGACATTATTCTTGATGCAATTTTTTGGTTTAGTTACCATTTCCATTAATTAATACATACACATAAATATATATGAGTTACTCTAAGTTTTTATTAGTCCAAAACGACCTTAGGTTATGTTGCTTGAATGGTTATTAATTTAAAGATAACAAATAGTATTTATTGAATTAATGTACAATGTATGTGTTTGATTATGGTTTTGTGCATTCATATGAATGTGTGAGTATAGCTAAGTATTAAATGTTAGCTTAGCTTACTCTTTTTGGAGCTTTCATTTATTTATTTAAAGGAACAAATGATGCTAATAATATAGATTTATACCACTATTGAGCTTTATTTTTTGGTTTCTTATTTCGATTTCATTTCCCTTAACATGATTTAAACTAAACCCTATGCCTATTTAATTTAAATCCTCAACTAAAGTTAAAGAAAACTTGATTTCTTTATTTTAAAAATTTTTGGAGTCACCACCACATAAAACTGGGAGAAGTGATTAAACTAGAACCAATTAGGAGAACCGATTCTAATTTAACCACTAGTCTACGTTTTAAAAACTTTTTAAAAAAGAATTAAAGAAACAAAATTTCTTAAGTTCAGGAGCTAACATATTAAACCTTCACCGATACCACTATTAATCTTCCAAAATTAGATTTAGTTTTCAAAATTCCCATTTTATTTTTCAAAACAAAGCTTAATCACTAGTAAATAAATTAAATTGGATTTATTCTACAAAAATAGATAATTGAAGCTATAATTTACAAAAAATGGAAAACTAAAGTTTTTACAAATTTTACGTTATTCGGAAGTGTCTACGTACCCACTAGTCAAGATTAGACTCTCATAGTTCATTTTAAAAACTTTAGTGTGTTATTTTGTTTTAATTTTGAAAATTGACTAACTTTACGTTTTTTAATTCATTTATTTATTTAAAAAAATTCTAAAAAGGTCCTAAGTTAAATTTCAATTTTCTGGAAACTTCCAAAAAGAGGGTCCTAATTCTTAGAACAAGTTGATTAAGCTTTTTATTTAAAAAAATAAAAAAAATTATAAGTGAGAAAACATGTTTCCTAAAAGAATTCCTCAAAGGCCTTGAAAACAAACTCTTTTATTAAAAGGATTTTTCTTCTATTTGTGAATAAATAGCTAATGAACTAAATAATATAAAATAAATAAATAAATAATAAAAAGAAACAAAGAAAGAAAGAAGCTAGACCTAGGGCAATAATAAATAAAAACACGGGTCAGTAGATTTTAGATTTGGGTTAGATTTTGGTTCCAATTGGGCTTCAACTCCAAATCGAGTCGCAATTAGGAAGGAGAAGACTGTAACTGGGGTTGTTCGATTTTGGCCACCCAGGACACCAAAACATACAGGCAAGGGGACTTTTGTATGTCTTCGATTTAAGCTTAGGGGGCTAGACTCAACGCCTCGATCAAGGATTACCATTTAATAGTAGCATGCGAAAGTGGGGTTAAGTGTGGTGTTTGGGGTTATGTGGATGGCCGCTATTTCTTTATTCATTGTGTAAAGATGGGGCTTTCTGTTATGCTAGTGGTCAATATCAACAACTAACGTGGGGGCTATGTTGTTAAGCATTAAGTCGAATCGGCATGTGTTAGAGATGGGCTTAGTTAGGGGTCAAGGATGATGGGGCGAGAATGGTCGATCGTATGTGGAAGATGGGCTTACTAGTCGGTGTTGGATGACAACTGAATTCCAAGCATATAGGGACTATCACAACTGTGATTAGGTGTATGTGTGGAATCATATTTTATGGATTCGGTTTATACGGGGTTTACCAACCGTAGTAAGGGCGATGGGGCTATTTGAGTGTACTGGATTGTCGAAGTTAGAAGAAGATTGGTGTACCACTACATCTGGTTTAGAGTGGGAGAGAGGGCAATCGATAGAGATAGCATGGTACGTGTGTAGTGTTGCTACAACTTGTAGCAACGGTGATCGAAGGCTAATGATTACAAACTTGGGGCTGGTTCAATGTTAGCATGGATGCCTGCGCTTGGAAATCTGGTCATCTATTGGTTGTTAGAGTTGCGTTTAGTTGTTGGACGAAGGGAGTTATGTGTGCTGCAGTCAGTTTGGTGGACAGTGTGATCATTGTGTTGCACTGCACACAATGGATGAGGATCATTGTGTTTGTTGCTACTATTCAATAATGATAGTAGTACGGGGTACGTCCGTGAGTGTTTGCTAGTTGTTGTTTGGTCGTGCAATGTTGGACCGAAGGCAAGGATGGGATGGTTGGTACTTTGGCTTAGCATGATTAGAGCGTCGAGGCTATTGGATAGGGGCATATGAGTGACTGTGTGTTTGTGTTCAAGGTTGGATGGTGTTAGGTACAGGGTGTTTGGCTAACGATAGTTGAAGTGGCGAAGGTGTAGTGTTTTTCTTTTTTATCAAGAACTCCCTTTCGCTACTTTGATCCATATATATTCAACTCAAGATCAAATCTTCTGGATCAATTCAAATCTATTTTGATAAAAACTAAATTTGAGTCTTAAAAATCTTCATCTTATTGGATTTAACGTTATCATATTAGATTCATTATCGCCAATAATCATCTGACCATGATTCTACTAAATCCATACAATAACAACTAAAGATTTGATAAAATTTATAATTAGATTTAAATCTCATACGCTCAATCGATTTTCTTCTCTTTTTGTTAGCTTCTTAAAAAAAGATTTTGCAATGGCTATTAGGGAAAAGGAAGAAAAAGAAAAGAAAAAAAAAAAACATGTTTGCCTAATGAGATTAGAACCCAAGATCTCCAAGCTATATGCTATGTTAAGTTAGAATGTGAAACCATCAGGCCACTAGCCTATACCTTGACATCTAGTACAATTAAATTGTACTCAAGTTATGTGACCAGCTAAAATAAAACTACTCAAAATGAGCTAGACCAAATTAATTGACCCTAAATTAACCTAAAATATTTTATTTTCTTAAAAATTATTTTCTTAAAAAGTCTTTACACTTTTTTTTTATTTTTATTTTTCTAGTTTTTTTTTCTGAAATTTTTCTATTTATTTTGTTTTTGTCTTTTTATCATTTTTCAATTTTTTTTGTTATTTTCTAAATTAGGACCCTTAAAAAAAAGAACAATTAATACTTTAAAGGAGCAAAAATGGAATGTCTACAACTACCCCTCTTTTTGTAATAAAGTTTGAGTAAAACTTTACTACAAAGATAAAAGAGACATCATTTTTGCCTTGAGGATTACTCTATCTTAAAAAACACTATAATTAGCTAACTATCCTAGGCTTGATCTACTAAGGATTTGGTGGTAAAAAGCTCAAAAAGAAAGGTGGTAAGGGTAGTGCCTTGTAAGTTGGCTAACCTAAGTAAATGAGTAAAGTGCTCCTTAAGCTAACTAAGACCCTAAATAACAACTTGGTCATGCTCCTCCGAGCTGACTAACCTAGGCGAGAGTATCTCTAAGAGACTAACAATCCTAATTGAAAGGTTAACATGGAACCTAGTTGTGCTCCTCTAAGCTGATTGACATAGGCAAGAACGCCTCTAAGGAACTAGCAACCCTAATTGAAAGGTCAACATGGAACTTAGTCGTACTCCTCTAAGCTAATTGACATAGGCAGAAGCATCTCTAAAAGACTAACAACCCTAACTAAAAAGTCATTATGAAACCTAGCCATGCTCCTTTAAGCTGATTGACATAGGCGAAAGCGTTTCTAAAGGACTAATAACCTTAATTAAAAGGTCAATATAAAACCTAGCTGTGCTTCTTTAAGCTAACTAGCATAGGTGGGAGCATCTCTAAGAGACTAGTAACCCTAACCAAAAAGTCGACATAAAACCTAACCGTACTCCTTAGAGTTGATTGACATAGGAGGGAACATCTCTAAGGGACTACAACCCTAACTAAAAAGTCAACATAAAACCTAACCATTCTCTTTTAAGCTGATTGGTATAGGTGGGAGTGTCTCTAAAGGACTGGTAATCTTAACTAAAAAGTCAACACGAAACTTAGCCATGCTCCTTTAAGTTGACTAACATAAGCAATCGAGCAAAGCGCTCCTTAAGCTAGTTAAAGCCTTAAATGAGAATTGAGTTAAGTCAATGCTCTATGAGCTGGCTAAAACCTAAAAGAAAATATGGATTGGGACAACGCTTTATAAGCTAGCTAGAACCTTAAAAGAGAATGAATCGGGACAGTACCCTGTGAGCTAGTTAAACCCCTAAAAGAGAAATATGAATTGGGACAACACTTTATGAGTTGGTTGAATCCCTAAAAGAGATGTGAATTGAGACAGCGCTCTATGAGTTAGCTAAACCTTATGAAAATGGATAGGGGTTATGTGCCCTAGGGGCTGGCCAAAAACCTTAAGAAGCAAAACTAGAGGATGTAACCTTTTGAAAAATCTCTTAACTTAAGAAATATACAAATCATGAATTTGGTGAAAAACCATATATAACAAAAAAGACATTAAGAATAAGGTTTCTTGACTTGAAAAAGAATAAATAAACATCAAAAACTAAATTAGGGAGAATGACTTAGAAGTAGATGACATGAATTGAAAATTTGGCCACTCAGGTTGACATAGATTTGAAAATGAATAGAAAAACCTATAATAAGTCTTTGCTTTTGCTCTTTCCTTTTCCTTTTCCTTTCTTTCTTTGTCTCTCTTCTCTTTTTTTTTTTTATTGTTGTTTTTTCTTCTTAAAAGTCTGCTAATGGACACAAATTCTTATTTAAGAAGCAAATGCTATAACCATCCCTTTCCTTAGTAATCATGTAGGACATCTCATATTCTTTAAAAATGTCTAATGTTGAGCTTCTTGGTAGGGGCTTGTGATTGTAAAACATTCCTCTCCTAGGAAATAAGTAACTCATGATTAGTTTAGTCAAAGAGGACTTCCTTACATACTCTCTGTCTAGATTACACTATTAACTACTGTTCCAAAAAATTACAATCTGGTTTACAAGTGATATGTTTTGATTAATCTGTTAAGTCTTTTTGGGTTTAGTAATTAGGCTTTTGGTCAAATGGTTTCAAAAGGGATTAATAAGAGGGTCTATTTTAAAAGAAATATTTTTATCCAACCCGAGTATACAAGTCAAGAACCCTTAGGAAAATATTAGATGTGTGCTTGCCTCGGTTTCAAAAATAATTTTTATTAAACATAAATTATTCTTGAAGATCAAAAGAGCTTGGAGTAAGGAGACAATGTATGTGGGGAGGTCTTGTGTGATTTAAGATGAATATGAAGGTTTTGTGTTTGTAATATAAAGTGTGATTCTGATATGAATATAGGGTTTTGTGTTAGTGGTTGGCAATGTAATCTAGGACCTTGTATTTTTAGAGCAACTTGTGCTTCTAGGCCTTCTTTGATTGGGGATTTTCTTAAGCTCGATGTTCAAGCCTTTCTTCCTTTTTCTTTCTTTTAGTTTTTTTTTTCTTTTTCTTTCTTTCTTCTCTCTTTTTTTTTTTTCTCTATTTTTTTTGCCTCATTATTTCTTTCTTTTCTTTCTCCAAAAAGTAATTATCTCTTTTGTCGAGTATTTGTCTTTAGATGAATCAAGGCCTTAAATCCATAGGTTCTGAGTGCATAGGTTTGGGTAAAGTATGAATGGTCTTGAGATATTTGGAAAAGTATTAACTCTTCTTCAAAGGGAACAACTTATCGAAAACAAAAGTTATCCATAAATTGTTATTACTAAGGTAAGCACAAATCAATTTTATCATTTTCTCCTAATTAATGACCCTAACCTTTGAATGGCCCTACTGTAGGATGGTTTTTGATAAGGTTCGCATTTGAAAGCACTCCAAATTGGTTCAATCGGGTTAACAAAAGATACTTGTGTTTGGGATTTGAAAATAAATGCCTAACTTCATTTTAATCTACATATTACATTCAAAACAGACCTCATTTAAGGAATGAGTCTAAAAATCCCTCGCCATGTTGTCTCTCATCTCTCAAAGTGTTTATAAGTTAATATATGGGATCTAGTTCACCTCTTTTCATTCTAAACTTTTTTTTTTAAAGATAAGTTACCAATTCCCTACATAGGGATCAATTTGCCATAAGGTAGAGATTGACCTTGCTCCGAGTTCCTTGAAATATGTTCCAATTATGAAATGATGCCTTTCATTCGATTTGAGTTCAAAATGAAATTTCAAAGACTAAATGCCCTGTACTTTTCATGTTCTTGCTAAAATTACTCTAAACTTGTAGATCTTAATGCCCCTTAGTTCTCATGTTTGATTTCTTGTCCAGTTCTTTAAAGTCAAATGGGCCAGCATTGATGTCATTATATGTGGAAGGGACTATGAATTACCCTTTTTGTTTGTACTAGAGATCAAGCTCAAGATAGTGTTTCAGGGCCTCATGTTTTGACTTAGTTCATGGTTGGACTTGATGGCTCAAGGGTTTTGAGTTAGATCAGCTATCTTGATGGGCTAGTGGTTCATGTTTGGTTGGCTACTTTAACGAGCCATGTAGTTCGTGTTTATCCTGAGTCCCATAAGGATTGCAACCATTAATAACTTCTTCTTCTTCTTTTTTTAAGAGAGAGAGAGAGAGAGAGAGGAAAATAAGGCTTTGTATTATAGAGACCAAGTGATCAAATTATAAATAGGGATTGCTTTCTTAGGATTCTTTATACAAGCCTATATATTTACATTTTTTTGATTGATAGAGAACAATGATTTAATGAATGCTATTAAAGGATTTATTTACAAACAAGGAATAGAAGAATAATATTCTAAAAGAGAAAAGATTATTTTTATTATGAAGGATACAATATATAAACAAAGTAAAGGAGGCAAACATTGTGCTTGATTGTTATTCAACGGAATCAAAGATCATTTCTAAATCTTATTTATTCTAAAATAGGAAGCCTATTTACAAGTTATTAATTTATCTTAAAGAATGAATTTTCCTAGCTTACAGAATACTTGGCAAGATAGTAATTACCTAAAATTATTTTATTAGATTGATTCTTTTTGTTCTTTTCTTTTCACTTTTGATCACTTAAGAACAAGTTTTTAAGAAAAGTTTAGCATGTTATAAGGTAGCAAGACATGATTATTTATGAACCTAACTTTTAGAAATTAGGACATAATTATCAAGCATGAATAAGGATAAAAAATGTAAAATGAAGACATATAAATGCAAGGAATCAGCAATCAAATAGTAATGTGGTAATATTAGGTGTTTAGGGTTGTAATTATATCAAAATTCCATTATTATAATAAATTTACAAGAAAGATGTTACATAGAAATATAATTTACAAGGATTTTTTACATTTACAAATATGTAATTTACAAAATAAAATATAGGGAAATAATGGATGAGTCATATACAAAGAACTAATACACTTGGGAAATTACATGGATAATATGGGAATTCCGACATAATATCGACCTTCGGTTAACATGGCTTATTATTATTTATTCATCGATTAAGATTCGTGCATACAATTAGGATGGGTTCTAAAGGTCCTTAAGTTTTGTGACCCTACACGTTTTTAAAGAAATAATTCCTTAATCACATTTAAACTTGAGTAGGGTAGCTTAATCGGCTCCGAAAAGTGGTTATCCCACAACCTCTAAAACTTACACAATGACCTTCCTCCTAAGGTCCTAGGACAGCTTGGTTCTAACCGTATCTACTATACATAAGATTCACAAAATAAACCCCCCAAGAAGGCCCCATAGGTGAACTGCAACAAATATGTTAGTACAACAAATTATATTTTACAATCAAAAGAAAAAAAAAAAAAAGAAAATTTACATGAATAATTGACTCAGGTATTCTTAAAAAATAATCCTAATTTCAAAAAATTTAAGTGACTAGCCCTCTTGACGTCTCAAATAGAGTAGCCAAGCTGTTGAGCCTAATTTTTTGGTTTTTTATTTCAATTTCATTTCCCTTAACTTGATTTATATTAAACCTTATGCCTCTTTAATTTAAACTTAATAAAATTAAAGAAAACTTGATTTCTTTGTTTTAAAAAATTTTAGAGTTGCCACCAGGTAAAACTAGGAAAGGTAATTAAATTAAAACCGATCAAGTAGACTAATTCTAATGTAGTCATTAGTCTACGTTTTGAAAGCTTTTCTAAAAAGAATTCAAGAAACCAGATTTCTTGAGTTCGGGGGCTAACCTATTAAACCCTTATAGGTACCATTTTTTATTATCTTAAATTAGATTTAGTTTTCAAAATTTTCCTTTTTTTTTTTTTCAAAACAAAGCTTAATCACTAGTAAATAAATTAAATTGGATTTATTTTACAAAAATAGATAATTCAAGCTATAATTTACAAAAAATGGAAAATTGAAGTTTTTACAAATTTTACATCACTCAGAGGTGTTTACATACCTGCCAATCAAGATTAGATGTTCATAGATCATTTAGAAAACTTTAGTGTATTGGTTTGTTTTAATTTTGAAAATTGACCAACTTTACGTCTATTCAATTGGTTAAGGAAGTCTTTTGAATGGTATGCCTTTAGGAATTTCTGGTACTTTCAACTTCATGATTGTATTCCAGGCTAAGCATAACATCCTTATGCACCCATTTCACATGTTAAGCATAGTTAATGTATTCAGCAGCTCCTTATTCAACGCTATGCATGGTTCTTTGGTAACCTCTAGTTTGATCAGGGAAACTACAGAAAATGAAACTGCTAATGAAGGTTATAGATTCGGTCAAGAGGAAGAAACTTATAATATCGTAGCTGCTCATGGCTATTTTGATCGATTGATCTTTCAATATGCTAATTTTAACAATTCTCGTTCTTTACATTTCTTCTTAACTGCTTGAAAATTATAAAGGGGTCTTAAGTTAAATTTCTATTTTCTAGAAAATTCTAGAAAGAGGGTCTTAATTTTTAGAATAGGTTGATTAATCTTTTTATTTAAAAAAAATTCTAGGCAACAAAACACGTTTCCTAAAAAAATTCCTAAAAGGCCCTAAAAACAAACTCTTTTATTAAAATTTGTGAATAAATAGCTAATGAACTAAATAAAATAAAATAAATAAATAATAAAAAAGAAAGAATGAATGAAAGAAGCTGGACTTGAGGCGACAACAAATAAAAACACAGGTCAGTTGATCTTGGATTTAGGTTGGATTTTGTTTCCAATTGGGCTTCAACTCCAAATCGAGTCACAACAAGGAAGGAGAAGATAGTTGTCACGAACTGAGGACGGCCTAGTCGTAGCAGACGTCGTATACTGTACGAAGAACCCCTGGTTGGTTACCCTTTCAATCAAGAACTCTTCACACAATATACAAGGCTCTACAACCATTAGTTTCCAAAGAACATCCAGATTCACATGATATCATCACACAAACATATTTATATAAAATTTGAGTTATAAAGCTTACAATACACAACGATTAAGTATGTCTAGGTCTATAATACTAAGATAAACAAAAGTACATGAGTAAAAGTCTACATAAACTGTTCTCTCTTAGTACACAGGACAGCTCGCTCTTGCTCAAGTCCCCAAGCTAACCTGTGGCATCCCTCGTCCTGCCTCTACAAACAGGCTATCCTGCAACAAAAGTCTAAAAGGGTGTAAGCCTAAGCTTAGTGAGCAAAACCCTCAGCCACACTACAAACAAATTATAAGTACATTATATTTACGCATATGCATGAATGATCAACCAAAATGCCAAACAATACGTATTATTAACTAGTTCATATACGTACCTTAGATTTAACGCCCTCCGAAGTCAAGGTTGGAGTTTACACGGCACCAATCAGATCCGGGTATTATACTAGAACTTACTTTACTACGGAACTCTACGTTCTGTTATATCAAATAATTCTTTTATTTTCAGAAAAACCCAAATTCTAGTATAATTGTGAGTGGGCCCCCGTAGTCCACACTCACCCCTAAACGGAGGCCTCTAAACTCAACCCTTAGCTAGGTGGTTGGCGCCTCCAACGCTTAGTGTTCCCGCGAGCCAGGGTAAGGTCATTTTGTACGAGTGCACCGAACAGAACCAAATAAATTAATAATATCAACCCCCGAATGGCCTCTCTTTACCTTCGTGTGATGTGACGATCGGAATAGTATCCATGCTATGCATGTTCCAGTTTCTTTTTATAGGCCGAGTATAATTAAGTTCAAATTATGCTGTGACCATCCAATAGTATACACAATCAATTTCTATACTACCATACAATAAACAAGGCATTTTCTGTACTTAAGTTAAATTCACAATATAAGACACAGTTACATACACAAGCATTTCCCCAACCCCCATACAGTAGTCAATTAACAACAATATTTAAGTCCACTATTTACAATCACAATCAAGCATGGAATCATAGAGTAAATACTCACTCAGCCATGGTGACTCGCCCTAATCGTAGTAATCGATCGGGAGGTCTTCGCTCACCTCGGGATCACCTGACCATTATAATAGGATAATGCTAGTAAGTAATTGAATTAACTAATACTTTTGATTATCTATTTGTCTAATTCTACTTAAATTACTACCACTTCTATCCGGTTAGACTTTATTGTTAATCATATGTAACTTTTTCGTTTCATTTATGATGTTTATAACCTTATAGTAGTTTTTCATCGTTTTCGGACGTACATTCACACAGTAATGTCCGTTTTGGACGTTAAGATCCATGTTTTATGATATAGACTAAATTTATAGAAATTTCTAACTATGAAAACTTAAGTCCTCTTATTACTTATATTTATACCTTTTGTTTATACTTAATGATTTAGTTAACCCTTAAATCCTTATACCTAGAGGATTTTACTTTACTATTACTAATTCATATACTTAATTAAGTATAATCCAATTTAGAATGTGCCTTAGGGTTTACTAATTTAGGTATATGATTATATATACTCTTCTTATTTTCTCATTTTATAATCCATGCTTATGTCATCACTTACCTCATCAATTGCTTATGTCATCATATGCTTACCTCATCACTTACTTCATCATTTAATTACCTAAGCTTCACCTCATGCTTATGTCATATGTGCATGTCTTATGTGCATTTTATTTCTTCTCTTATACTTATGTACATATACCTCTTCCCTTATACTTATGTACATATATCTTATACATACATATACTTATACCTATACTTAAACTTATACCATATTTATACGTGTATACATACTCATATACCTATACGGTTAGATATGTATTTTTATACAAAAATTCGTATGCCTAATATTTTCCTTAAGAAAAGCTTCATAATTCCATTCTTTTATGTTTTTAAGTGTGTAATTAGTGTAATATAAGTAAGTATAGTTAGGTATTGTCCTAATTTAGGTTATGTACATGGTTAATACTCATGTATAAAGGTTCTCATACAAGTATTTCTTTGGTATTTTTTTATGTATACATACCTAAGAGCAAATACACAAGTATTTCTTCCCTTTCCTTCATGGTTCCTCACTTTCTATACTTAAAGATGAGGACTTTATGCCCTCTTCTTCATGATCATAATTAACACAAGCTTACTTCTCTAATCTACCTAATTACCTAACTAATCAAGAAGATAAAACAACATAAAGTAACTTAGATACATGCCTTTACTTATGTTGGAATTAAGGAGACAAAAAGTAAAGTGATGAAAGTGAAAGAGGAAGAAGAAGCTCACGGCAATGGTGGAGGATTTTTGGTTTATTTCTTTTGTCTTGTTTTCATTATGGAAGACAACAAATGGGGGGGTCAATATGAAGAATAAGTGGACGGCAACACTTAAGAAAAAAGAAAAGAAGAAAAAAATCAAGAGAAAAGATAAGAAAAGCCATCATGAAGGAAGAGATATTTTCTTTATCTCTTAGTATCTTTTGTTGACTTTTCAAAGTATTGACTTGGTCAACCCTTTGACCTTGGTCAATATGTGTTGACTTGGTCAACTCTCCTTAAGTATATGTAAATTTATGCACATAATATAGTAATTAAGGGAAATTAAGGGAAAAATGAAGGAAATGAGGTATTTGGTGAATTGATTAGTAAACATGGTTGATGAGATCTTACTTTAGGTCTTTACAGCCTATATATCTCATTTGATAAACTACTTTGGATAACAAGTGCAAAAAGTATTAATTCGCATATTAAAGTTCACTATTTGTAACCTAATCTTCAACTATACCCCTAACTCTAAGTAAGACTATCTTAATCATATTCTTAAGAAATAAATGTAAGCTATGATTCATTATTTTAGTTTCTAAAGGACTACTTGAGGATTCAACACATATATGCATGATTGAAAGTCATCTATAATCATTTTCTAATGATTTGGCAAAATATGAGTGTTATATTATCAATTTAGGGTTTTAAGGTTTATTATGTTGAATTAGTGCACATATGTCTTAAAAGTGATCATTTTAGGGTTTCTGTCACTTTTAAATGAAATCTTTAACATTTAGATGCATTTAGGGTAGTAAAGTTTCTTACGCGATTAATGAATTCTTTTAGGGTTTTCTCTTGGTTTTCTCTTTCATTAGCCTAGTCGTCTCCTAAATTGTCTAACATAATTGAGTCTATTTCAAAAACTAGAACGAACATTGTAGGGGTTTACAACAGTGACTGGGGTTGTTCGATTTTGGCTACCAAGGACAACAAAACAA
Organism: Lumnitzera littorea; assembly: GCA_024138015.1. NCBI lineage: Eukaryota > Viridiplantae > Streptophyta > Magnoliopsida > Myrtales > Combretaceae > Lumnitzera > Lumnitzera littorea. The sequence continues at coordinate 93,859,067 of JAMXBB010000008.1, forward strand.
GCAGGAAAGGGGACTTTTATGCATCTCTGATTTAGGCTTAGGGGGCTAGACTCAACGCTTTGATCAAGGATTGTTGTTTGGTGATAGCATGCAAAAGTGGGGTTGAGTGTGGTGTTTGGGGCTATGTGGATGGCCGTTACTGCTCTGTTCATTGTGCGAGGATGAAGCTTTCTGTTGTGCTAGTAGTTGGTATCGGTGATTGGCATAGGGGCTATGTTGCTGGGCATTAGGTCAAATTGGCGTATGTTAGAGATGGGCTTACTTGGGGGTTGAGGATGATGTGGCAAGAATGGTCAATCGCGTGTGGAAGATGGGCTTACTAGTTGATGCTGGATGATGACTGAATTCCAAGCATAAAGGGACTATCACGACCGTGATTGGGTGTATCTATTGTGTTGTGTTTTGTAGATTTAATTTATACGGGGTTTATTAGCCGTAACTAGGGCAACTGAGCTATTTGAGTATATTAGATCGTTGAAGTTAGAAGAGGATTAGAGTGCCACTGCAACTGGTTGAGAGTAGGAAAGAGGGCAATCAATGAAGATAGTGTGGTGCATGTGTAATGCTACTGTAACTTACAGCAACGGCGATTAAAGGCGAATGATCACAAACTTGGGGTTAGTTCAATGTTGGCGTAGATGCCTGTGCTTGGTAATTTGGTCATCTGTTGGTTACTAGAGTTTGTTTCAATTGTTGGACGAAGGGAGTTATGTGTGCTACAGTCGATTTGGTAGACGGTGCGATCACTGTGTTGCGCTACACACAATGGATGAGGATCGTTGTGTTTGCTACTACTATTTGGTAATGATAGCAATATGGGTTATGTCTGTGAGTGTTTGCTAGTTGATGTTTAATCGTGCAATGTTGGACCGAGGGCAAAGATGGGAGGGTTACTGCTTTAGCTTAGTGTAATTAGAGCGTCGAAGCTGTTAGATAGGGGCATATGAGTGACTGTGTATTTGTGTTCAAGGTTGGATGGTGTCAGGCATGGGGTGTTTAGTTGATGATAATTGAAGTGGCAAGGGTGTTGTGTTTTTCTTTTTCATCAAAAACTTCCTTTCTTTACTTTGATCCATATATATTCAATTCAAGATCAAATCTTTTGGATTAATTTAAATCTAATTTGATAAAAACCAATCCAAATTTGAGTCTTACAAATCTTCATCTTATTGGATTTAATGTTATCGTATTAGATTTATTATCTCTTATAATCATCTGGTCATGATTCTATTAAATCCATACAATAACAACTAAAGATTTGATGAGATTTATAATTAGATTTGAATCCTATATACTCAATCGATTTTCTCCTCTTTTTGTTTGCTTCTTGAAAAAAGATTTCGCAGTGGCTATTAAGGAAAAAAAGAAAAAAAAAGGAAAAAAAAAACACGTGTACCTAATGAGATTCAAACCTAAGATCTCTAAGCAATATGCCATGTTAAGTTAGAATGTAAAACTATCAGGCCATTAGCTTATGCCTTCATATTTAGTATAATTAAATTGTATATAAGCTATTTGACTAGTTAAAATAAAGCTAATCGAAATGAGCTAAACAAAATTCATTGATCCTAAATTAACCTAAATTATTTTATTTTCTAAAAATCTATTTTCCTAAAAAATCTTTGTACTTTTTTTAGTTTTTTCTTTTTGAAAATTTTCTTTTTTATCATTTTTCAAATTTTTTGGTTATTTTATGAATTAAAACCCTCTAAAAAAAGAACAATTAAAACTTTGAAAGAACAAAAAAATGGGGTATCTACAACCATCACTATAGATATGATATGTACTAAGGTGTAGGACAAATGTTAATGTTGGTTTGAATCTAAAATATGGTAAGGATGCTTGGAATCATTAGCAATAGTTAGTTTAAGACTTTTATAAATTTGAAGTTGGTTCATTCTATTTTTAATTATTTTTTAGCTAGGAAAATTTTAGGTTTGGAATATTTGCTTGACTCTATCAATTAGAGAAGGTTATTGGTAGATGTCAATTGATTGTTATTGGATAGATTATACTAATTATGTTATGAGAATAAATTTTTTGAAAGTTATTACAAATATATATATATATATATATATGTATTTGTGATACATAGTAAGTACTTGGAACTTAGTGTATTTATACTTTATTATGCATATATGGTACAGATGTGGCACTTCAAAATTTAAGGCTTAACAGTATTAATATCACTTAACAAGTTGTATGTAAGCAAATTCAAAACCTAAGTTAAAGTCGGATTGCAAAAACTCTTGATTCTTAGAAGATCTTAATATATAATGCAATCATTTTACATCTTAATCTCAATCTTTGGATGAAATAATAACGTATTGATAGTTATTATTATGATATCTTTTAAATAAAATGTGACATAACTCTAATTATCAATATGCCTTTTAATATAATGGTTTAGAGTTTATTGAAACTCCAATATTAAGTATGCTCAACAAGAAGCATTTCCACAATAAGTGACATTTGGGAAGCAATTGAATCAAGAACAAAACCATGAGGCATCCTTATGATATCCATTGGAATTTCTTATGGACAAGTATATGATAATACTCATGAGTTATTTGAGTTTGACGGAATATTTACTTAACTTCAATTTAATAATAATTGAGTCGAGCTTCAGCTACTATAGCCATTAATTGAGTCGAGCTCATACTTCATGATATTTAGCTTAACTGAGCTTAAGAGTTCAATCAAGTTCAAGTCGAGTTTGAATGTTAATCAAATTAAGTAGAGTTAGATACTCGATATTACTTTGATTAGTAGAAAAAATATTTTTTAAATAAATCGAGTCTAAATAAATTTAATCAAGCTAAATTTGACTTTCTAATTCTAAATTCAATTGAGTTTAAGTAAAGTTTGACTTTGAGCTTCAAAACTTGAAATCAAGTTCAAACTTAATACTATATTTTCTAAATAAGATTTGTTTATAGTTTAAATGTCATGTGTTGAAAGTGGTTAGCAATTAGTGTCATTAATAACAAAATATTCATTTGAAAAAAAAAAAAAGTGAAATTTTTTTCAGTTGATTACGGCATGTTGTCATTCCCCTATATTCCTTACATGAGTTCCATTATGGCGGTTACTTAGATTTTGCTCTTCTTAATCCCAATTTGTCAAAATCCCAATTCCCTTAAAACCCTACATACAGATTCCTTTAGAGAACCTCAGAATCCTAATTTATAAATCAATTTCCAAGTTTTATTCCTGAAATGCTCTCATTGAAAATGGAAAGTTACACTCCTTTACTCTAAAAAAAAATTGTTTGTAATCAATCTTCAAAAACCCTAATCACCTTTAGCTTTCTCTATTGCAACCTTATCCATGTCTTTCTCTATACATCATGCTTGATGAATTGATGAGGATTTGATTGAAATATCCCCATCAATGTCTTTCACTATCTACACCCTCACACTTGCAAACACAATTCAAAGGGGCAAAAGTAGAAATAATGGAATTTCATACCAATTTCTTTAGGAGATGCTCATTGTAGTGATGTTCATCTTCTGTTTCCTTGATTTCTACTCAATTAAGGATTAGGGTTTCAAATGGAGAGTTGCTATGATTTCATACTGATTTCTTCCATTGCCTTGATTTCATACCGATTGATTTTATATTGAATTGTTAGGGTTAGGGTTAGGTCAATCTTCATTTCCCTTGATTTCGAATGGTGAATGAGGTTAGATCTCTATCTTCATCTTCATCCTAGTGATCTCCTCCATTGATGTGTTTTCTATTTTTGTAACATTATTATTGCAATTTGCTTTCTTTGTTTTAATTTTTATTTGGAAACAATTTGTTTTTAGTGCAATATCCTCTTTTGTTTTCTTCCCAATGTTCTTTTGTTTTTTTTTTTATTTTTTTTATTATTCACTTAAGTAAGGGTATTTTGAGTATTTTCTATTCTATTTATGGCTTTTTCCCTATCAAATTTTATGAAATAAACACATAATATCAATTCAATTACACCCAACTAAACACCATGATATTTATTCCATATCTATTACACCTTGATTCTAATCCCAAGTAATTATAATTCCATTCCTTATTTATTACATTCAACGATGAGACTTACATGAATCTAATTGATAACAACGTAAGTATCCAAGTTGGAAGAAGAAAACAATTCAATTACCTTGATGATCATTCTTTCTTTTTGAATTCAAACAGCAAAATACCTGCCATAAATATGACAACATGAACATCATTAATCTCATATAAAAAACGAATACATGAGATTATTTTTCTTAAAATTTCAGATTTAGGGTATGCTTGTTTCTCAAAAAACTATCTTTGCAACTTTTGTGATTTTGCTATAATGAAGGAACTAGATTCCTCAAATGTCATCGCACTAATCCTTGCAGTCTATTTGGAAAAAATGATTTTCGTTTGTAGAAAAGAGGAAGGTTTTTTTCCTACTTTTTCAATAGTATTTTTGGTGTTAGATAACCACTATCATTTAAGACCACTCACTGTTGGCATCTTCCATACACGCTACTTTAAAGTATTAGCATCTGCAACCTCCTAAAAGGACTGACATGGTATATGATAACTGCAAAATATCAATTGTAACAAATATCGAAAAATGTTTACAGGAGAATGTTCGAGAATAAATTTAAATAAGAGAATTAATATTTCATAAAATGGTTTAAATAAAGAATTAACGTTCTGAAAAGTTTAAAAAAAGTACCAACATCTTATAAAATGGTTCAAATAATTTTATGGAATGATTATTACATATTTTATTTGAACTATTTTTTTAAACGTTGATCATTTAGTTGTTTTTGAAACATTGATTTATTGTTTAAACTTAACCTAGACATTATCTCCTCTGTTGTAATTCTCTCCATATTTAAGCAATGATTTTTAGCTAAACAAGCATGCCCAATGGAGTATGATGAGAAGTTACCTTTGATGCAGATATCATACATCCTTGTTTTACTGGAGGACTCTTGTAACTTGTTGGAACGGGGAGCAAATCTGGAAATTTGGAAGATGCAATCTCCTTTTCTTCTTTTATTTTCTTAAACATATATGTGAAGCCTTCTCCTGATCTAGGATCGCTCTCATCCCAATCCCCAAATACTGGAGCTAGTGCCACTGGAGGACTCCCCCACTAGAGAAAAACCACTTGCAAATCAACCCAAACTAACAGATTTTCCTAGGTGCTTAAACCAAAGTTTAGTAGAGTATAATAGCGCATAGATCGCGATGCATTTCTTTGAATAGATTCATTTCTCTGCAACTGATAAAAATATGCATTTACCTTCTCAACCGTTTCTCGGCTATTTAACCATGCTGTTAAAGCTTTAGCAAGGGTTTTGATAAGAAGTACATATATACAAATGTGATGAGAAGATGAATACACGTTTTGGAGTTTGTTTATTCGCACGTAACTAATATTTTGAGAGGTGTATTTGCAAACATCCCAACAAATGAACCAAAATTACTAGATGCAGGAATTCGGAATACTTACAGGCATTTTATTGGAGACTTTCTGTTTATGCAATTCCATAATCTTCGTTCAAATTGGATTATAATCTTTAAACCTCTGACTATTTCATTCGCCCTGACAGGTTTTTTATGAATATGATCATGACAACTTTTAGCTGAATTGAATTTTTCCAAAGAGCAAATGGACCCTGAGAGAGCGTGAGTCTAACTATCGATCGGAGGATGTAGGTGGATATATGAATGTCGAAAATGAACTTTATAGCTGAATGTTTTCAGCTAGAAGCATACAAAGTACTACAATATGCTTTCCCATGGTATCTGGTGACCACATATATAAAGATATAATCCGTGATTTCATGGTAAAAGCAATTGGAAGTTTAACATAGAATACTATTTCCAGTGCCATTGGTACGATTGATTAGATAATGTTTCAAAATTTTTACTGAGATCGGCTTTTTGCGAATTGTATACTAAAAGAAAGGAGAGTAGACTTACAGAAACACTAGAAGGCTTGTTTTTGCCATGTCCTATCGGATGTGCTCTGTTCCGATGAGCATAAGGAGAGAAGAAATCACTACTTCTTCCGTTTAGGAAATCCTCAGAATCAGAATTAGCGCTTCTCCATCTACGTTGTTGAAATGTATAATCGCAGTCACTTTTACGTCTGCCAGAATCAGACTCAAGGCCACCATGCTGCTGAAAATGCCTTCTCCACAGATAACTGCCATTTTCGTATTCTAGGCTACGCCGTTTTACAAATGATTTTGGCTTACAAAAGCTACTCGCAACATGATTAGAAGCCTCCCTAGTTACATGCCAACCAGCAACCTCCGGATTGTATTTATCATCCAAAATTGCTTTACCTTTGCACACATCCTTATTCTGACAGGACGTTTTGCTTTTCTCTACGTCCCGGCTACCAAGCCCTCGAACACAGGAGCGATTCTGTGGTGAAACCATTTGTAAGGACAATTATATACTATGCTGATTACCAAAAGAATAAAGCAGCAATGCGCGGTGCACTGCATGTATAGGCCACTGAATCTTAGGATCCATATATATTCTATGGTGGTGATCCCTGGCTAATATAACAGTGTTAAATCAGGATGCACCCTTTGATAAATTTTAGATTCACTAGTAGCAAATCTCATATTTATCATGTTATCATAGAAGGAGGTCTGAAGTTAAACGCTCTCTTTCACCACAGACGCAATGAAATGGTCTGCTTATAGCTATAAACTACTAATATTTGCAAACTCCTAAGATTATTGTGACAATGTTTGGAAATTATAAAGTTTTGATTGTAACAGATAATGGAAAAAATCCAGAAAATGTTCTTCGTGAAAGAAACACGTCCAAATGCTGAAAGTGGAAGCAACCAATACATTATACATGCATAAATAATAATACTTATTCGTGACAACGGACTTTCAGGCACAGTTAGAAATTCTAGTCCTTGTTTTCCTTCCGTGCTTTCCATATGTTTTCAGTTAATTCGATTTAAGTCATATCTTGAACAAGAAAACTTACCGAATTTTCAGATTGTTGACTTGTGTTGCTTTCACGTGAGTAATCAGAACCTCGGTTTGACAGGGAGTAAAAGCTTATCTCTGTTGCCATAGGCCGTTTTATATGGCCCCATCTACCGCGAAAAGAAGGCGAGTCATGTGCACTGGATTTGGAGGTGATCCTCCTAAAGTTGTCTAGGTTTTGTATATCTGAAGTTTTTCCCCCTAAAGAGTTAGCCCTTTTGGGACCTTCACGTGGCCCTCTCTCAGAGGCCATTGTTGCTTCACATTCTATAGAGGTAAACCTAGAAGCATCCAATTTACAGCAGCTAATACTTTCGTTGCATACACTGGCCCTGTATAGAATGAAGTGTAATGACTTCTTGTCAGGATCATCAGCATTCATATCTGTAGCTGAGATTTTTAGAGCTCGTTCTGTACAATATTTATTTTCAATGCACTCATTTGTAAACAAGGTGGAATCAGACTCTTAGAGTTGTCAATAATTACAACCACCAAGATACAGGGTTGGACCTTTTAGACCGACTCAACACAAATTCAGTCAAGACCAGACAATTAGCCAATAAATATAAGACCACATCATATTTAAGCGGTTTAAGTTTTTGATAGGCCGATTGTAGCTCCAAAACCTATCATGGATTCAGAGTAGGTCCTCAGTTGGAAGCCCTGGTCCTCAAGGAGCTTCAATCAAATTCTCATCCCGTAAGTATAGAGGAGTTAGAATCAATGTATATAAAGTTACACCCGATGTAAAATAGGCTTATGCTTTTAAATCATATGGTTAATCTAAGATTTATGACCAACTGGCTTATCATTCCATGCTATTTAAGTCCAAATATATGCAAATTCTAATTTGACTTCACATGTAATCAGCTTATTGCCTTGGTTAAACTATGGTAATGGAATTAACAGTATGGCTATACTAGTACACAATTTACGAACAATCAATTTGGTACTGTTCTCACGATTTTGGAAGCCGACAGTGAAATGCGTTTCAAGTAGATAATATGGATGTAGCGGACCAACACAATGCATGATCAGAACAAGTCTACACACATAAACACTGTAAGCATCTTTGCATACGCAAATAAGAAAAAACTTACTACTATCAGCCCAAAACGCAAGTGATTCCGACAACGATTTGATTCCTCGAAGAAAACAATAAAAAGCAGCAAGAAAAGGGGCACGTTTGTTGTGACGAACGACCAATATATATAAACTCCTAAAAGATTGGCGTGTTGCATACAACTGGTTGATGTCTCCAATGTTTCATCAGCCAATGAAAATGTTCTTTGTCCATAGTCAACAATAACAATGCTTGAATTTGCTATGGTACAAAGATGTTCTGATAAGATTTGTTTCATGCAGCTTCCATGAAATTACTTTTTGAATATTCGTAGCACATCTAGTTTTAATCTGTTTGCTTCTGGTACCCTAATATTAATTGCATATACAAAAATGTTAATGTTGCTGGTGATGGATTCAAAGATATAGAGCAGGGACAGGCATAGAACCATGAGATTAGGGTGCTGCAGAGGGGTAGACATTTTTTGAAAGCCCATGTATTAGTCCTAGTTAAATGCACCAGGCATACTATTGCAACAATTGGATAATCAGATAATATGATCTCTAGAAGAAAATAGGCTTAAGTACTCATCTCACAAGTGGCAAGTGGCTAGGGGACAGGGATCCGAGTCCCTCAGACTTACCGGGCCTAGCAGTAACCTCTTAGGCCATATCTCCAGATTTCAACCTCGTTCAATGGTTAAAAGGTTAATATTGGCCCAGTTTTTAACAGAGTACTGGTACTTATGTATGGTGCCTGTACTATATTCTGTCCTGATCCAGCATATAAAGACCACACGATATTTCTGAATGGGCAATAATTTTCCACTGAATGAGCTACATTTTTGTGACGGCTAAATCATTAAATTACGAAACATCAAGCATATTGCTGTTTGCTCAACGTACAAAGCCACCAGAATTGCCAGTCTGTCAACAAAACTGAGATCTAAGTGCTTAAGTCCATATGAATCATACATGCGCTAGTGATTTACATTTTCCACCAGCTTCAAATTGGAATACTTTTCTTTGATCCAAGTTTTTCATTGTTCCTCTTGAATCAACCACAGACAAGCTGATATGATGCCTTAATTAAAATCAAAATCCAAAGTGGCGTGGAAGTCTTATTACCGACACTCAAAAATCTTAGATCTAGAAAAGACACAAACCTCTTCATGGCTTTGAATTCAATTAATCAGGTACAACATCGACTAAACTAAAATTATTTCAACTGAAAAATCGAAAACTTGTCATGGAATAAGTATTATCTTTGAATTTAAGTATTAGAACATTTACGGCTTTCTGACAATGAGGCATATTTAGATTTCTCACAGGTAATGCCAAAAATCTGCAGTGGCCCAACCAGACCAGACCAGACCGTAATGGTGGCTGCTATGCTTCCTGGTTTTTGTGGTTTAGGAAGTTGAAATAAAGCAGATGAAGACACATGTCCTAGATGCAGTGCTCATGAGATCTTCATGAAACATTTATAGCTGTAACTGCCTGATACTGAAATCTTAGGTGGGGCTTCTCATGATCCACATCAAAACTTGTCCTCACATGGCCGCAGGAGTAAAAGGCAATATGCACATCAAATTTTAAGAGGCGGAATGAGGACTACTCCTGTGGTCCTTTTCAATTGGTGTGACCTTGTGCATGAATTATAGTAACTTCGAGAACAACACGGCATGTTGATCACGAGCCACTCACAGTTAAAAGTATACTTAAAAGTGAACAAAACTTATAGGTAAGTTTATGTGCATTGAGGTACTGTTACTACCGTTTAAGGTATAAAATATGAAAATCCACATCAACCTACAAGTTTATGCTTTTAGTTAAGTAGATCTTTGAGCCAAATTCAAGATGCATATGACTAGTAGGTTCTGAGTTCAGTTCCTCATCTTATTGTTACTTGACTCTTGTTTAGTTATTTCCAAGTGATGGATTTTAGTCAATGTCCAAGCCCACACATAAGGGAGTGTTAAAGTGTATACAATAAAAAGGTCCAAGTCGATCTGATTGTGGAGCTAAAGTCAATACTTTACCTTTCATTACGAAAGAAAACGGGCACCCTAGATTCTCCCAAAATGACAATTCTACAGGCAAAATTAATTCGTTTACATGACAGGAGTTCCAACGTGAGAATTTGTCTAGAAAACAGTTATGGAATGCGTAATATTACAACAGCAATAAACCGAGTGTCTCGAATAACTCTCTTTGAAAATGGCTTCCCTGGATTCAACTTTGATTGAAAAGAAAAAACGCACATCTAAGAACTTGTATGATACCTCTTATGATACCGTATGCTACAAAGTATATGGCACCACCTCAATGAATGTACAGAAAATATGGATTCATCCTACGTGCAAACTTGTTGGTACTTCTTGAATTTAAGAAATTCCAATTAACTTGTTCAGCAACCAGAGCAGAAGAGCTAATTCAATTCCAAAAATGGTATGGAGCCAAGTTCTGTCCAGTGTGAAACCGAAGACCGTGATGCCTGCTCTATTGTTCTCCAGGTAAGTCACTGCAAGTAATGTCAATACAAGACAATATCACTTATAGGTTGCTTTTGCATTGATTACAAATACGAGAAAAGAGGAATTATTAACCAATTAACATAAAACCACACAATATTTACATTAAATGTTTGATGATCTAAAATTTATGATAGTATTAGAGCATAAAATCCTGAATTAGAATCCTTGCACGCTCAATTTACCCACACTTAGGAGTAGTATACTCGATGAGCTGATATCAAAATTTTAGCCCATGAGCGAGGGAGGGTTATTAACCAATACATATAAAAACATACCAAATCTAACAGGCTTCAATATTTATATCAAATGGTTCTATCTCTAAAATTTATCAGGAATAAGTACAAGTACTCCAACTTACCAAGAGATTGCCTTTTTTGGAATGAAATAGTGTGCGCATAGATTGGCATGATCTTCATGTTGTCAAGATCATCATCTTCATCTCCTTCATCTTCAGATGTCAAATCTGAACTGGAAGGACATATATGCGAAGATACAATCTGCATTCTAGGGGTTTCATTATCGCCTTCATCGAAAGAGCTGATTGTTGCACATATATGCCATTTAGCAGCAAGACCGGTAATGGATTGTGCTTTATGAGTTATTTTTGCCGCACTCCTCAGGCATATGAAGAGTCCAGTAACCAGGGTAACAGAGCACAACTACAAAGTAGTCCAGCATTCATGTGAGATTCTCATACTATACATTCTCATCGAATAGATTCTTTTCCTCTAGCAGCCTTGTGTGAAAGACACAAGTTGAAATTTAAGAGTAATGATCAACGTTGTTAAAATATGGAGTAGACAAACCAAACGTCTCTGCAGACTTAAATTTACAGATCATTTCGTAAATGTAACGTGGTACTAGACTTGAAAGTACTCTGTTCAAGTCCTGCATTGTCATTCAGCCCCCTATTAAATAAATCCCACATGCGACTAGATCGGTACTCAACCACACCTAAGAGAAGCGTCAAATATAGAAATATGCATTATATATGTGATGGTCGTGCAAAACTGCTGGTTGAATCAAGGGCCTGCTCCTTTTGCAAGACATCATCGCCTCTAAAGTTTGCTAATCTAAGGACTGAGTATATAAGAAATGAGTGGATGAAGAGAGATTACCCCGAGATCTCCAGCCTTGTAGACATTAACGTTAGCACCAGTCCGCATTGTAATGAGCAAGGAGATGAACTGACTAGCTGTGACCAAAATGAGAGACGATAAGATGAATGTGCGGTATCTGTGGCTTATGACCTTGAGAGTTCTTCTCACCCTCAGATGCTCTTTCAAAATCGATGCCACCTCTGTTTCCTTCTGGAAAACTTTCGCGAAATCATCCAGCTTGAGCATTTGTAGGAAGCAAAGAAGGCGGTATGTGACACATACGAGGAAGAAAACCGAGGTCCGATATAGCCATGAAAACAGCTCCAATGTACAGATAATTGTATCGCTTATGTAGATATTTCCATAATAAGGAATGTCAGTGCCTCCTGTGATGAACCACCAGAGCTTGTATGCAGTCTCAACAACAAAACAAGGAATGACAAAACAACATAACAGCACCATCGACTTCTGCAAAAGAACAAGGAAATTGTACCAAGTAAATAAAGACAGAGCATTACATCTCTTTTAATCTTACAGCAACATTTATCCATGACACCATGCCAGTAATAAGAAATCCCTCCGTTGGTGTTTCTACCTATTTCTAAAGAATTAATCAAAATAACCAGGTCCAGAACATAACAATCGAAATCCAGATTCACGAATCCTTACTATCTAATCATCTAGCAGGTTCTGCTAATAAGCATATCAATATCCATTTCTTAAATTCAATTCCCCGAGCAAACTGATCCACGCAAGGGATTTGAAAATTGAAATGGAAGTGCTGTATCCCATAAAATTTACCATCTTCCTATCAACTAGCCCTATTTAGACTCTAACTTGAATCACTTCCACTGGACTCAAAATCACAAATCCAAGTTTTTCACTATAAGGAAAAAATCATCTTTATCTCAAAAACCTTGATTCAGAAATGAACAGTAAAAGCTAACATTAAAAGGGAAAAAACAAAGAAAAAAAAAAGCAATCCTGGAGTTGTCGATTATACCCTACCTTTAGAAGATGAAAATTTATATAATTTATATCATCTCGATCAAGCACGAAGATGGAAATAAGAAATATCGAGTTGATAATAAAATAAATCAATTCGATCAGAATCTTAAAAGCTAGCGTTTAAAAGAAAGAAGAAAATAAGCATACCTGTAGCTGTTGATTATACCCTCTTTGGACATTTTCACTAGCATCACTCAACTTATCAAGAAACAGAAACTTCCTGACCCCATATTTCCTAGCCCATCTGGATAAACAGAGGAATGAAATGGTAGCAAAAACAGACAATGAAATCTCCCAAACAGCATGGTAAGGCCTCTGATGATTTTCATCACAATTCGGGCACTCAAGCACAAAGTGAGAAGCAATTGGGACAGCAATAGTTAGAACAAAGAACACAGACCATGAAAGACAGGTCTTCCATACATTAGATTGATCCAAACAAACCCACTTCAGGCATGAACTAAAACTCTTGAGTTGGAGTCCATCTGACACTAGGTAGCTAGACATTGTTGGTGCCCTGTTTCTTGTAATAAAAGGGTCTGTTTCATTTTCCATTGTTTTGATGATTTGGGTTTGTTTAGAATTAGTAAAACACAAGAACACATAAGAATACAAAAAACAAAACAATTTCAACTTCTTTTTGTGATATGTATGGTAAAAAATACATTGATAATGGGGAAGGAAAAAAAAAAGGTTGTTTAGTTTCACAAGGAGCTGTATCAAGCTTTCTCATGTTTCTTTTCTTTAATAGAATCACATGAAAGATTTTGTTAATAGGTGTCTAAAACACTAATTAAAATACTAAAAATAATATTTTTTTAGCTTTTCAATATTGATCAAATAATTATAAAAAAAAATAGATAATAAATCATAAAATCATGTATTTTTTATTTAATATCTTAACAAATACCATAATCCTAAATAAGATTTTCAATCATATAATAATAGTGAATGTTTGTAAATCAATTATCTAGGTGGCAGTGGACAATTGGTACGTCCACATCTTAGGAACACTGACAGAAAAAGTCTGCGTGAAATTACCAAACATCAGATGCCACTTGTTCTTATAAGGAGACACAAATCATCAAAATCAATCATACAGTGTTTTTATAATATATAATTCCATAGCTTATCATTGCTTGATTCTTACATTCTACTGCTTATTAGAATAAAAAATTTTAAGTGATAATGTATTTATATTTTCTGATTAATCCTAAATAAAAGCAACTCTTACAATCTTTCGAATATTAAGCATTCTTGTGGAATAGAAAATTCACACGTAAAGTTTATTTTTTAAGAAGGTTTGATTTCATTCGAAAATTTTGTACGATTGTCAATTAGTCAATCAGACAGTACAATAATATAAGGATTCAAAATTTTCGTGTCTAAAAAATAATAGAGGATTTCTCCAAAGGAAATTTGAAAAGTGCTAGGCAAATATATATTTTTGTATTGCACTAGAACTGCATGTTTTTTCTTTTATTTTTCATTTCAAGAGTCAAATGAGCCTAGAAAGTTCTAGGATTTTGTGAAATATCACGTTATAATTACTAAAAATTTATTTCCATTTTCCATACATTTCATTATCAAACATAAACAGTGATTTTTTTACCTTTTTCCTACTCACTTTCTTTCCCTCTATTTTTTATTCAGTGGCAAAGTATCTGAAACAGAGTGTTACTAGAAATAATGGCAAATTAGATATTCATTCGTTTATTTATCGAATAAAGTAGAGCAAGCCGAGGGCTTTTTTTTTTTTAATTAAAAAACACTAGATGAATTGTTGAGATTTAATCATATCCAGAAAAGTAACAATTTTATATGAGTTAGCAACGAGGGTTAAACCAGATTTAGACAAAACTATTTTATATAAGTTTATAAGTAAATAATTTCATATCAACGAGGGTTAAGATTTTTAAGTTTTGTCTATCTAGTTTAGAAATAAAATAATTCGTCTTGACGTGATAAAACTTCATTTTTAAATTCCCAACCATATTTTTAAGGAAACACTGCGATGTAATCTATCTAAATAACAAATATTTCGCATAATTGCAAAAGATGATGAGTAAAATTGCAGTTCAAGTTCCTTTAGTACTAGCTATCTTTAAAGGCAACATTTCAAATTCAAATACCATTAATTGCCTGATGAAATCATAATGATTTTATGTTTGTTATATAAACGAGTTAAATTTATTTATGAGTTATTTGCCTCAAGTTCAACTTAATAACAGTTGAGTCCAGATTGATTTTAATCTAGTCAAGTAATTTTATTAAGTTAAACTTGAGCAATATGATAATTGGCTCAATCAACTCTCCAATCTAATCAAGCTTATTTCATGTTTGAGTTGAATTTGACTACAAATATTAATTCAATTGAAATAAAAAAAAATCATATTTTTCTAGAATAATTAAATTTAGTTCAACTTTTTTGCATACTAATTCAAGTCAAACTTCATCTAAAAATTTAATTTCAATTGAATTTGATTTCCGATTTAGCTAGATGCCATTAACTTGTTTATAGCCCAAGTGTGAAGGACATAATTTTTTCTTCTTTTTCAATAAAATTATATATTATAATTTGAAAAATAAAAATTCGAATTTGGTTCATTTTGTTAAAAATTAATATTCAATCCATCATATTATGATAGCCTTTAACGTGAAGGGACAGGTTTTTTTTCTTTTTTTGGCCACAGAAGGAGACAGGTTGAATTGCACAAAATTGAAGATTGAACCAACGTTTGTGGATGGGACTTTACAACGGCCAATAATGAAGGCGTTATTTGTGTACTAATTGCAAAATATTTTGATAAAATCTTAAAAAAAAAAAAAAGTTAAAGGAATTATGAGGGACAATGTATGGAAGATACCAGATTAGGTTGATAAAGTGCCCACCAGCAAGGAAAAGTGGATTTTATAACTTTACACGTAGCATTGATCTTTAGATTATTCCGGAGAGTTTGATACCAAAAAGGCAAAAGCTTTTACTTTTTACCTTGAAAACAAAAGAGACAAAAACTTCTTTTCCATGACGAATTTCCTTAAATATCTTATAATACGAATTAATTTTGTACAAGGGAAGAATTATGATATTGTAACATACCAAGATAGCGCACAAGAGATACGGAGATTCCAGGTTTAAATTCGAATAAAGGATTAAAAGATTTTAGTAATATTAGAAAGAGATAAATACTATTTAAAAATATAGAAATACAAGATATTGTTAGGAGACTATTATAACTCTATTATATGTTACTAAAATAGTGGTTAGAGAAAAAAAAAAAAAAGTAGCACACACCATATTGATATGAGGATTAACTTGTCATATCAATAATATATAACAGGCATACTTTATTCACATTTACATCTTCTTTGCATTAGTAAAATCTTACATCTTATATCTTCTATTTGAGGTTGGACTCACATTTTCATCCTCCTCTAATTTTCCCTAATGTAAAAGTTTGTGCATTCCATTGTGTAGCATTTGGGTTTGCTTGAATAGATCATTGTATGAAACTATATGCTTTGTGTCATTTAAATAGTTGATATTGTTGTTTAATAAATATTGTAGATGATTGAATTTGAATGCTTTGGTTACATGCATTGAGTATTATGTTATATGTGGCATCAAAGTGACATGGCAATGAACACTAGGGATGACTTAGAGAGAAATGGATAGGAAGTGAGGGTAGTTAGTCTTAGGGAGCTTCGAATGCATGCATCATAAGTGGAGGGGTTATAGAGCATCAAACCGAAGTTTCTTAAAGAGAAGCAATATACTCTTCGTTTTGAGCTCTATTTGACTTTTCTAGATGGTAGTCTGATAGCATAATAATATTTCTTTACTCTTTGAAAAATTGTCAAATGTGGAGCTCTTGTATTTACAGAATCAAGCCATTGACAATGCCTATCAAATCACATTGATAGTCAATGGCTGAGATGAGTAATCTAATAATGGAATTATTTTGTAGGTTCTTATTGAGTTTAGACCCATAGGTAGCCTTTCTTAGTGCATGAGCTTCTCTTGAAAGATTGTGAACATACTTAGCTGGTCTATTCCAATCTCATTATATCGAATCTTCCTAACTTATCCCAACTTCATGTACTTAATTCCTTAAACTTTGTCACATAAGTAAAAAAAGTTAACCCAAATTATTATTAGATTTATAGCCCATGAACTACTTTTAGCCCTTTACACATATTGAAACACTCAACTCCTAAGTTGACTTGTTGCAAATTTAAATTAAATATGATATTAATATAGAAGGTTTGAAATTTAAATTTTTATAGCATCATTCTATCCTTACTTAATAATTCATCTACAAAATATATTTTAATCAAAGTCTCAACTTTGAAGATGATGGAAAGAGATATCAAATGATAAATATTAAAGTGATCATTAAACTCTTAAACATAATGGCTTTTACTTGCAAGAGTTTTTTTTGTGTGTGCAACTTTACTAGGCTATTCACTTGGGGCGAATGTAAATTCCATTCCCCCTTATTCCTGATGAGGGTCTTATTACAATGTTTTCTTGGTTTTAAGTGCTTCGTAATAAGAATTCTTGGGAATCCCAATTACATCAAAATATGTAATATAGATTTTGAAGATCACCTTATGAATCCCAACTCTAGACTTAACCCTCTAATATATCTTACACCACTACCTAAAATCAATAATTACACCACTTTGCCTCTTTAATAAAACACCAAAAAATCTACGCCAATCAGAAATCAAATTATACCTCTACAAACCTTAATCACCCTCATCAAAATCCTACCTCCATTTCCTCCTCGTAACTGACCACAATCTACACTTCCCCCCATGTCTCCAACCGAGACCTAGGTTCAAGACAACAATAGCATTAGCAGAAAGTTGTTTGCCTGGAAGTTAATCGAAATCCTATCGAAGGTTGGAGAAGAAGTCGTATTGCTATGTAGATCTAAGTAAGGAGTGTTTGAAAACCTATTGAAACTCTATCAAAGGTTCAATTTGATTTTCCTAACCATTTTTCTTCCATAGTGTTGAAAGTGTCAAGAGATGGTAGATTAACATACCTTAATGAACTGCCGACCATCGGTCTCATTACTCGTACATGACTTCAAGGCCTCTAATTCCTTAACTGAAGAATCCTCTCTCGACAACTTGTTGATGACAAGAAACTTTACATCGAAGTAAGGTGGCTGAACTCCTTGAGCTCTCTACATTGTTATACGTTGATTTATACTATGGGTTGTAATGATGCCAACAATTCCCTTACTAAGGACTCTATGCCGAGTAATCCAACTAACTGCTACGAGATGTTCTTGTTAAGTGACGAGAAACTCACTTACTGACCGAGTAGTTTTCTTTCGGCATGTTACCATTCTTCTCGTCTCGGCCCCTTTATTTGCCGTAATATTTTGATCCCTCTCGCCTATTATGTTAAAAGAATCTTCGTATAGGACCAATGTTGCACTGCCACCTATCCATCTCATCTGATATTATATTGCTTTTCGATTTTTGTCTTTTTTTTTTTTTTTACCTTTTTTCGTAGGTATTAAGAATCCCTTTTTTATATACTTTCTTGTAATTTCTTCATTTGTGATGTTGCCCTATGGACTTACTATAAATAGTCCCTTTCTCTTATAAGACGTAAACAATTGGACAATTAGACATTGAATATTCTGTTCTTAAGAGACAACATTCTCCAAATTCATTTTTTTTATGCACTCTTATCTAAACTTACTGAGTAGCTTAAAATTAGTGGCGGGTGGACCTTAACATCAACTTGTGTATCATATCAAGTAAAGTGTCAAGTCGTGTTGTATTTGCTGGTAAGTCATATCCTCCAGTTCGTTCGTGGACTATTTCCCTCTATTTTCTTCAATATTTTGGAGATCTCATTTAGTTCAAATTTGCTATGGTAAGTCTTAGTGATAATTAAGCTCTTAGGTACATTATACTTGGAGCAAGAGTATAGCCGACAGACAGAACTAAGTCCACTTCTTCCAATTGATGTACCGTTGATCTATTCTTTAATGTTTAAGGGCTTTGGTAGCTAGGGTTTCAAATGATGCGACAGATGTAGTAATCTGTTATTAAATGTTCATCAATTTTATATATTTTCTTTTATTTCTTAATTGAGAAGGGGTATTTTTTGACATTTCACATTGTGTTCCTTATTTATTCCCAATATTATATTTGTAAGTGAATAAAGAAACCATTCAATGATGTATTAGTAAACACCGTAATACACAATCCCAACCTATCATACCTTCATTCCATTACATGGTAATTGCAATTTCATTTCCCATCTACTCCATTCAGTTAAGTTAACAACCCTTACATCTTTATGTCATCATGCTAACAAAATGGTATACTACATTAGACAACGTTTAGGATCCTAATTTCCCAATTACCATTCACATTTGATAATTTATAATTACAACGCAAACAAAGTGAAAACAACAATAATCACTAGCAGGAAAAACAAGTGTGTGTGTGTGTACTATTTGCTTTAGAAAGAAATTTTAGGTACTCAAGACAAAATGCCCTCTATGGTATAATTAAATTTGAAACTTTATACATGATATTTTAATTAAGTACAACACAACACATTTCATAAGAGTCAAGAACTTAAAACAACCATATCTTAGGACCCTCTTCCCTCTCTCAGCATTCCAATTCACCATCATCGCCATTTCATTACCTATATGATACCACAAACAACACCACTCACCATGACATTCACTATAACCACCCAGCCTTGCTTTATAGAGCCACATATATTACCATTAGATCATCATTGAACCACTATCAACATCATCTATTGCTTCTATCACAAAACTAAGATACTACCACCACCACTTCAAAACCTCTACCTTAGAAACTATATATACTAGCACCTCACCATTACCATTATTTTACAATCATCGCCACTACTTAATTACCACCCTTATAAAGCCTCATATGACTTTGCATAACTACTACCTCTATTGGCCCCACCACTTAAGGATGTAAGTCGGCAAGTTCTCATAGGATGCTCGATTCGCCTAGCTTGATAATTATCCTATGGGATAACTCCTTATAAGATTTTGGGATTAGTTTTAAGTCTTATTTCAAAACTCTATAGGGTTTTAGATCGAGTTTTGGGATAAAAATAAAATCAATGGGAAATATTAACCTAATAAAAAATAATAAGATAAATTAATTTTAATGCCTATAGTATATATAAGGATGTAAGCGCATAGGTTTTTATAGCTTGCTTAATCCGCTCAATCCAACAATTACCTTATATGATAATTCCTTATAGAGTTTTGATTGTATTTTAGGTATAGAAGAAAAACCTTATAGTTTTGTTTTTTTTCCCTTGACTCTAAGGAAATTTATAGGATTTTAGATTGAAATTGAGTTTTACAAAGTCTATCCCAATCTCATCCAGCTTACATCCTTAACCACCAATACTGTCTATCTCTAAGAAATAATGGTGGTATGGCAACATAAGGGCAATAACAGTGGAATCGAGTATATAAATGTAATGATGGAGCATTTTAGCAATGATGATTAGGGATAAGCAATGGAACCTGTGAGACCCTAAAACTTACAAGGCCTTGCATGATCAAGTAGTGTCTAAGATAGGTATTCGACATCTACAAGATAAGATCCATGTTCAAATTTTATAAACTTACAATTAAAGGGAAGAGTACAAGTATAGCTTCATGGCTACCTCAAAACTTGCTTAAAACGATGGAATCTATACACTTTGTACATTACATATTATAAATCTATGATGTCCAATAATTTCTTAATGTTTATAGAATATCATGAATTGGATATGTATACAATTGCTATACATATATTTTAATATGACAAATATAATATATGTTGTCTTAACCTAACCCATTGCAATAGTCGGTTGAATAGTCAAATATTCAAATGAAATCAATATTTTGCTTAATTTTACTATGTTTTGTTATTATTTTGTATTTTATTGAAATTCGTTGTATTTTTATTTGTTATAATTTACATAAAAAATGATATTAACTTTCAATTTAAATATCATGATTTTAGGTATGAACAACTAATAATATTTCAACTTAAGTTCACAAATTCCCTAGCCCTCAAACATATAAATTTTAGAGTATATTTTTAAATATAGTTATGAAAGGATATAATGTAGATTTTAATTCCAAATTTTATTTTAACTAGTGTCTACCCTTATAAATAATAATGATGATGAGGTGGCCATGGTCTAGCAAAAGTGGCAATAAAGTGCAATGGCATTAAGGTGGTGGAGAATATTATAGGGGTTACAATAATGGTGGTAATAGTACTAAGGTATTAAATGAAAAATCACAAATGATATAATTGTGAAAATCATTATGTTTACTGCACTAACAGATGTGAACAATCGACAGCATAGAAATTCATGTATTGGGTATAATGCATTAAACATAGTGCTCTAGGTTTGTGCAATGCGTTGCTTTCCTTGTACTGTGCTCCTGTTTTGCTAGAAGCCGAACAACTAAATTTTTATGTTTTGTGTGTTTTAAATACGTGACATAAGCTTTTTTTGACATTCAAATTAAAAAAAAAAAAAAAAAAGCTGCTCTTTCTTGCATGAGTGTTTCTTTTTTTTTTTTCCCTATCCGGTAGGTGTATGATTTTATGTCTTTATCTTTAATGCATAAGGAAAATTAGATAGTACGAATTTATTGTATCGTATTTGGTTGATATAGTATTAGATATAAAATTTATATTAAAAAATTAATAATTTATATTATAAAAAAATAAATTTTTTGTAATAGTTAATAAAAATAATATTCATTAACTTAATATTATAACATAGAGGAGTATTTTTGGAAATAAAAAATATATTTATTTTGTTTAATGAATTTTATTTTTATATAGTGATTCAAATGAGATAAAATTTAGATATTTTATTTAGTCCACCAACCTAATTTTTATTCAATCACTAAATAAATTTACAAATCAAATATAAAATAAAATTTTTTATCTAATTCAATATCATAAAAATTATATAATTAAATATTATTTGTAAGTCGGCACGATGTAGTACAAGAAGAGAACAAGAAAATCATTTGATTTTATTTTATATTATAGGTTTTCTTTCTCTGTCGGCAAGGTACGTGGTTTCCTTTGCGATCGGTGAAGTCTTCATCCAATTGCCAAAATTTGAGGAAGATGTGTCAATGTTGACCATTAAAAACTGACAGTCCTGTTGAAGTGACAAACCATTTAGACTAATTTAGTGGCACTTATCAAAAGAATAAAAAATATAAAAACTTTTGGCACACGATAGTTTTCAGACAATCCATTTAGGCTAATCAGTGGCACTTATCAAAAGCATAAAAAATATAAAAGCTTTTGGCACACGATGGTTTCCATCCATCTATTATTGTCATTATATAAATATTTCTTGTTTTAACTCTGTATTTCTTTCCCACAAAATTCTTTTAAAAACTTTCACACTTTGTGGGAAGAAATATTAAAGGAAAGGATATTAGAAGATAAGATTGACAATTTATATTATTATATCATGTTTTATTTTTATATATAAATGAGTTTATATTTAAAAAAGCTAAACTCATGATTTAGTGTGCCTTATATCCAACTTTGACCCGTTTATATTAGAGTCGATAATTCATGTTATCATATTTTATCTCATTTATCTTAGATTTAATATTATTTATCAATTAAAAAGTTATAATTAAATTTACAAAATATTTATAAACGTAAAGGAAAAAAAAATGATAATATTTAAATTTTACAAAAACAAATTATATAGTATGTTCATACTTAATATAAAATTATAACCTAAACAAAAGTTATAGCAAAAAGCAAAATCTTACCAAATTTAGAAAATATAAAAATTTAAGTTATATAATATCACTAAATTAAGTAAAATTATGGATTAAATGAATATTAATATTATTATAAATGTTGATTTCAAAATATATTACATTATTTGTCAAATTTTCAGAAGAAATAGTAAAAAAATTTACACACAACTTCATAATTTTTTACTTATTTAAACTACGATATAATAAGAATGGTATATAACATTACTAAATTAAGTAGAACTATAACTTAAATGAAAATTAGTATTATTGCTAATGTTAACAATCTCATAAAATTTACACACAAGTTCATAATATTAATATTTAAACTACTAAAAATTTACACACAAGTTTGTAATTTTCATTACATTTTAAATGTAATTGCTTTGCTTTCGAAGATGCATAATCTATGGTAATTAAGTGGTAACACTTACTTTTATATGTTAGATTTACTACTATATGTAACTTTCACGGTTCCTAAGATTTTCGTTTTTTTTTTTTTTTAATGATGTTATCCTTTTTCTTTTCATGAATGCGGTCTTCTGTGTAATTAACTTTTTTGGCTATGTTTTAGTGACTTCTTTATGGTTATTTTGTCTCGGATATTTTCATCTAAGGTAGTAAAGGATAAAAATAAAGAAACTCGTTTTAGAAGATGATAACTAGACATTCTAAGTATCATTCTTTTATATCTTATGATGAAGATGTCCAAATTAAACTTATGTAATTCTGCATACCTTGCAAGAGTAAATCTAACCATGCATATATATTATTTCTTTTGGAGGAGTAATCCGTTCTGACAATTGAAATTTCTAAATCTAATGGGTATATTTTTCTTTTTAATTTTTTAAACAATAATCGTGTGCTTACTTTACAAACCATAAACGTGATAAAACCCATTTCACATGAGACGATATAAATTTCCGACAAACAGTATAGTAATATAACCCCTTTAATAACCACGACTCATAGTTTATGTACCGTTTGATTGATCAATTAATAAACAGTTTTAAACCATGCATATACAAAATGAAAAAAAAAAAAGAAAAGATAAATATATTATGATCATTATAAATCAGTAGTATAAATATTAATCTTTTTTATTAAAATAGATCAGATTTGAATCATATAGGAAGTGTAATTTATCTTTTCTTTTATGTTCTGGTATAGGTCTATTATTTAATAAAAATATTGTGTGGAAGCACATAATAATTTATGAAACAATGTGCTTTGCTAAAACTTGGTGGGTCAATTCAGGGATTTCCACGTGTAAGGTGGTGGAAGTGAGGAAGCGTAGATGGCGTAGCAATGGCGAGATGTATCTCCACGTGTAAACTCATAAGCGATGAAGGGACTGCCTCAATCTTCGCGCACCATTCACATTGAATTTGAAGCAGCTACACACCACACGTAGCGGCTGGCGCCGACGACGACGATTCCGTAATGGGGAAAGCATCTGCCCCAGCCCAAAGTTTTTCCCATCTCCTTGTCCTAGCTAAACTAATTGAATTTGAATTTTCCTAATCCTTAACCCTAAAACCAATATCCGAATATTCGATATTATTTCAATTTTACATATAAAGTTTAACATGGTTAAATATTATGTCTAAGAAAATTTTGATTCGTTAAATTTATTGTCTCCACTCCCGATGTATATACCTATAGGTTTTTTACTAATGACTCATGAGTGTATGATAAATGATCTTTTTGAAGATAACAAAGGTGATAAATAAATCAAGTAAAGATTTAGTTTGGTACCATATATAATATAACAATGTCAAATTTTAAGTATGAAATTTAGTAATTAAAATTTTAATTTATAATATTTAACAATTTCGAAACTTTAGGAATAAAATTGTAAATATCCCTATCCTTCCTCCATATTAAAGTTGTAAATGAAAATGGTAATGAAGGACTTAAATCTAGTATAGACACAAAGATAGAAAACTTATAAATGACTTGTTCAAATATAATGTGCTTCATATAATTTTAGCACAAATGTAAAGGATTTGAAATATAGTTATATATTTTTCTATGGTCTTGTTTTTAATTTTTATAAAACCGATTCCATCATCTACCTCATTATTAATTTGTACTATTCTAAATTTGAACTATTAAATAAACTGTGAATTTGACGATTTAAATTTAAAAAAAAATAAAAATGAATGCTAGGATAGAGGATTGGACTGATCACGTTAAAATAGAGGAAATGATTGTAGAATTTACCATTAGTTATCAAGTGTATTTTTAGTCCATTTTTCATTTTTATAATTTTCAAAAACAATTTATTTATTTCCAATTTTACCATCTAATGTTCCAATTGCCTGCTTAAGTAACTTTATAAATTAAAGGTAAATTTCAAATACATTACTAAAATTGTTGACCAAATATGGATAGACCTTCAAAACTCTCATGAATGCATTCATTTTCATGTAACTTTTAAAAATGTGTATAGTTTCCAAAGTATTGTTAAAACCAATGTTGTCAAATTGACATTAACCTTAATGGTTTAACTCGATTTGACTTGATTTGACTATAAAACTGGTTCGATCTAATCTTGGTTTAATCAAGTTGAACTCGATTTTACCAATTTAACTTTTGATCTTATTATATATCTGGATCAACTACCAAACCGAGTCTGACAACATTAGCTAAAACCCTAAATAATCACCATTTATGACTCATTTGACAATGATTTGGAGAGTTTTAGTGATAATTTGAGAGTTTATGTATATTTTCCAACATAACAACACATTAAGGAGCTTAAAGGTCCATCCATACCCAATGAATAGTTTGGTAGATACAACTTGTAATTTTGCATAAAATTAATTTACGATAACCACTATAGTGAGAGTTACTATTCCAAAAGCAAAATATTTTATCAAACCATTATATTAAATTCAGTTACAAAACTTAATTTTGTTTTAACTTGATGATTGAATTTCTCAATAACACAAATAAATGCCCTGATCGGTTGCCATAATTGAAATGATGGGCATACTAAGGATGAGCTGAATAGAATGAATTGCCATAGGAGAAATTTATAAGCTTTTAAAATTATATGGATCTCTCTACTTTTTCAAAAGTTAGCATCTAGATCCCTATAACAAAATAAAAACATAAATGATTCTAGGGGAAAGGAAATAAATATTGTATTTTTTAAAGAAAATTCCATAAACACCATAGTTGTAAAAAAAAAATCCAAAAAATACATCCCTTAAATCTGATTTTTCAAAATGTGAATTTTGAATGTATTGAAATCGGTTTTAAAAAAGCTGAATATGTGAATTTTAGTATAAAATTGGCTTTTGAAAATCGAATTTTATTATTTGTGAAAAATTGATTTTTTAAAAGTTGATTTTAATTTATTTAATATCAAATTATTGTAAATATTATATTGTTGTGCAACGGTTGGGACATGTACTTTTTATCCAAGCTAGGTTCGAATCCCAGCAAGGAAGAATTTTGTACAGCGCGGCGCCCGGTGCTTTTCCGCTTGTAAGCAAAATGAAAAACATCCATTCATGACAATCGAACTTATAACGTCGGATTAAAAGCCCTATATGCTAAGCGCTAAACCAAAGACTTAGTTCTTGTTTTTAAGTTTACATTCATATATTGTAATTAATTAACGTGGGCTTTCATCTTTTAAAAGTGTGATTTCAGTTTTTTTTTTTTTAATTCACATTTTGAAAAACTGATTTTAACTATTGTATTTTTAAGATTATTTTTGAAAAAGACGTACTGTAAGGATTTTTTTTAAAAAATACAATATTAATTTCCTTTTCCCAATGATTCTACACTTTTCTTAAATTAAAACAAAATGAAAACAGAGAAAAGAAGAGAGAGAGAAAAAAAAAAAAATGGTTCATCTCATATGCCCTGCCTAATGCCTTCAAATTCCAGTCATGGTCGAACCCAACATGACCAACCACCGTCTCCTTGGCTCCGCCTCTAAATTGGTGATGTCGCTTACCTAATCCTCTGCTTAAATGTATCAAGTCTCATGGCAATTTTTTCTTGGTTTTCATATGTGGCTTTCATACTCCGATCAACAAGGACGACGTGAGAAAGTATACCGTGACAGTAAGGGTATCTACAAATTCATTTCAAATTTTCATTTTTTAATGACCATTGCAAGAGTGGCTTTATAGATCCTTGAATTATCTAAGCCTCGTAAGAGGGAAATAAAATGGGAAGGGGAAGAGCATATTCATGTTTTAACAGTAAAGATGCAACCGCTTTGATTACGTACCCAACCTTCTTCTTTGTCATATGAAATCATGGGAATCACAATGAAATAAACATGTGAGAAAATTAAGACTTGGGTGGCTAGTAATAGCCACATAGTTTTCTTTTTTAAAAAAAAATGTTCTAATTTTACTTCTTCTTTTTTTTTTCTGCAACTTTCATTCTTTCACTTTTGTGATTTTTAGTTACATTTGTTAATTAAATGTATTAATTTAATTGTCCAGGTCAGCATGGAAAATACACGTAGGGAGCCAACACATCAACAAAAGTCTGTCGTACAATGGTTTTAGGATGTGTACATACTAACTTTTCAAAAAGTGGAGGGTTTATGCAACTTCACAAACTGGTTCGTGCACTTTACCCATTGATAGAGTTTCGAATGATATAGAACTAATGAAATGTAATAAAATGAATAGATATTCCATTATTTTATTTGAAAATGAGTTAAATTAACGTGATAAACTAAATAGTATTCTTTTACTTGGTTAAATTATTACAAGAAGAAAATTCAAAACAAAAATGTATAAAAAATGCCTCTAAGTTGACCTACTTTTCTATTGGGTAAATTACACTTTATAATCTTCATGCAAGTGCTGTCGCTATTTTTCATATTACATACCCATGTTTTTCATTGTTTAAACTTTGTATACCTATGCTTTATCACTGCTTGTCACTATCATAAAGGGCAGACGTAATTCAATTTAGTATGATTTATCTCTTGTCATTGAACCTAACTAAACTTAATATGACGGTTTGTTTAAATAGATTATAACCATACATTTGAGCTTGTAATTTTTTCAAACCTAAAAAAAAGTCCAATCTGATTCAATACATGATTTAAAAACATTCTTGTCTAGAATCATAAAAGGTCACATTTGAGGAAATTTTCATTGTTAATAATAATTATCTTTTCTAGAAAAGGTAATAGTAATAAACCAGAAAAAAGAGTATTAGAGTTTATGCTTACTTGAGGGCAAATAATGTTTTAAATTGGTGGTAATTAATAAGTGTGAATTTATCTACACTTATCATTCTCTCACAATTACATGTGATTTGGTGAAAATTTGAGCTAATTTGTGTAGATTATCTAAGAAATTGCATCTAATTGAATTTAAGAAGTATTCAATTAAGTTTGTGCAAATCAATAGTGTTTTGACTAATTTAGAGCTATTCTTGGTCTAATTTACTCATTTTGCATGTCTATAGGGCTAACATGTTCAAGCTAACCTTGAATAGTTTAAGAATCACAACAAAAGGAACAAAAGAAGAGCATCAGGTATCAGGAGACAACGTCCTAACCCAATAAGCAATAGAGGTTAGAACGCCATAAGGGAAAAAATACTCAAAATGTTCACATGTTGCAAGCGAACGCTATCTAACATGGCATCTAAATGTTCGTTAGGTTTAAGGTTTAAGCCTTAGAAGCCACAAAACTCACCGTTTTGTTAAATGAATGAGGGATTCCCTACACTCCAACATTCGGATGCCATAATTCCTAGCGTCTAGATGCTAGCCCTAGATTTATAACTATCAAGTCTTATTCTCCAGTCGCAATTACTATTCATTTTTTAAGGTTTAAGCTTTACTTTCATGAGCTCTCCCAATAGTTCTTTGTCCATTAGTGTAGGCATTAGCATAGTTTTATCACTTTTAATGTATTTTCTAGCTACTATGATGATTGTAGCTTAGATTTCTTGGGGATTTTATCACATTTGGAGGTTTAGGTATGGATTTCCATTGTGGAGTTATGGAGATGATGTGAGTTTTAGAGGAACTTCATGTCTAAGTGCTTAGGGCTTCGATTTATAATGTTTTCTACACTCTCTTTATGATTTTTACAATGTTTTATAATAATGTTTATATGTATGTGTGTTTTCATGAAAACCTTTCATGAACATTGCTTGTTGTACTTAATGTATTTTACGAGATTACATGCTTACTTGAAGAAATGTGTTGGTTGTTTATAGTATTATGATGTAGGAGTGTGAATATGTAATTTTATTTAGTTTGACAGTAATTAGCATTTACATGAATGTGGGGTTAATGCCTAGCTATGTAGTGGTTCTCTCATTTTTGAGTTTAGACTCCATGTAATTCTAATAAAATTGATGGTGATTTTGATTAGAACTAAGGTTGTTAATAATAACAAATCGTAATTTGTGAACTAGACCTAAAATCCTAATGTTCACATAGAGCTTAAGTTAATTAGATTGATAAATCAATTCTAATATGGTTACTTAAGTGGTGACAAAGCTTATATAACTAGCTAATAGAGTGAATAATTAACAAATCTATTCTTATGCTATTATAAGATTTAACGATAAAAATTTAATGAATTCTATAAGTGTGAATAAAGTGCATGATCAAACCACTAGGAATATTCTAATAGCATGAGCATGTTCATTTCAAACTATGCTGACATTTATTCTCCATTTTCTCATTGAAAGAAATCTATTACACTAAACCATACTAAAATCTACATTTATCTTATTGTTGTCTTTCCTTTAATTTAGTTAATAGCATGCTTTGTTTAACTTAACAATTTGATTTTGATTACCCAAATTAGAATAGAGTTGACTTAATTTAGTAATTAGTTGCTCTCCAATAATTTCTTTCTTCCATGTGATAGATATGATTATTATCTTGTCTTAAAGTACACATGATTTCTAAAAATCTTGCAAGTCACGTTAAGTTTGAGTATAGAATTTCCACAATTTTAAAGAGGAGGAAATTTTATGAATTTGTGCATTACAAGTGGAACAATGATGCAATATCAATCATGAATGATGATAATAATAAACTTTGTATTTTTTAAGAATAGGAATAATTTAAAAGATTGTTTTGTTTAACTTTTTTAAAGAAATCATTTTTCATTTATTTTATAGTTACCCTAGAAATGTCTACTTACTTGCTATCTAGAATCAAACAAGCATAATTCATTTTTGAAAACATTTAGTGGATTAGTACTTTTAATTTTTTGAAAAATTCTCTAAGTTTAAGTTCTTAGAGTTTTAATCTTAAAAGGAAAAAAAAAAATCTTTATCTTGACAATTTTTATTATCATTTTCTAAAATTTTCTTGTAGATAAAACCAATCACAATTGAACAACAATACACACCACGACAAAAAAATGACTGCACATGGTTTCACCATCATCATCTTATTATTATTATTATCCTTTATTTTTTTTTGAAAATTTGAATATCATAACTTTTGAAAAAAAAAAGACTAATTTTTTTTTTTATTTGTAGAAGCTATTAAAGAAAACATTTTTCCCTCTTACTTTTTTTTTTTTGTAATGAACCAATAAGATAAATATATACTAGTAAAATAAAATAAAATAATAAAAGAATAAAAAAAATAGAACAAGAGACATATGCAAGTTAGGTTAATTGGAGCATCAATAGAGTTAGGTTAGATTGTAAACCAATGAAAAAAGCAAACAAATGGACTTGGTTTCCTACAGCCTCATCATGTATTTATCTATGATTGGGTGATGTTTGCCTAACTTTTTAAATGGTAGAGAATGTCATTGCAATGGTGGCTCATCCTCGAGGGTTAGTGGAAGTGACAATTCATAAATACCTATGTTACGCCCTAAAAGGTACCTTTGTAGTGGCAACACACCGTATGCCATCCCAAATTCCTTATGTTAGCTTCTTAGCTAGTCCAAAACCCTTAACATAATATACAAGGTAACTTCCTTATATTAGCTTTTCAACTAAGTGTGTATCCTTAAGCAATATCAAAACATTTAATTTAATTGACATATTTAGTTATATAAAACATAGAACAGATAATTCGTAAATGGGAACCTAGTCCTAATAAATTAGCATTTATGACATAAAAGAAATAAATGTTGGTGGGGGAGGGGGGTATGGGTAAGGGGCGGTGGTATAGTTTTCCTAAAGTGATCTCTAGCAACTAATATCAAATTACAACCAAATTTTTAAAGAATCTCATAAATTTGGAAATATTTTTTTAGTCTCTCTTTCTTCCCTCAAATCCTAGCACTTGAATACTAATGTTGGGCATAACTCACCCAAGAATAAGCCATAAGGTGTCCTATAACAAAAAACTAGAGAGTTGTAAGCTTCAACTAGCTTAGTAAATATTCCTTATACTATATATTCATGTAATAACAAACAAGTTTATTTTCACAACCATGTGAATGTAACAACCACATGCTTAAACAATTATATATAGTTAATCAATAACTACATGTAGCTTAAGATTACGCCCTCAAAGCCAGTGTAAGACTTACTATCAACTACTTGGAGTTTAGTTCATAAAATTTAGGATGATCAGTTAAAGGATTCGATCAAGCCTAAATTATCAAATAAAATTAGAAATATTAGTAAAAGCGATCCTGTAAGTTCAAATTTAATAAAATAAGTAATAAAATAAAAGAATATAAAATTTTGAAATTTTAAGTATATTACTCGTTATTTATCGAAAATACGGAAAATGCATTTCGATAACTAACAAATCGCTAGAGATAAATTATATGTACACTAAAAATCATAGAATGATCTAAATAATATTTGTGAATATTTATTTATACTATATATAAATTTACATATACGTGAAATTACTTCAAATACGCAAAATGTGCTAAAATAATGCTAAATAATTAAAGAAGAAAAATCAGAAAAAATAAGGAATGATCCATATTTGAGTCATGGAAGCTAGGGAAAAGAAGAAAAAAAATTCCGCCAATTAAATTAAAACAACAAAAAAGGCAAATTGGAAGAAGATAAGGTAATTGTCTAATCAAATTAATGTACAATAATTCCTCAAGACCTCTATAAATACCCCAAATTTTTCAAAAGCTCATTTTAGATGTTTAGAATTGTAAAAAATTAGAGAGGGATGAAATTGAGAGGAAATTAGGGTTTTACAAAAAATTACAAAAAAACTATACAGTTGGAGCTTCTAAGGAGAACCCAAACTCGACGAGTATTTAGGAGTAGATGGCCATCACCATCACACGGTGGTGGCAGTGTCCAGACCAGCCAATAAGGTCACGACTGCCGATGGTGGCCGAAGCTATTAGTTCAGGTTAATTCGATTTCTAACTCGATTTTGTGTAATTTTGTAAAAATATTAAATATTATCAAAAAATTATGAAATTTATTATTCTAACATATTTTAGTATGTAGAATTAGGGAAATTTTTTTATTTTGATGAATTTATGTCTACAAATATACCATCCTTAAGAAATCATACAAAATCGAACATGTTTTAAATTAGAAATAAATAGGTTTAGGAGTGTGGTTTTGGACTGAAATTTTTGTGTAGATTACTTAGGTGATATAAAACAATGCCATGAAGCCCTTTTTCAAAAATAAATTTTCAAAATTTTTAGATAACTTTTAGACCTTAAAATGATGCATAAAATGAGTTATTTTTGGTTAATTAAATAATTAAATGGTTAATTACTGATTTAGTGAATAATTATATGTTTTAAGATGTTAAAATCTGATGAAGTATGATATTTGTAACATTTAAAGTATTAGATGTAATTATTAGGGTATTATGTAGTATATACATAATAAGTAAAAATGATGTATTTTAAGAAAATTTTGTAAATTAGGGTAATTATGAGTAAAATCTAATTTAGGATAAATTTATATATTTTGAGATGTTAATTGATGTTGAGAGATGATAACTGGAGTGACAGAAATATTATATGTGTATTATGTACATAATAGGTAATAATGTATAATATGGAAAATTGGAAATATAATAAATAAGAAATATTAGAATAAAAATTGATATTTTACTAATAATAGGAAAATATGTAAAATCTGGTAGAGGACTTAAATTTAGATAATTATATGAAAAATGTAAAATTTTCTCACATTTGGAGTAAATTCGATAGTTAAGTAAAATAATTGGTATACCAAATGAGTTAACATACTGATTAGGGGTAAATATGACATTTAGGAGACCTGGAAATAATGTAATTAATTTCACATTATGGGATCGAAATGAGTTTTAGTGTTCAGGTATAAAACTGTACTTAGAAATTGAACCAGAACTAGAACTTAGCCCTAGAATAATTGTGAAAGATTTGAGAACGTCGATAATTAGACATATTAAACCCTAAACCAAAGATAATAATAAGTTTTATAAGATAAAATAAATCTATAACAATTATATAAAAACTAAGACAACTTAGTATTATAGAAATCTTAGGTAATGGACTGAACAAATCCCACCTCGAGTGAGCAAGCAAAGAGTTGAGGTAAGTTGAGATTAATATGTTATTGTATTTTAGAGGCTTGAGATTATACTCGGTTGTACTTGTTAGATAGTTGGTTGTGTGCATGTGCTTGATTATGAGTAATGCTATGATTTTGTTGTTGTTCTAGCTTGTATTATATAAAATGAACGATCACCCTAAATGAGACTTAACAAATATATGACTTGTAATCATAAATCAGACTTGCATAGCAACCCATTAGGAGAAACCTAGGATTCTCCAGCTAAATACTGATCCCTTCGAAAGGGATGGCGCTGGATAGCATAATGAGTTCCTTCTTCATCCTTAGTCAAACTAAATGATAGGTGAGGAGGTCACGGTAAGGATGAAGTCAATGATTTGAAGGTAGTCGCGGAAGGAGTGGTGTCTCCATTGCACAAGTCTAGGTTTGGTCGTAAGCTGTTGCATTAATGGTAACTCTTTAACCCGGATTAGAGCGGACGCAATTTCTCTAATCTCACGACGGGTCAGAGAACGTTGTACAATGGCATTTGTTTGAACATGTATTGCATCTAATAATTTGGTTGATAACCTTAACTTTGTTTATGTTTATGGTATAGTTTTAAGTTTATGTCCTAACTTACTAAGCTATGGTAGCTTACATCCCTATAGACGTCGTTATAAGTGCTAACTAAGAAATGGTTTACAATTATCCTAAAGCTCGTAACTGTTGGATCCTAGGGAGTGAGGAAAAAACATTTGAAGAACAAACATATATTTTTAAGGCATAAGCTCTTATTTTAGAATTTTTCATTTCTGAATAATGTATCAACTAGGAAATAGATTATGATAAAACGTTGTAAATATTAATTGTAATAACTGAATTCGAATGTATATATATATTTTCTTACTTTTTTAGATAAATGACCTATTTAAATTACGAACTGTTTACTTTAAAGCGGGTTAGTCGTGGACACCTTATGTAGATCAAGTCTAGAATAGCGGTTATAAGGCTAACCTCTATCTTAAAATGGTTTGTACGACGAGCCTGTTACAACTCTGCCGCTTCAGGGCATGATAGCCAAGTTAGAGTTACTTGAACCATTAAATCCGGGTTTCAAGCACCTTCGACGACTAATTATATACATTTCTTACATTCCCTCTATTCTTTCTTCTCACATAATTTAGTTAATTAATATTAGTTCTAATTTCACTTTCTTAAGCTAAGAGTGTAGGTATGAATAGCACATATAGTCTACTCATCCCTAAGCGGTGGACTTTAGGACATAGCCCTTAGCTAAATGGTTGGCTAGCACCTAATGATCCTGTAGGCTAGGTTAAGCCATGTTGCATGTATACATCATCTGAAAACTCAACTAATAAAATCTTAAGCCCCACAAGACCCCTCCATCCCACAGTTGTGATGTGGTGACCAACATTATATAATGCAAAATATGCTATGCATGATTTGGTTTAATTATATAGTTAGATATTATTCATTCCTGTTTTTTATGGTGACTAAGCAATATCATCAGATAATCGCAGTAGGTATTCTATAAGTATCTAAATGGCAAGAAATTTTCATTATTATATATTGTGGTTTCTTTACACATCAAACACATAAATTCCATTCACATGCAATTCCCCATCCCTGAGTAAGCCATTAATTTAGTGTAACTTAGCTACATGTAAACAACAAATATAGTAATTATTAGAATACTCACTAGACCATGGAGTCCTATGGGTCATAGTAGTTGGTAAGTAGGTCTAAATCAAGGTCAGGATAACCTGTGATAGCTAAGAAAGAATATGAATAAAAAATTGGGTAATTATCCACTTATTCTACGAGCTATAATTCCCGGTTTTAGTTAAATTTTGTTTTTGTAACCTTTTCATTTTAACTTTGATTTTCACATTCTTATAATCATTTTCTATCATTTTCCGATGTAGATTTTTGTGTTGCAGTTTATTTTTATAGATGGGACTTGAAATTATCACTACAGGTTTAGAAATTTATGGACCTAGAAGTTGTTGGGCTTCTTTTGTTGTAGTTTGCATTGTTTTGATTTTCCTTTATATAAATCTAACTTTTATTGAGTTGTAAAATTGTTTTGGGAGTTAATTAAGTGTTTAGGCTTAATACATTTGGGTTTACACTTGTTCCTTAGCCTACTTTTAGTCTTTTATCCTAAGTGATTCAATAGTAGACTTTTGGGTCTTATTGTTAGTAAATTTCTAAGTTGGGCTTCCTTGTTGGTTCTTTGGGTTTAAAGAATATTTTAATGGGCCTTTACTTTTATTCTTATAATTCTATAAGTTGCTGGTCATATTGTGTTCTTAGTCCATTTTTGTCGGTTTTGGTTCAATTTGTACTTTTTAGCCCATTTTAGCTATTTAGGGTTTAGTACTTAGATTCGACTTATTAGTCTAGACCTAAAATTTAACATAACACATTTTGAAAATATTTTTATAGTAGAGTATGATTCTGTTTAAGGGCATTTGGATGGGTGTTTAGGTTTTTTTGGGGCCTAAAATAAGTTTTTTAGCTTGGTTTTGCCTCTAACGGTTTAGTTTAGTGATTATCTCACTTAGATAAGTTTTTAATCACTATTACCTTACCCAAATCGTTATTTTACATAAGAAAAAGTCATGGCCAGCTTATGGAAAATTTGTTAAAGCTTCTAAGAAGAGCTTTTCTTAAGTTAAAACTTGGTTTTCTTATTATCTTTGTGGTTATTCATTTAAGGATCATTTGTTGGGATTTTTAAGACAATATACTTAGGGAAAAACAAGCTACACATCTCTAGGAGGGGCTTAGACATGCGGTTTCATGTAGGGTGTGTAGAAGTGCAACTTGTTCCTTTTGACAAAACTTAGAGAAACATGAAAACACACTTCATAAGTGCACATTATAAGAGTTTTTCCATAACTATTCCTAGGCAAACTATTACATGCTAAAGTTAGAATACATACAAAATATTCTTATATAAGAAGTTCCTAAATATAAGCTTGACATATACATTACACACTATCGAACTAAAAAATTCAAATAAAAGAAAAAGTTGAAGAAAAACTTTACTATACTAAGGTAGGGCTTAAGACAAGTCTTCTAGCTTTAATTATCTCCTTTCCATGCTCTCCAAAAGTCCTCATAGCTCTCCTCAAAAGTATGTCAAGTGGTGGCTTGCAAGTGGTCTTTTAAGTGAAGAAAGTAGTGGTTTGGTTGGGAAGGTGGCTAATGAAAATTGGAAGGAAATATTTGAATGAAGTTTGTATGTGTATAACTGTGGCTTTGAAGGGGATAGGGGTATGTTGTGAAGTGAGTTTGTGTGATAAAAAATGGAAGAAAATAGATAAGAAAATGAGAGTAGAAGAGGGAGGGAAATAATAACAGTTGGTGATGAAGGTTTTTTAGGGGAGGGAGAGGGGGTTGTAGGAGCAAGTTCTACTTGAGTTTGTATGTATACGAAATGGAAGTGTGTGTATGGTGTGTTTGTAAGGAAAGAGAACCAGTAGGGGGAGGAAAATACTTGGAGTGTTGTGTGTTTTTGAAATTAGAGAAAGAAAATGATGGGTGGGGCCTTGGGGATGGTGGTGTCGGTGCCTAAGGGAGAAGAAGGGTAGAGTGTACAAATGCCTCTTTTCCATTTAATGGTAATTGAGTAGATATGGTATGTTGATGTCTTCCTAAATTAGAAAAACTACCTTAGGTTAGACTAAACTTTAGTCACTTCAACTTGGAAAGACACTAACTAAATGGTTAGGGATTTAGGTCAGTTTGGTTAGCATCTTAAGGTATAATTAGTTAGGGAGATGGCTTACTCACTTGGCACTTAGTTGAGGTATAATGGCTACAAGTTGCGAACTTAAGGGAAGAGGTAGCATTTGCACTATTCTACATGCAGACCAAAACTTTCTTCTTTTCCTTTTTTTTTTTGTTCATTTGTTTTTGTTTATCCATTTATTTAGTTGGTTGTTAATAAATTTATTTATCTACCCATATGGCTTGATTACCCTAATTAAGCACTATTAGCTTAGGAGTTTATTTCCTGTAATTTAGTGTTCTACTTAGGTATAATCATTCACTTTAGTCAATGTTTTACTATAACTATCTCCTTGATGTCAAATCCTATAGATGATGGGAAATTTTTGGGTTTTATATTTGGAAGGATTTAGCTAAACTTCAGGATTTCACATTTAAGGTTTTTAAGGTTTTCCTATGATTAAAATTTCAAATTTATCAAGTGTATTTTATGTCTTTAACTCGTCGATTATTGGGAATATCAATAACTACTTATGCTTGACTCTGGGCTCTTATCGAAAATTTACGGAGTTTACAGTCTAAAAACACTAACTTTAGGTGTTTGATTTAGCATGCTTTTGATCCAATTGAAATGTAAGATTGTGTTCTTAAAAGTATATAGGCATTCTACAGTATGATGGAATTGACAATGGAGTTCAAATTTTTCCTTAATATGAGAGAGAGAGAGAGAGAAAGGGAGGGGGTAGGGGTGGTGGTGATGGGATGTGTGTGTATAGAATGAGTGTCGGTGAAAATCTAGAGTGAAATGATTAATTTTGCATAGATTTGAGTGTTTTTCTATTCAATTCTTCCTTTTCTTGAACTCCACGGGCGCTCCTATGTATAGTCATGCATGAGCTTGGTGGATTAAGCTTAGAAGTGTCTTGATGAGCTTATATGAGCTCGAACCCATTCCCTATTTTCAATTTGTGTTTGCTCTTATATCGATGGATGTCGATGATAACTAATTGTGTTAGTTGTTTTAAGCTGTTAATTGATTAAAATCCATTAAAAAAATGAGCAAAATGTAAGGATTTTGGTCAAGGATTGAGTGCCTGTATGCGAGATACTTCGGTCTGTTAGCTGGAGAAAGAAGATGTCAAAATAAATAAATAAGTGCCTTCCAGACACCTTTTACCAAAAAAAAAAACAAAAAACCCCTTTATGCTTTGGGTGAGGTTCATCTTGGTTGGCCGGAGCGTACGTGTTTGTCCCTTTCACTCAACCATATGAACTCATATTTACTTAAATTTTATTTTTAGGACTAATTTTAGGCCTAAATCCAATTTCACGACAAAAATTGACCTGGACCAACTTGGTTCCCCAAAAATTAATTTTGCACAGGATGCAATGGAAAAAAAAAAAAAAAATTCTAGTATGCATGTGTGAAAATAATTTTTTCAATTTGAATAAATTCAACAGAATTTTGACCTCGGTTTGTTCTTGATCTAGTTTACAATAAAATCAATTTCCACATAAAGTGATCAATTTGACTCCTGCTTGAACTATAACTCGCTCAAGTGGATCTTGTTTTATGGTTTTAAGTAAGAATAAATTAGGCTAAGCCTGAAATTGTTTATTTTTAATAAAATAAGGGCTTTTTAGTGGAAAATTATAAAACCATAAAATTACATAAGTATATTTTACCTCTAAAAATTGTTTGTGATTATGAAAAATTAAACTCTATGCAGAAACAACTATTTTCACCTCTAGAAAATTCTTTTATTCTATTTTTGAAAATTATCGTCTTTTCTCATTTTTTTATTTTTTAAAAATTCTTTTAAAGAGGATAAAACAGGGTCTCTACATGCATGTTAGCTTAAGCAAATACCTTTGGACATGCGAGTTACGTTCAAATAAAAACAAGAAATAATAGATAAGTAAACGGATCATGGTAAGAGAAAGAAATACTCTATAATATAGAGGTTCTTCTAGTTCCATCCTATCTACTAGCACAATTAGCTTAGCCGTCAGGAATGCACTTTGTCTTTTCAAAATCAGGTACATTTAAGAGTTGACATGCAAGCATATTGAATGCAAATTTTCTATAGAATTTTTCAATTTATAAACAGCTTTGTTAATGTTGATTAATGTCTAAACTGTTCTTTAGTGTGTATTTTTTATAATATTCTATATATATATATATAATATTCTTATAAACTTTTCTTGTTTGATTATAGTTAGAAAAATCCTACCTCATAAGTAAAATATTCACCGAGTAATACATTTACTACACAATTACGCTTTGTTTGAAATTTATACTATAAAATGTATTATAAGATTTTGATAATTTTGTATCTGCAAATAGTTGTCTGAAGATTATCTAGATAATATTTTATAATAGTACTACTTATAACACATGCATATAGCAAGTAGTGAGTTAAAAATATGATGTAAAGAAAAATAATGTAGTTTTTTACACACATTTATTCCACTTTAATCAATTAACACAATCCACTAAGTGGCTGCTTGTCAGCTAAATTGCCCCGTCAAGGGTGTCGATCATTTTCACCTGTACATTTTCCTAAAATGAATAAATTCACTTGTGAAAGGCCTTCTTATAAGTGTACCAGCCGCAAAAGTGTGGTATAGCAGTGAGTACAAGTTCTTATCCATAAGAAATGATGTGCTAACTCTGAGTTATATTAATCCCATCTAAAATTAAGCAAATTGACATAGAGATCTAGATTTTAAAATTATAAAAAAACCTACTCTAAAAATTGGGATATTCAACACTTTTAAAAGAGTACAATCATAAACCAAATGAGTGAAAAATCGATTGATATTGCTATTATGTTGACACACATTACACTCGTGGAGTCTTTACCGATTTTACTTTGATACTTTTAAATTCTAAATAAAAGCTCCTTTTTTCCCGAAGAAGTAATTACTCGGGATTAACCAAATTAACCCCCCCTATATCTCTACACAAGAAATACATCGAAAGCGCATATCCCTTATCTTTAATTTAAATTAACCAAATCACAAATATTGACTTGAAAACGTCCTCCTGAATACGATCCGAATTTAACATTTATTTCGATAAGTTAAAATATATGCTCTATGAATATGGAATCAATGACACAACAAATAACAACATAGCGAGCAGAATAGCACAACCCATTGACTGAAAATGCAACTCCAATACTTAATCTTAATTAAGCATAAAGGAACAACCAGTATAACAACATCCACAACAAGGATATAAATAAAGGAGCCCTTGATCTTAACTCAGATGGTGTTTCCCGTTATTCTGGAGGTTAAAAAGAACTAAGAACGAAAGCAACTTGAGCAGAAAATAAGAACCACAAAAACTACTTTACTTTGTGTAAGTAAATAAAAAAGCACCAAAAAAATAAATGAATAAATAAAAGACAAAGTTTAAGCTGTTGTCCAAAGGAAGAATCCTTAAAAGTGATGATGGGATATATATATATATAGATATATCCCCCTTACTTAAGCTAGTGGAGTCTTCTAAAATAAGCTACTTTGATAAATGGAATGAGCCCTATTTAATCAGCAAAAGGGCCATTAGCTAAATAAAAAGAAATGAAAATAGCCTTCGTCGATCACGTAGATGCTTCTAGTCAGCTAAAGCCATAACCAAACAAAGCAATGAGCCCTCTACATGTGACACCCACTTAAAGAGA
Source organism: Lumnitzera littorea (assembly GCA_024138015.1). Taxonomy (NCBI): domain Eukaryota; kingdom Viridiplantae; phylum Streptophyta; class Magnoliopsida; order Myrtales; family Combretaceae; genus Lumnitzera; species Lumnitzera littorea. Next base: position 93,899,516 of record JAMXBB010000008.1, read on the forward strand.
AACGAAATGGCGAGATTGCTTTGGTCCTTCATAGAACTCGGCTTGGTGCTTCTAGTTTACTGGTCAGAACTCTTCGACTGCGTGTACGCAGCTCAAGTCGGGTTAGCAGTGGTATGATGAGATTGTTGCAACAACTGCTCTTATTTAGCTTGTTCGGTCGAAGGAAGTTCAAAGTCGAAGCTGCTCAGTTGGTTGTTGGAGAGTACATGGAAGCATGCTCTGGTACGCTTTGTTGTGTCGAGTGTTCGGTTTGTTTTGTGTGTGTGAATAGCTCGGGCGCACCTTAATGCCTGTTTAGGGCTGTGCATGGCTGCTATCATTTTGTTGCATCTTCGGGTGTGTGGATGGCTCGGCTTGCATGTGTTCTGCTGGTCGGCAACCTGTGGTCTTTTCGCTCGAGGTTGTTGCTGTTACGGTTGTGCTCGTGCAAAGCGCCTGCTAGGCGCTCTTGGGAGCTCTGTGCTGCAGGGAAAAGCTCGAACATTAGCTATTGCTTCTCAGATGTTGTAGCTTCTCGGCTTGTTTGCTGCTTGGCTCGGTCGGAGAGGTGAATGATATATGCTAGGGCTTAGTGCTTATGTCATGTGCTGCACTTCTCAAAAATGTGAATTCTCTTGTTCAACTCTGGCTGTAGCTCATGTTGCCAAACTCAAATAAAAATATTATTGCTTTTAATTTGTAGATTGCAGAATACAAATAAACAACTTATCCTTCTAAGTGAACTTTTCCTGGCATATGAATAAGATGAATCACACTTGAATTTACACAAGCTATTTTAGCTTTATTTTGATCCTTTTCTTAATTTTCGTGCAACTGGTTTAGAAACATGTATTTTTTTTATTGATTTCAAAGTAAAAGTCATAATAAAAGAACAAATTACTTATATAAATGAATGGATATAGAAATAAAGAATAAATGTGTGATTTTACACATTTATCAATAGCTAGTATATATGTCATCATATATCAGTTTTGCCATGTAAATTTAAGCTCCCATTCTTCATACTTCCAATCATACAAGTAAATCCCATCCCTAGTTAAAAAAAAATGTAGATAAGGGGATCTAGTTGAAGTAATCATGTATATACAACGTAAATCTTGCGCTATATATGGTCTTATAGGAGTGACGTAGAATGACATGTAAAGGATGATTTGAAGAAACGAAAGTAAGAAGGAGGAGTAGGTAATATTACAGAGCTTCGAATGCACACGTAACAAGTGGAGGAATTATAAAACATCAACTTCAATATTCCAAATAAAAGGCAGTATATTTTTCACTTTGAACTCTATTTGATCTTTTACGATAGCAATGTGACAACACGATACTATTTCTTTAAATAGCTAAATGACAATACGATGCTATTTCTCTAAATAGTTGAATTGTGTCAAATAAGGAAGAGATCTATAGTATTTATAGAATTAGGCCATTGACAATGTTCATTGAATCACAATGACAATTGAGAGCCAACTTCTCTTGTTGATAGATTCTTTTATGAGCTCTTGTTGAGTCCGACCCTAAAACAAACCTTTCTATGTGCATTAACTTCCTTAAGAAAGGTTGAGAGTAGATAGGCAGTTTAACGGTTCCTACTCTGAGCCTACCTTACTATATCTCCCTAAATAATCTCAATTGTGGATTGAACTCTTTAGATCCTATTATCGTAACTTAAAGAGTTAAGCCCGGACTGTTAATAGACCTAAAATCCATAAATCATTTTAAACCTTTTGTCCTTTGCCTCATGACCAAAGTCTTTCGGATAAAGTCAAAAGGGTTTAGGCATTAATCGTTTACTTTGAATAGTTAGATCGCTACTTAACATAAGTATGTTGTAAAGAGTTGCACAATGGCCCAATGAGCTCACATAGTTAAAAATTTCATTTCATTGGAGTGTATAAGCTTAATACTAGTGCTACAAATTTATTTATTATATTCATTTTTTTCCTTAGTGTACAGTTGTCTAACACAATCTAGTTCTCTATGTCACTTTATACTTAGTCGAATCGTATTGTCTTATCCCCATGTCAATATATTAAAAGAATCTTCCTCCATCAACAATTGTCTTTGTGCAGCTCGAAATATATATATATATATATATATGCTTTTTCAAGAGATATTCTTCTCATCGAGTTGATTTTCATGTATTAGCTCCATGTGACTTTAGTTTTTTTTTCCTTTTTTTTTTTTCAACTTCAATCTTGAAGGGGCCCTATACATCCATATCCCGATGCATATAAGATTCAACTTTTTCTTCCTTGTACAAATATACGCTGAATCTTCTTTCTTTCATTTTACCCCCCTCTCTGTCTCTCTCTTTATAGATATATCTATATAAACTTCCTCCATAGTAGTTGCAACGTAAATTTACTGCTACATGATCCTTTCATGTGTAGGAAGAGTAGAGATCTCCCTCGGCATGACTTCTTGACAAGAACATTAATCTTCTCTTCCTTTTTTTTTTTCTATTTTTTTAAGTACGACCCAAACACTATTGTGGCAGTAGTAGCGGTAATCTTCGATACTTAGTCTTCTTGAATAACTGGGTATCAGCACCATTGATAGGTGTTCACTAAATTCAGAATTTCTTTCTTTTTCTTTTTTTTTTTCTTTTTCACTTCATGCTTGTCAATTTGTATGCCAACGGTACATGATGAGTGAATTGCATATTAATGCTTGTGATATGGCTAAAATCGGATGCTGAGCTTGCACACAGTGATCCCAAATTACTAAATGTGAAAAGTGCTCCATATATGTATTAATACTAATTCCTCGGCATATGGGTTTGCATTCACTTTTAATTTGTCTAATCTCTTAAACTTGTCATTCTCTTCCCTTCCCTTCCCTGTTGCCTTATTCTCATGCCCTTTCTTTCTTTCTTTCTTTTTCTTTTTCTTTTTTTTTTTTCTTTCTTGTCTCCTTGTTTAATGATTTTTCGCAAGCTTCCCACCATTTAGATGTAAGCCCGAAAGATAAGTTAAGTAACCGTAGAATTGAACTTAATATACAAAGTTTAGGATGATCGGTTAAAAAATCCGATCAAACCTAAATTATAAGCTAAAACTAGAAATATTAATAAAAATGACCCTGTAAGTTAGAATTTGAGAAAATAAGTAATAAAATAAGAGAATATAAAATTTTTAAATTATAAGTATATTATCGTTATTTATTGAAAGTGCGTAAAATATATTTTAATAACAAATAAATTACTAGAGATAAATTATATGTATACTAAAAATTATAGAATGACCTAAATAATATTTAGGAGTATTTACTTATACCCCACGTGTATTTATGTGTAAGTAGAAATATGCGAAATTATCTAAATTGCCCAAAATTAGCTAAAAATTTACTAAATAATTATAGAAAATTATAAAAAAATTAACGAAAAATCAGAAAGGTAGAGAACAATTCAGAAAGTGGTCGTGGTAGATCAAGGAGTAAGAAACCAAAGTTAACCAATAAAAAAAAAAGTAACAAAAAAGGCAAAATAGAAGAGATATCGGTCTTGTCTTATTTTAATTAATACACAATAATTCTTACAAGATCTTATAAATAGCAAGAAAATTTATAGAGCTCATTTGGTCAGTTGGGAACTGGAAAAAATTGAGAGAATTGAAATTGAGAGGGAAAATTAGGGTTTTAAAAATTTTGTTCCAAATCTGTATAGATAAGGTAAGAAGGGTGAACCCACATACCACCACCACCACCACCACCACCCCCCCACTCCAAACTTACCACCTAGACCGGTCGATATGCTTGAATCGGTGTTGGAGGCCAAAAAGCTTTCGAACCAGGTGAGTATCACATTTCCTCCAATTTTGCAAAATTCCTTAAAATTGTTTATTATACCCAAAAAATTATGAAATTTATTATTCTGATGTTTTATTATATATAGATTTAGGAAAAAATAGTGATTAAGTTAAATCATATCTATAAATATAAGGTTCTTAAGAAATTAGACAAAACCGAGTATGATTAGAATTACAAATAAATAGACTTACAAGTGTAGTTTGGAGCTTAATTTTTTTTCTATAGAATGCTTAAGTGATATAGAATAGTGCTATGAAGCCATTTTTTTAAAATTAATTTTCAAAATTTTTAAGTAAATTTTTAACCCTAAAATGATGAAAAAGCTAGGTAATTTTAGCTTAATTAAATGATTAATTACTAATTTGGAAGGTAATTAGATGTTTAAGGATATTAATCTCTAATGTGGAAACCTAATCCTAGTCTTTAGAGTGTTAATTATAATTAATATGGGAATTATGTGGTAATTGTAGGAAATTTAGAAATATGTGAAGTTGGGATTTTAATAAATATGAAAAAATAGGTTAAATTGGATAATATAATAATAATATCAGTATAAAATAAATTTAATACAAAAATTAATTTTAGATAATTGGACAAAAAATATAAAATTTTCTCATATCAGAAGTAAATCCGGTACCCCATTTAGGATTAGAGTATACCGAATAGGTTATAATACTAAATTAAGACCTAGTATGATATTAGAATATTCAAGCTTAATGTGATTAATTTCATATTAGGATTCGAGCATATTTAGGATTCCCTATAGTTAAAAATAATTTAAAACCAAAACTGGAATCTAATTCAAAAACTAAACCTCAAGTTAATGTAAAGTGAATCATTAGTAAATAATAGGTATATATGGAGAAGTGAGTTAAATTATAACTTAAAATATGTATCATCAAAGTATAAGTACTAAAAAGACGTATTTGTATTATAAGATACCTGAAGACGAACTAACCTGCAATTAAGTGATTAAGCGACTGAGAATTCTAAGTAAGTTGGGTTTATTACTTCACCGTATTTGGAGTACTATTTTAGGGTACTTAGAGATTCAGGATTATGTATAATTATAATTGTAAGTAGTTTTACACATGTGCTTACATATCTGACTTCGTGTTGGAATTTATGTTGTGATTGATGATTGGATTGATGTGAAATTGTCTAAACACTCTAAATTGAACTTAATCTTAATCGACCCTAAAACCCTAAATTGTCATGCATCACAACCCTTTAGGGAATCATTAGAATTCTCCAACTAAACATCGACACTTTCGAAAAAGATAGCGCTGGATAGCAAATTGGTCTTTTCCTTATCCTTAGCCAAACTAAGTGATGGAAGAGGAGGTCGCGATGAAGATGAGGGCATTGGTTCGAAAGATAGTCTTAGGATGAGCAGTATCTCCATTGCACAAACCTGAGTTTGATTACGAGTTATTGCATAACATGAGAACTACTTAACCTCAATTAGAGCAGGTGAAATCACTCTGATTTCACAACGGACCGGACTACGTTGTGTAATGATACCTGCTTATTGTATTGCATGAAAATAATTACTTAATAATCTTGTTTATGTTTGTATGTATTCATGAGTCTCCAATTCAACTTATTGAGCTGTAATTGCTCATACCCGTATAGATCCTTTTGTAGGTCTTGATCTCTGATTACTCTGATTAATATGCCATCCTATAACTATCCGAAGGTTAGTTCTTTTTTAAGCCTGAGGGTATGAGGATCAATTTACCTAATAGTTAATGTATATCTAGAGTCTTACTAGTATCTTTGAGACTGAAAGACTGATATTTGATATGTAAATTAATTGATTGCTGTGATATGATGTAGAATCACTTAGGAATTCTACAGTAATGTACATGTAATCATATATATATGTTGACTTAAAGCTTTAATATTTACTGTAACTTTAGTTAAATTCTTAATTGAACTATTTACTTCAAAGCGAAGAGTCATCGACGCCTTGTGTAGATCGTGTTTATGATAGGCACTGTAAGGGTAGTTACTATTATAGAATGGTTTATACGATTGGACTGTTGCAACTTTACGACTTCGGGGCGTAACATTAGGGACTTTGTGAACACATCCTGAATGCTCATCACAAATTGTGTATGCAGTGAGTTACATTTTGTCGTTATTGTCTTTTCAACTTGCCTTCTGTTTTTTGAGCAATTTGAGCAAAAAAATTGAAGACTAAGTGTCTACAATCACATTTAGTCGTTGTGGAATTCAATGACTAAATGAGTGTATACAATCGCATTCAATCGTTATGGAGCTCAATGACTAAATAAGTATGTACAACCGCATTCAAATGTTGTGGAGCTTAATGACTAGATGAGCAGGCACAACCACATTCTGCTATTGTCGTATTAAACTTGTTGTCATATAGAGTCTTTATTTGCTTGCAACATGTCTATTCTACCATCATCATAACATTACCTATTAATTGTATCATGCACTCTTCATGCTCTTTCTTTTCTCCTTCTTATTCCTTTATTTATTTATCTTTTTTTAAATCCACACATTGTCATCCTTACATGTTTCTCCATTGTAATACCATCGCACTTCATTAATTGCCCCAACTCGTACTTGCTGTGACCTCAAATATGGACATTTCATCTTGACAGCTTCACATTATATAAAATCCTCATCTAATAAGTATGATATGAATTGTCTTATGTTGACCGTATAATCATGCTATATCTTGTATCTATAATACCTCATAATGATGGCTTAGGATTTTTATCATGCTCTATTCATAGATGTGTCATCTTCAAGTTCAGCTTGTTAAATTTAACATTTTTTTTTATATTGACCCTATCTTAAACTTTCTTATATTCTACAGATTGGTGCAAGCTACCAAATTATTGCATTTTGGATGGTCTCTATTTGCTTCTCCTCCCCTAAGTGGTAATGACAGCACTTTGTTGTTATTCACAATTTTTGAGGTTTGAAATAGTATAGGCTTGAGTGAAAAAGTTCATATGTTACTTGTGGTTAGCAGTTTGGCTATCTTAAGTTAATAATGGGCAAGGAAACTAAGAATAATCGATCCTGCAATGCAAATACTCATGAGGTGGATGATATGATGGCACCCTTAGGTGATCTTGTCCTTCGAGTGCCTTTACCTTAGGATAAGTGGTCTTACTTAACCATTATGAAGGATTATTTCTGGCAAAGATATAAAGAAACGAGACTTAAGAGAACATCCCCTCGCAGGTGGGACATTTCACTTCATAAAACAAGAGCCTCAACTAGGAGTTGAGGGTAATATAGAAAGAAGTTCAGTGTCACGCTTCAGAAATGAGAGAAAGGGACTTCCTCTTTCACAAACTCAACTTGCCTTCTCCAAGCAATTATTGAAGGGATGGAGGCCCTAGGTAGAGCATATCATAGATAACTCGGCATATGTCAATGTTTTATCACCTTCCTTGAGGTGTTCAAACTTAACCTCATTATCATTCTCATCCATATCATGAGATTCACTAGAGGACTTAGCTACGTCATTGTCATTATCATCAACACGTGCTAGGGAATTCCCTCTTTTATTATCAACATTATTAGCAAACTCCTCATAATCAACCAACTCCTCATCTCCTTTATCTTCATTTGTAGCTGCAGGTGGTTCAAGATGATTTTTAGGCTAAAGCTCTTTACTAATCCCATATGGATGAGGCAATGGATGGGTAATGGTTGAAGTAAACTTGGGAATCATAATACTACTTTGGTCATGCTTAGTTGAAGTAATGTTTTTTGCTTCTTGTAAACAACACAAAAAAAACGGAGGGAGAAGTTAAGCTACTACGATACATAACAAGAACCAAAACACATAAAAGAAAAATTAATTGCAATAGAAAATGCTATCAACCACAATACCTCATGAATGTGGGTACGTTTAAATTGTCTCATGGCAAGTTAAGGCGGCAAAGTATGTTTGTTTTATGCATTAGCCTTGGCATTACTAAATGAAGGAAGTCGAAAAAAAAAAATCATATTTGTGAATAATCACTTTAGGTAAATTATTGTTCACTACTATAAAGGTATATTTTCTAAATGCCTTCAGATAGCCTGTCTAGTGTTCCAATTGTGAGCCCCCAATTTCACTTAGTTGTTCGGGTGAGTAATCTAGAGTATTAGTAAAACTAACTTGAATGACCTAAAAATTTATAAGTAGACTTGAAATATTAGTCAATGAGATTCAGTGGACTCGGATTTCGAGAATATAATAAAATGATAACAATATAGTTAAAATAATATAATTTTGGTAAACTACTTTATATTTAACAAAAACGTATAAAATAAACTTCAACAGCTCATGAAAAATTTAGAGATAAATTATATATATCATAAAAAATATTATATAATATAAAATACTATATAGAATACATTTATACATCACACGTGTAATTATTATGCGTAATTATATACCCGTAATTATCCAAAATACCTAATTATATACTAATTAAGTTAAAATAAGCAAAGGAAAAATAAAAAAAAAAATTAACAAAAGCATAAGAAACAGTTAGAAGAATGTTAATCAAGGCATGGAAGGCTTCAAGACAGTTGTTGGTGTGTAGAACAGCAAGTTGACACCTCAAAGATGGGTATAAAGAGTGAATTTTCGTGGGAGGAGAGAGAAAAAAAATTAATATTCATCACCAAAATGCTCTAGAAAAATTCAAGAAATATATCACAAGTTTATCTATGCAGAGGATAGTTTAGGAAAAGTATAGTTGGATTTAGAAGGTTGAAGAAGCAAAATCTAGAAAACTTTTAGAATTAAAGTGCAGTATTGGGTTATGGATGGTACGTAGGCTTGAGTTGTTATTGGGACCAACTACCACCACTACCACCGCTACCAAAGGGAGGAGTAGCAACCAAGGCTAGGCTTGGCCAATAAAAAGGGAGGAGTAAGTGGTGGCAAGAGCTTTAAATTTCAATGAGGTCCAATTTCTACCTGATTTTAAGTTAACTTGTAAAAATTCAAAAAATGTCCAAAAAATTATGAAAATATTGTTTTGTAAAAATTTAATAGTTACAATATACATGCTTAAGAAATCAACAAGATCGAGCAATTTTCGATATTGAAATAAATAAGTCAAATGACGTAGTTTCGCCTTCAAAATTTTTATGTAAACTATCCTGTATTAATACTAAATTTCTATGAAGAGATTTCTCATAAATCTATTTTCTTAATTTTTATTTGATTTTTAAGCCTTAAACTATGTTTAAAATATAGATTTTTGTTGAAAATAATCGATTTTTCCTATGGACCTCACTTGGATTTTGAGTTTAGGTGATTAATGGAGTATTTATTATATATTAAAGTGTTGGATTAGGTTTGGTAAGAAGGAGTTATAAGAAATCAATAATGTATCCTAAAATGTATAGTTGTGTAGTACGTAAACTTGAAGAAATGATGGATGGTGATGGGTTATATGAAGAAGTGGGATGTAATGAGGTTGAATAATATTGGTTGAAGTGTTACTTAATTTATTTTACTAGAGTTTGGGGTGGATATTGATAAATCAAGAAGTTGTATGTAATCTGAGTTTGGGTAGAGGATAACTTAGAAAAAGATGGAGGGCAAATGTTCTCTTAGATATTCCCTCAAATGCTAAATCAGAGGTAAGAGCATGAGTAAGTGGTGAAATAAAGGAATTTTAGAGGCTAAATCAGAGGGAGTATTCTTGAGAACTTTAAAGTTGCTAGTCTTAGAGGAAAAGTCACAGTGTAGATTTCTTGAAATTAAGAAGTTAGCTAAACTCAGATGATATCTTAAAGGAAGTGACGGTAAATGTTCTACTAGATATTGATTTAAAGGTTTAGTAGGAGGCAAAATTTAAAGAGAATTATAGACATGGGAGACTTATAGACTGAGTTAGAGGGTGAACTCTTAAGAAACTTAAAGTTGACTAGGCTTAGAGGATAGCTTAGAAAATATCCTACCAAAAGATCTAAAACTGAGTAAACTATATGGTACGTTTACAGGATGCCTTAGTGGGTACTTAAAGCAAAATACATGAGTAAGAGCACTCAGAAGTTACCTCAAAAGGTAATTCATAGGACATCTTAGGTATTTATCAAAGTCATATGATAATTCAGAAGTTTAACTTATTAACCCTTTATCCCTGATATGATCAAGGGATAACTCAAAAGCTTTCAATTTAGGAACTTTGAGGGCGACTTAACTTAAAACTTAGCTCAAAAGGTGTTTATTGAAAATTTTAGTGATCTATTAACCTTAGAGATTGATGCAGAGGATGAATATGTAGTGAAATTTAATACTTAAGTAGTGCAAAGGATATCTTAGAAGCTTATCCAGTAAATATTTTAAGGATATCTTAACTCAAAGGATAGCTCAAAAGGTAACATAAACTTATAATGCTATTCTAAACTTTCAATACTTAAGGCATAGGCTAATGGACCAATGATTAATCAACCTAATTTTATTATAAATGAGTAAAATAGCTATATATCCTAATTATATGCAAAATAAAGTACTACATCAAGATAAACATCAAGGAATCACCCATAAGGATAAGTGAACAACTGAGTTAGTGAGTGATTGAGTTCTAGGTAAGTGGGATTAGTCCTTCACTGTACTTTGAAATATTGCTTAAGTATACTTAGAGACCTTAGAATGTGTTATGTTTGTGATTGTAAGTTATTAGCTTGTGTATGTGCAATGCAAGTGCTTAGATATTGCATTGCTATTATGGAGTATTGGACTTTATGTATTAGTTACCTTATAGTATTGCACTGATTGAACTGTGTGAAAATTGCTTGATCATTTTGAAGGGCAAACTAATTCAAACTCTACTTAACTTTTAACCAAACCACATCATAGGAAAAGACTAGAATTCTTGGGCCAAATACGGACCCTTCGATGAGGATAGTAGAAATGGCTCTTTTCCCACCCTTAGTCGAACTAAGTGACAAGAGAGAAAGTCGTAGTAAGATTGAGAACTATGGTTAAAAGGTAGTCTCAGGTGGAGTGTATTTCTCCATTGCACAAGCCATAATTTGGTGATCGGTCCACAAAATGTGTAGCATGAAACTCCTTAAAACTCGGATTAGAGTAAGCGTAATTTTTTTAATCTTACGACGATTGGTCAATATCATATTATAGCATTTGCTTGAATATATATAGCATCTAATTAACCTTGCTTGAAAACCCTGATTTATTGGATAATTGATATGTGCTATTGATTCCTTCCCACTTATTAAGTAAGTTATAGCTTATTCCCCTATAGTTATTTTACAGGTTTCTATTAGACACACCAGTATTACAACAAGTTCTAGAAAACTAGAGAACAAGGTCGGGGAGTGAGATTCAAGACCTATGGACTGTGTTCTTATTTATTTGTCGATTTTACTAACTTATAGGGAAACTAATAAGATCTCAATTAGTAACCCTTTAGTTCTCAATTATGGATATTGTTACTATACTCTATTAACATGTAATCTTTTATAGACCCTTTACTAATCACTCTATTTTCTCAAATCAATTTACTTTTAGAACTTTTTGTCGAAATTGATATTTTATAATCTAAATTACTTGTAAAGCTTAATTTTCTTAATTATTGAGCCACAAGTTTATTTTCTGAAGTTATTTTGGAAAATTATATCATAGGTTGATATCTATTAGACTTAAAATTAGATGACTTGAAGTAGGGAAGTGGCAAATGCCTTGTGTAAGCTATACTTACATTAGTGACTAAGTAGCTAGCTTCTATGAGCTTAAGGCTTTCTTCACCTGTTGGTTATCTTTGCATATGTTTGCTGGTAGGCCAGAGGACGGTGTTAGTCCTTAGTTTTTTCACTTAGCAATTAGCATTGCTCGCGCTGATTGCTTTGCCTTAAGACCTTTTTACTTAGGTTCTCTATATCGACAATTAAACCTCTATTATGAAGCCTCTAATTCGATCAAAGGGGCACTATATAGTGATACCATATGCAGACTTAGTGTTTTTGCAATTGTTCTTCTTTAAACGCTTTAGGAGATATTTTAATCTACCTTATGATATTCCTAAGATTGATCATCCCCACACATGGGCATGGGTCAATAGACATCTAGCCTTACCATTATTATAATATTTTCTATTTATTATATTTCTAAAAATTACATATTATATATTATTACCTTTTATGTACATAATGCACTTCTAATATTTTTATTACCCTAATTACCATCTCTAACATCAATTATCATTTCAAAATATTTAAATTCATCCTAGATCAGGTTTTAAACCTAATTATCCTAATTTTACAAAATTAACTTATAATTTACTATGTTTTTCTATTACTAATTTACTACATAATTAACCTAATAATTACATCTAACACCCTAAATGTTACAAGTATCACACTCCATCAGATTTCCACATCCTAAAACATCTATTTATTCACTAAGTCAGTAATTAATAATTTAATTACTTAATTAACCTTAAATTACCCATTTTATGCCTCATTTTAAGGCCTAAAAATTATCTAAAAATTTCAAAAATTAATTTTTGAAAAAGGGCTTCATAGCGCTGTTTCATATCATCTAAGTAATCTACACAAAAATTTTGGGCTCGAAACTACACTCCTAAGGTCATTTATTTCTAAACCGAAATGTGCTCGGTTTTGCACGGTTTCTTAAAGACCATATATTATGGAACATGTTTTCATCAAAATAATATTTTTCCTACAAACTATACACAAAAATATCCTAGAATAACAAAATTCATAATTTTCTAATCATATTTACTATTTTTACAAAATTACACAAGAATCAGGCTAGAAATTGATCTCATCGATTTGGGTGGCTCTGGCCACCGCCGGCCACCGTGGCATTATCGGCCAGCCTAGGCGCTGCCACCACCGTGTGGTGGTGGTGGCCGTCCACTTCGAACTGCTCATTTGGTGGGGGTTCCCTTTAAAAGCCTTAACTGCACAGTTTTTCTTATTTTTTTTCTAACCCGAATTTTTCTCTCAATTTTTGCCTCTCCCAAATTTTCTCTAATTTGTAACTGTCCAAATGAGCTTTTGAATTTTTCCTGCTATTTATAGGGCTTTAGGGGATTTATTGTGTATTAAATAAGATAAGACAATTGCCTTATCCCTTATTTTTTGGCTTTTGTGTTGTCTTAATTTAATTGACTGAATTTTTTCTTATTTTTTCCAGCTGCCACGACCCAATTCTGGATGATTCATGATTTTTTATTGATTTTTCTTGATTTTTCCTTAATTAATTATGAATTTTCTTTAAGCATTTAGTATTATTTTAGCACATTTTGCGTATTTTAAGTAATTACGCGTATTTATACTTACATGTAAATTCATACATAGTACAAATAAATATTATTAAATATTATTTAAGTCATTCTATTATTTTTAGTATACATATAATCTATCTCTAGTAATTTATTAGTTATTAGATTACACTTTTTGCCTTTTCAGTAATTAGCAATTATTATGCTTAAAATTTAAAAATTTTATAGTCTCCTATTTTATTATTTGTTTTCTTAAATTCATGTTTACGGAGTCATTTTTACTAATATTTCTCTCAATAGTTTATAATTTAGACTTAATCGGATCTTTCAGCCGATCGAAACCTTGAGTGATTGGTTATAGGGCTTACACCTAGTAGCGAAGTCTTATCCCAGAATATAGCCTAAGACTAATTGAGTAGAGCACCCTAACCGACAACAAGTGTTTGACTCTAATTCAACTGACTTCTTTACCGGATTGATTGGCTCCCAACCTAATTCAGATCAGGTCGGCCCCTAGCTGCAAACGTTATTCTACCTTTGCCTACCTTGTATTATATTTCTCCCATCTAGCCACCAAGCAACACATGTCTTCTAACATAATATTCTAAAATAATTATTTTTTTTTTCCATACTAAATATTCTTTGTCTCTTTTACCCTTTTACCCTTTTTAGTATGTTTTATGTAACTTAATTGTAGAATACCCTTCAGTCTTTTCATACATGTAAAATAACCTTAGTGGATAGAAATATAAACCCCTACTTTCTTGTATGTAGACAATCAACTAATCAATACATAATTATTTACGTTGAGTAACTTTAGTGTTCTCATTATCATTCAACTCTTATCTATTCCTTTTAGCAAAGAGTAATAGCAAGTGACCCTTTACTTCAGACCAGTGTGTAATATCCGGTAGATAGTTAGTTGAGTAGGATCAAGTGGTGAATTATATTCTTTTTCCCTATTTGCTTTTTGTTTGCTTTATTGTGATGCNATATTAGGAAAAAAACATGATAAATAGTATATGATCCCAATTAATTTCACAAAAAATCCTATAGACGCACAAAAGTATATAGTTTAATTATTGACCATAAATTACACTAAATCAGCTATTATCTATTTTTATGAAAGTATTAGTTTTAGCTCAAAATAATGGAAAATTAGGAAAAATAAACAAATTTATGTATGAGATAAATATTAAGTGTTCTAAATATCATTATAAACTTTCAAAAGTCAAAACATGTAGAGCTCATTCATTAATTTCATCAAAAACTAATTATTTTAACAATTCAATAAAACTGGCAGTTTTATTTAAAATAATTATAAAAATAATAAACATGCTTAATTTTGAAAATTCTTGTTACCACAATTAAATATATATATATATATATATATATTAGGTATATTATATACAAAAATTGAGCTTCAAACAACATTATATAATATTTATAAAAATTAGTTTAATTTTCGCCCAAATAAGATATTTTCTTAAGGAACCTATATTTACAGTAATTATTTAATTAAAATAAAATTACTACATTAATCTACACCTAAAATAATCCCAAAAAACCAAAATTAATTAATAAAATTTGATATTTTAAAAAAATTAAATAAGTTACGGGCGGAAAATTGATTTACCTGAACCAATCGCCTCCAGCCACCAATGAACCGCTGCATCTTGTCGGAAAGCTTTCTCCAGCCACCCTCTATTGGACTTCTAAGCCACACCGAGTTAGGTTATGGATAACCTATTGAACTACCCTAAACCTAATTTGCCCTTATATTTTATTATATTTTTATTTTTATTTTTTTCTATTTTTTTTTTCCAATTTTCTAAAATTATGTCCTTGTGTTTTCAGATTTCTAAAATATAACAAATGATATTTGGAGCCCTATTTATAAGCTTTTAGATTTTTACATATTAAAAAGTGAAACTACATGTCATTTTTCCGTTTTCCTTAGGTATCATGTGTCATTTTTTAGTTAACTAGGTGTTGACTCGTGTCTTCTAGTTAATCCTAGGTTGCCATATCATTTGATAATTTATCTACTCATTTTTTAATTAATTTTTTATTATTTTATATTATTTAACCATATTTTAATAATTTATTATTATATGATGTATGTATATTTAATACATATAATGCATATCACATATAAATATATGTATATTATGTATAATTTAATTTCATTTATTATTTTTGAAAGTTAATTAACTTATCTCTAATATCTTACTATATCTAAAAGCTTAAATTTCATGTTTTAAATAATTATCAACTTTATTAATAAATTAACGTTTTTCTTAAATTAATATTTTTATATAACTTATTTTGAAAAATTAACTTTACTTGAATTACTTCATCTAACTTTTTTAACCTTATTATGAAATTTGAATAAAATGGATAATATAGTCCGATACCTTAAATTTAGGGGCTAGAATCCTAGGGCTATTATATGGGCTCGAAATCCTTGGGTATTACAATGATATACCGCTCAAGCCCTCACAAACTACTATGTCGTTGGATGTAACTCATTGGTTTGAGATAGCAGGTTGTTCGCCGGTACAACCTTACTTAAGGATTACTATGAGTTAGGTTTGGGTAAAGTTCCTAGTGTTCAAAAGAAAACACAAAGAAGATAACTTTCATTAGTATGGCAAAATTCTAGTTATAGTAATAGTGTAACAAACTATTTATGTAGGTGCTACTAGGGTTACATTTGTTAGCTAAATTACAAAAAGGGGTAAGAATAATTACATGCACAAGTAGAAAATGAAAAAAGAAAATATCATAATCTTTCTAGAGGTAAAATGATCTCGGTATCGTGTGTGTGCGTATAGGAATACGTATAATTGTCAGAGTGGAGGGCATACCTACAAATAATGAATTTTGACAAGTCGTATTGAGGTCGGTGTCCAAAATTCCTTCTACTAAGTTGGCTTCTCATGGCAGGTCGGACTCGTAAGACCTATTGGTGTTACCATTTTGTTCCAATCGGGACTAATCACAATGATACACTAAATAGGTTGAAAGGCTTGGAGATCATCCTTAAGGGTGCTATCCTCAAGGTTAAAAAGGATGAAGTTAGGTCAACAATTGAGTATCTGAGTAGCTAAGTTTGTCAAACCTTTTACTATTGATCGAGTCAAAGGTCCAGGTGCTTGATTCCCATCACCACCTGTACAAAGTTCAAAGGAAAAGACTATTGAGAAATTATTGAGAATCTTTATTCAAAAGTATGATACGAGGATAAATGTGCAAGAGGCTACTTTGCAAGATATAAAAAAAGGGATGGCTCAGTACTATGATAACATGAACAAGAGACTCCTAAGACAACTACCTAATAGAATTGAGCAAAACTCGAGAGATCAAGTTGGGACATCCATAAGGTTATACTATACCATTAGGAGAACTCCATTTCATACCGTTAGTGTAGGACCATGTGACTTCCCAGTTGACTTCATTGTGATGGATACAAAGGATAAAGATCAACTTCTAGTCTTTGGAAGATCATTCTTGGTGACCTTTGGAGCTATATTGGATATGAAAAAAAGGGTAATTATCCTATAAAGTGAAGAGCAGAAAGTGATACTCCAGGCCAAAGAATGAATTCAACAACTAAAGGAAGGAGAATGAGAGTTGGATCAAGAAAAAGAATCTAAAAAAGGGAGTCATATGAAAAGAATGAGGATTCTTGAGTACGGAGAGTCAAGCATGAGTTGGGAAATTGAAGGATTTGAGCCCTAGAGGATGTATGAGGACCTACTGTGAAGCAACACCAAAAAGCCAGATTGAAGGCTTAAAAACAAGCTCTTAGCACTTGACGAGAGGTAACCTGACCCATAATCTTTTTTTGTCTTTTTAATTAGTTTATGAGTCTTTTTAATTTCAAAGTCTTTGCAGTTATGTCTCTTTTATGTACACAGGCATGTGAGTAAATAAAGGAAAGGTTGAATCCATCAATTAAGAGGCATAATCAAGAAATTTCATAAGGGAATCAGGGAATCAAAACACACCAAGAAACTAAGGGAGTCTTGTTCTAACCTTTTCATCTTCTACCCTTCAAGCATGCATGAGTTGAATTGCTAAAACCATTTCTTGAACTTAAAGTTGAGAGTAGGCAAGTTAGACATGGACATTGAAGTAGTGTCATTCTGACTAAGCTTTAATGATTCGATTGAATTTATACTAAGTTATCCCTTCTATGCACCTATAAGACAGTTTCTTTCTGAAAAGTTGGATCCATTTTCCTTGATACTATATGCCTCTAAATCTGAGTCTATTATCATTTTATAAAGTTTGCATGAAAGAAAGTAGAAGGAAGTAATTAGGGCTTACCTTTGAAAGAAGTCCCTTGTGAATAAGTCATAAATACTTCTCTTGTAATCAATTCATGGAATCTTTGCTTTGCTTAGTTATGCTCAATTTAGGTGTAGTTTAGAGGTTAGGAGTTACGAAAACATTTTGGCTAGGTGTTAAGTTTTTGTGTTTTGGGAAGTTAACATGTATATATACACCATTCTTTTGACGAATTGAGCAAACTGTTAATGTTGTGTGAACTAAAATTGGTATTGGATTTTACTTGAACCTTCCACAACCAATTCACAATGAAGGCTTGAAAAGAAAGAGAAGAAAAGTTGGAAAAGAAAATGATGGCAATCAAGCAAAAATCATTACAAATCAAATTTATGATTCCATCACAAAAGAGAAATGAAGTTGAAAAAGAAAGAAAGAAAGTGAAAGAAAATAGAAAAAGAAAGAAAAAATTTGAAAAATCTAAAAGAAAATGGTAAGTAAGATAAAAAAGCTATTTCAAAAGTCGAGGAGGCAAAATAAGATATGATTCAACGTCCACTCTCTTTTTACATGGCATTAGCATACTTAAGAGACCGATAAGGGAGAAGTATATATGTGGGCTAGCCAATTAAACACCGAAACCTCTCATTTAGTATAAAATGTTATACTTGGCTCTAAATTTCATAAGCTTAACCTAAATGAGAAGGCTAACTTTTCTAGGCACTAATTCTTAGATTAATCCCATGTTCTTTAATTTGTGAGCATTTGAATTAGCACAAGTGTAATAATTTCAATATCACTTCTAAAGATTTTTGCATTCTATTAAGTTTGTAAAAACTTCAAGCTTTCAAAGCAATAACATACTCTCGATTTATTTGAGCATAAAGAAAGTGCATAGTTGTCTTACTAGTCTCTGAATGATTTGATATTTTTTTATTGCTTAAGGATGAGCAAGGTTATAAAGTTGGGGGTGGTGATTGTGGCTCAAAATCACAATTTTTTTCAACTTTAAAACCCAAATTTGTGCATAAATTTAGCAAAAACTAGTTAAATTTACATGAAATTGGAGTTTATGCAAAAAATGGACCAACTTAAGTAAAACTGAAAAAAATGCATGAAAAAGTATCGAATTTGAATGAATTTTATATTTATATTCTATGTGCAGGTATATGCGGGCTACAATGATAACCCCTACCATTTAATCAAGGGGGCTAAAATCCCTAAAGTTAGGAAATTTGGCCAACCGATTGACTGATACCCATGCTATCGATTGATTGGTATGCCTTGAAGTATTAAAGATAGACCAACTAACCAAGCGACTGATCAAAAGAGAGGATGGTGTGATACACATAAAGTATAGGGATAAAATCACTTAAACCGATCAATCGATAAAAGGAATTAGGGTTAAGGTTTATTTGACTTAAAACCCTAATACCCTAAACGTCATGTTTCATAAAACATGGAGACAACACCAGGTGAACAAGTATCTACCAATCGATCGATAAACCTTCTCACTAATCTATCGGTAGTTCAATTTTGTAAATACTCCCATTTGTAGTAGAAATGACAATCTAAAGTCAAGGATTTGCTAGGTTTTAGTTTAGTTTTGCATGCTTATTGCCTTTTTATTTTTTCTTAACTTTTTTTATGTTATTTGTTACTTGTTTTAAGATTTTAATGCACATTTCTTGATATTTGGGCTAGATTAAATAGTGTCTTCTTCTTATTCTTCATTTCCTCAAGTGTTCTTGTGTTGATACCTTTTTTCATTGTTCATTAATGGAGTTTTCTATGGTATTTATGAATGTTCTTGATGTCATTTTTGACACCATGAATGAGTAAGCTAGTTTTTGTATGCTTGTGATAAAGTGGAAGATGTAATAGGTGGAATGTTGTAGTTTTGATATGGGTTTATGTATTTAGTTTAGATTTTGATGTTTAATACCCTATTTGAGCTTGTTGAGGGACTAGAAACTAATCCTTTTAATGTATTTTTCCTGTAACTATGAGACCAAGAGGAGATTAGTTATAGGAAATCCTATGAAAGTAAATATACTTGCATGATTATGAGACTGATAGGAGATTGTTCATGTAATTTCCATCATGAGTCAATAAGTTTGTAGAGTATTGATAAACGGGATCTTATATGTATGAGATTGAGAGGAGATTAGGTGTAGCTCGTTGAATTCACTCTACTTTATGTGGTTCCAATGAATTAAGATAGGTTATGAGACTGAAAGGAGATTAACCACTTGATTTCTAAAATTAGAGTACTTAATTCATGATGGGAATTAAATGTTTAGCTAATCGAATATGAAAATGAGTCTGGGAGAACATTTTTCGCTACATAGTTGAGTAAAATATCTTACCCGAGATTGAGCTTAAGTGAATTCTGTAGAAACCCAAGTAAAAACCATCTTTGATATCATAGTAACAAAACTTCACCACCATATTGGAAACATGTCACGAGCCCATGTCTTTATTATTTGTGTTAGTTGTTAACTTTTTTTCCCATTTTCACTTCCAATTATGACTTACCACCTTCTATTTGACTCGCCTAGATTAGAGTAGTAAGTTAATATTTGGTACTTAGCCAAACGCTTTTCCCTAAGGAATTCGACCAGGTGAATAGTTACTAGTATTATTACTATAAACAATTTGATACACTAGTCGATTAATGAACGACATTGTTTTGAAAATTTCATTTATAAAATTTTCTATCTTGAAAAAACCAATGTCTCATGTTACTTTCATTAATCCCCTTTCATCTCTCTCATCCACACCTTTTTACGCCACCACCACCTTCATTTTCTCTCAATCTACCATACACCACCACCAACCACTACCCACCTCACTTTCCTCCCTTTATCCCCTACCCTATGGATACACATTCACCCCCCAAACACTCCTTAAACCTACAACACACAAAGAGAAAAGCTAGGACCTCCTTAACTTCACTCAGGTAAGATTTGACTACTATTTCCTTAGAGTTCGTAACTTATTCTTGCGTCCTATGCTCTAAAGCTCTTATATACAAGCATGTCATGGGATTATAGTGTAGAATAGCTTAAAATGATATGAATAACTCTTGTACATGGCTTATTAATTAAATTAGAACACCATCATGCATGAAAATCTATAGATAAGTGGATGTCATTAAGAGATAAGAAAGAAAAGCCTTGAAAACCTAATTTTCCTCTACCTCCCACCACTAAGAGGAGTTGTTCCTTCAAGGTATAACTTATTCAAACACCATATTGACCACTCTTAGTGAAAAACTTAGTTTATAAGTAGTTAGAATGCAATAAAGTGAGAACTACATGGATAAGGTGATGGAAACTCTAAGAAGACCACATGGATGCTACCCTTGAAAGGAAATACAAGCTGAAAATTTTGATTTAGTAGCTTAATGACATCATTAGTTAGTAATAAATTAGGTTCGTGACTTAATTAACAAAGTTTAGGAAGCTAATATTAGGTTAGAAGTCTAAATAGGCTTAAATTGTGACTCAGCCTTAGGAAGTTAGTTGGAGGCCCAATAATTGGTAGGCACCTGATTTGGAAATACATAAATAAAATGGAGTGTTTTATGGGCTTATAGTAGATCGACATCCAAAAGAACAATTAGAATTAAGTTTAAGGCATTAAGGTGTGATTTAGGCCCAAAACCTATTAAAAAGGCCCAAAACAAAACCTATAACTCAATAAAAAGAATCTTACTAGGTACTTAAAGTAACTTAAAAGAGTGTACTAAAAGCCTAAGAAGCTTAATAAGATATTTGGAAAGCCCCTCGTAAGCCCCACTTGAGGTTATCATAAGAACTAGCAAAAAGGGCCCAATTTAGCTTATAGAAGCGAACTTTAGGCCCAATCAAAACTTTAAAAGATTATTCTAAAAAGTTTACCTAAAATTCACAAGTAAAAGGCCAAGAGCCTGAAAAGAAGGGTGAATACCCAAATCTTTGCCCTAAGCCTAAAACCTACAAGAATCAAACGCCAACCTTTGACTAACAAAATTATTTGACTCAATATGTAAAGTTGCGAGTCTAATCTAACTAAATTGACCCCACAACAAGATAACATACTTAGAAATGATGAAAATTGACTATAGGAACACTAACATTGAACTTAAAACAAAAAAGTTATGGCTAAAATATGAAATAAGGAAAATAGAGAATTATAATGAGATAAGTTAATAGTTTAGTATGGAATAGGAGTTATACTTGCTGGTTGCTATAATTAGAATCTTTGAGTGATTTGGATCTAAAGATTGACTTAGCCAAGGACTACTAGGACTATTAGACATCATAGTTAAGTGAGTACACTAACCCCTATTCTATCTTGTTTTTTCTTATAGTTTAGTGCACCATTAGATTATATGATTAATGTAAACTAGTATGCTTAAGGTTAAGAACTTGCATGTGTTTGTATATAAATCCAATTGCATGATAAGATATAATAATATATTGAAATACTTTTGCTTGCAGTATTAGTTAAATAATAGAACATTAATGTGTCTACTTATATATTATTTGGTGACCTATAAACCGTACTTAATAACTATCCAACTTTTAATAAACTGATCATACATTGCATGCTATTACATTAAGGAATGAAGGCATCAACACTACATAATAGAATGGGAGATCCTTAGATCTATATTCTCTATTATATGATGTGTTACTGTTTTCGCACAATGTATTTTTACAGCATGTTCTTGCCTTGACCTTTTGGGAACTATATAGCTTTAGAGAGTACCACCAACTACTTGAGGCCAAATTGTGTCTACTACTTTGGGTCAAAACAAGTGAACTAATAATGGATTGGATGCAAAGAACTGGGTCCTGACATGTTTAAATACTTCTCAACCTAAGTAATAGTGGGTGTAAAACTGTACTTCATATAGTCACTGATAGACTATATATGATGTTTGCATTGTATATGTTTATCTTTGCATTCATAAACTTGTTAAAATAACTTGCTTGAATATTGCTTGTTAGTGAGATACGAAGGTTACTCACTAAGCAACAGTGGCTTACTACCTTATAGTTTATTGATGCAAACTGACTTATGGTCATAGCTGGACCATTAGATGTCTAAGGTTAGTAGTACTAGCTTTGGGAATGTTAGAGGACAAAAGAGAGCACAAGTGAACTTTTATTATATATTTAGACTTTCTAGTTTTTATTGTATATTCTCATTCGTTTATAGTCCCAAACTACTGTAGTTATCATTATGGTGTGATTTGTAGACTTATTTAGGGGGCGACCATCCCCATAGTTATGTGCAGAACTTAATGATGATGTTCATCTAGTTAATTATTATGCTTTGATATTTCTTAATACAAATTACCCTATAGAAGCTAAGGTTGTGTGAATACCTTATGTAATACGAAGAAGGTTTGTGATCAATGGTTGAGATTAATCTCAGATCTTCTTATGGTATATGGTACTACCATGACTTGGACAACCCTTGATGATGGATTGCCGACCTTTGGACCCATCACTTATACTCACCTTTAGGGCCTCCAATCTCTTACCAAGAGGATTTTCTCTTGTCAGCTTACCAAAGATGAGCTTCAGTACATGGAAGAGCTATAAACAAACTCTCTAAGGGCCTAGCTCAGATACACCTTACTCTACTCAGACTCTTACACAATTGTGGGCCTATTAAGTGCTGAGGCTGACTTGCCATGTGCTGAAGTTGACCCATCGAGTGCCGAGTTTAAGGACACTTTATATTGAGCTCTTCTCTTCTAGCCTATTGAACTGCAAAGTCATTCAATCACCTTCGTAGCTTTCAGTATAGCTCATCAACAACATCCTCAACATCAACTTATCTAGCCATAGTACCTTAAGATCCCACAACGCGGACCCAATCACAACATGCCACTTGTCATTCATTTTTTTTTTTACATTATACTATATTCCTTTATACTATTTGTCCCCTTTTACCCTTTTAGCAATGTACTAAGCTAGTATTATTCTATTACCCTTTATTGTAATTGCACATATTTCCTTGTTACCGTAGGGGCTTACTGTAAATAGTTTTTTGTCTTTTGTAGCCGAAATTATCTTACACCTTTCTAATTAATGAATATACTTGTTCTTACAAGATACCCTTCTCCGTATACATTCTCTCTTACACTTCTATTTAATCTAGCCAAGTAGCTCGAGATTAGCAGCAAGTAGACCTTAATATTAGTTTGTGAGTCATATCAAGCAAAATACTAAGTTGTGTTGTGTTCATTGGTGCATCATATCCTTTGTATAGTTTCACGGAAGCTACTGTATTTGTCACCTTTTTCCATTCCTTCATTCTTCGACACTTCAAAAGACCTATCGTTACTACTCCCTATGATAAGTCTTAGTGATCAACTCAGCTCCTAAGCACATTATATAATTTTGGTATTAGAGCTTGAGGTTGCAATTGAAAGCTTAGTGTTGAAGTATTTCTTGTTGGAGTTTATATGCCCTATTATACTTTGTTTCTCTAGTGGAAAACAGAGCAAGTTCTTAAGTTACTGTATGAAATCATATCATCAAAGTTATATATAATCTTCTGTCTAATAGTAGAATTCCTGAAGTTTTATATTGAGAATGTCGAATCTCAGCGTTCAAGGGGAAATTAATGACGCCAAGATGATGCTCATGGTTGTGGTAGTGTTACCCAACAGACCCCGTGAACTACTGATGAACAATTGCATGACCTTACTGCTATTTTCACCAACTTAGCTATCTTTGTATAGAGAGCAATAAAGACTAGGCTACACGAGAGAGTTGTTGTTGAACGAAGCTAAGATGTGAGAGAAAGGCCGAGAAGACAAGTAACTGAACCTAAAGCACTAGAAGTTATTAACATGAAACCAATCTACCCAGACATGCTAAGAGGTTTACAAGGAGGAGACTTGATTTAGATGAAATTGAAGAATATGGTGAAGAGGAGGGGCAATATGATGATTCGAAGAGCATGAGCTTCATGTCCCTAAAGTAGCCGAACATCTCAAAGTGCAGATTTTAAGCTTTAATGGGTCTGGTAATGCTGATGACTACCTAGACTGGGAGGAGAAGATTGAAAAGATATTTGATTTCTATAACTACGAAGGCTTAGTACATATTCGGGTAACTGCTTTAGAATTTTCTGGATATGTAACAACGTAGTGGAAGAAGTTGCAAAATGTACGTTAGCATGCCCGACGTGAAATCTAAACTTAAAATGAGATGAAGAGAGTTATGTGAAGTAGATTTGTTCTAAAACACTATGAGCATAAAACTTTCCAATGTCTCCAAGAACTCAAACAATGTAACTGATCAGTAGACAAGTATGTCCGAAAGTTCTAGTTGCTAATGATCTAATGTGATGTTGACGAGCTTAAGGTGCAGACAATAGCATGATTCATTTCTAGACTAAGATTCGAAATTGGTAAAATAGTGGAAGTACAAAGGCTTAAGATTCTAGACGAGACTATTCGAGTAACATAAAGGGTCGAAAGGTAAAGGAGAAATTAGCTCAACCGAGTACAAAGCAACCAACTTGGCTTACCAAACAAAACTGGTATGCCAAGTCAACCTAGATATGACTTAGCTCAGTACAGTTTTGAGGTGGACCATCAAGGTTAGATGTCGAGGAAACCTAATGATGGCTAGGCAAGACTAAGGCTGAAGAGCTTGATGTGAAGAAGGATTAAGGCTAGAGCTTAGGAAGGAAGACCTAAGAGATAAAACGTTTCAAGTGTCTTTGTTTCAGGCATGTGGTTAGTTAATGTCCTAACCAAAGCATCATGACCATTAAGTGAGAGAAGCTCCAATTTGAAGTACAAAGTTCCAAGGAAGGTGAGGAAGAAGAAATGGGAGTTAATCATCTGCTATAAGAGTTTAAAGAAGATTCAGATGTCGTCACCTGACTTGAAATGGGAGACTACTATATGGTTGTACGAAGATCTCTTAATACCTTTACCTCTAATGAAAATGAATAGAGAGAGGACCTCTTCCATACAAACTACCAGGTGAATGGCAAACCACGTGCTTTGATCATTAATAAAGGGAGTTAAATCAACGTCATCACACAAGGACTAGTGAAGGCTTTGAAGTTGCTAACCTATCCTCACCCTAAGCCCTATAAGATTCACTAGCTGAATGAGAATGGAGGTTTACTTATTACTAAGCGAGTCAAAGTGCTGATCATTATTTGTGATAGATACAAGGATGGTGTGTTGTGTAATGTCCTACCCATGTGCGCTTCACACATTTTACTTGGCCAACCCTGGTTGTTTGATTTGAAGGTACTCCATGATGGGTATAAGAACACTTATATGTTCTAAAATGATGGAAAGAAGGTTATATTGACCCTAATGAGGCCTAAAGAAGTTCAGGAGTCACAAGAGAAAATTTCTAGATCACTTTAGAGGAAGTCCTTAATGATTTCCCGAACTTAATTTTCTAAAGATGTTAAGACGGAAAAGCATATATTGTTATTGGTCAAGAGGCTTCCAAAGTTGAAGTCAATTGGAGCATTACCTGTTGAGGTGTAGATATTGCTTCAAGAGTATGCTAACTTGTTTCCTGTTGAAAAGCTTACTACTTGTCAAAGTAATAGAACATTGCATCAATCTCCAGCCTAGAGCTGCTTTACCTAACCGACCTACCTATAAGCTCAATCTTGAGTAGGTAGCCAAGTTGAAGAAGCAAGTTGATCAGTCGATTGCACATAGATATGTTCGAGAAAGCATAAGCCTTATGCCGTGCAGGCTGTTCTAGTGCCCAAGAGGGAAAGCATGGGCCCTATGCCGTGTAGGCTGTCCTAATGCCCAAGAAGGATGGCACATGGAGAATGTGTATTGATAGCTGAGTTATCAACAAGATCATTATCAACTATTGATATCCGATCCCATGATTAGATGATATGCTTAATGAGTTACATGGTGCACAAGTATTTTCAAAGATTGATCTGAAAAGTAGCTACCATTAGATCCAAATCAAACCTAAAGATAAGTGGAAAATTGCTTTCAAGACTAAGGATAGTCTATTCGAGTGGATGGTGATGCTGTTTGGGCTTACAAATGCATTAAGCATCTTTATGCGGCTCATGAATCATGTTTTAAGATCATTGATTCGTAAATGTGTTGCTGTTTACTTTGATGATATTCTGGTATATAATGCCGACCTCATGTCTCATGTTGTACACTTGAGATCGAGATAGCTGAAGCTTCATTAGTTTAAGAATAGAGCACGAAGTATGCCATCTTATTGAATTGATCCATGGTAAACCTAATCCATACTTAGTTTGGACCATGGCTTTGTTGGGATTGACAATGGTATATATTTTTCTTGCTCAACTCGGCTCTTAGCTTTTCTATAGGTAGCATACCTCTCTAGTACAGCTCAAATATCCTTCATCGTTCTTAGCCAAAAGAATCTTGAAGCTAATACTTCATGGGTTCAATGTTTGCTGAAGTATCCAGACAATCCTCCTCTATACGCCTCATGTACAAGTAATTCCCACATTAAATAGGTCAGGATACACAACCTCCTTTTCCTAAATAGGTACCTATCCTTCTTGCGATAATCATCAGTAGTTCTACCATCTTCACACCTGGTATAGATCGAACCAAAGTATGGATCCTCGACATACAAGTTCTTGATCATAAAAAACCTAATAATTTGGTCTGCAGTTCGGTTAAGAAAGTATGTTGTCATGATAGAGCATTAGCCATTACATTGTTTTTACCATTCTTGTACTTAACTACATATGAGAATCCCTCCATAAACTTAACCCACTTAGCTTGCTTCTTTAACAACTTGGGCTGACCTTTAGATGCCTTAACAATTCATGGTCATTATAGATCACAAATTCTCTAAGCAACAAATAATGTTGCTAGATGGTGAGAACTCGGATCAAGGAGTAGAACTCCTTGTCATACATTAAATAGTTAAGTGTGGCTCCTCAGAACTTTTCACTAAGGTAGGCAATAGGTTAGCCCTCCTACATTAGCATAGCACCTATGCTTAGTCTGGATGCATCACACTCCACTTCAAACACTTTGTTAAAGCTCGAAAGAGCTAAGACAGGAGCAGCAATCAACTTCTTCTTCACCTCCTCAAAACTCTGTTGCTCCTTCTCTCCTCATTTGAACTCAACATTCTTCTTTGATTTCTAGGTAAGTGGGGCCATAATAGTACTAAAGTTCTTTATAAATCGATAATAAAATGATACCAAGCCGTGGAAACTTTATATGTCATCATAACAAGTCAGCATAGGCTACTCAGTAATTGCTCTTACTTTCTCCTCATTAACTCATATTCTACCATCACTTATAACAAATCCTAAGAAGACTAATTCAAGTTGGCAAAAGTCAAACTTCTTCAAATTAGCATACAATTTTTCAACTTGGAGTTTTTAGAAAACAGTTTAGAGATGCTCACAATAAGTCTCCAGGTTAGGACTATAAATAAGGATATTATCAAAATATACAACAACAAACTTCTTAATTAGTTCTCAAACTACATGGTTCATTAACCTCAAATATGCTTAGCGCATTTGACAATCCAAATGGTATCACAAGCCACCCATATAACCCATGTCAAGTCTTGAATGTGGTCTTCCACTCGTCACCTTGCCACATTCTAATCTTATGATATCCTGACTTGAGATCAATCTTTGAGAATATGCTCACTCATGTAGTTCATCAAGTATGTCATCAAGTCTAGGTATGGTATACTTGTACTTAATGGTGATACAATTGATAGTTTGGCTGTCTATGCACATCCTCTACGTGTCATCCTTCTTTGGCACCAATAAGGCTAGTACGGTACAAGGGCTTATAGACTCTCTCACATATCCTTTCTACATTAGCTCATCAACCTATCTCTATAGCTCAATAGCCTATTTAGGTTCATCCTATATGCAGGCTTATTTAGCAATGCAACTCTTAGTTGCAAATCTATTGTATGTTCTATCCTTCAAAATTGGAGGCAGTCCTTTTATTAGTTTACTAAGGAACGAGTCAGCAAACTCATCCAATAAGGCTTTCACCTAGGCAGGCAGTTCAACATTCAGTTCCCTCATTTCAAGTAACCTTCTAATTAGCAGATAAGTCGATTTGTCAAGATTCATCTCTCTCTTTAGCCCAACTTGGGTCATTGCTAAAGCCACCTTCTTCAAAACTCAACTAAGTTAAGCCTGCATGTTTTTAACTTACTCGGCAATCATAGGCTCAACTTTACCTTCCAACTCTTATTCTTTAATGAACATGTGTTCTTCCTTCCATTTTAAATCACCTTCCGATCAAACATCCACATTCATCTAAGAAGAATATGGAAGCACTCATAGGTAACACATCACAAAGCACTTCATCTCTGTAGTTTCTAATACAAATCAATACGATAATGTACTTAGTCACTTGTAAGGCTCCTTTATCACTGGGCCAATGCAACTTATAAGGCTTAAGATAGGATGAGGTCAATAACTTTAGTTGTTGGATTATAAATGCAGATGCCGCATTGGTACAGCTGCCACTATTGACAAAAAGTATACATAATGACCCATTAACCTTACAACTAATGTGGAATAAGTTCTCTCGTTGCTCGTCTCCTTGTGTTGGGCTCAAACTTATTACTCAGGTGAGTACCATGGTTTTGGGCATGAAGTTACCCTCTTCATTATAGATAATCTCCTCCTCTTAGGACTGATTAACTTATCTAAATTCCTTCAGATCTTCAACATCCTCGTAGTGCTATTAACCTCAATGGTTAGCGCTTCGCCTCTGATCACCATGGTCCTTTTGTTTAGACATTGTGCTACCATGTGACCAAATTTTTGGCACTTAATCTTACTAGTCTTTCTCCCTGAGCTCTATCATTTCTCAAACTTCCTCAGGGGTTCCTTCTCCTTAACTGTATTAGTTGGAACAAGTCGAACATCACTGACCTTATTTAATTCCAATCAAATAAGTCTACTTGGAATAAGTCGGATAGGGGTAGTTTGGCCCATTGGGGCTCAAAATCTGCTCATTTGACATCATTCAATTCTTTGAGCAACTCGAATTACCTCATTTAGTAACCCAATGTCCCTTGTTTCCAAAATATCTTTGATCTCATACTTTAATCCACTAATAAACCTAGACGTAGTCCTATCTTCTAGTTCAACAACTTCATAGTGAATTATCAACATTTGAAACTCCTTAACGTAGGCATCAACACTCAATCCTCCTTGCCTTTACTCTTGTAACCTTTTGAAGGTATCTTATAGATAGTAGCTTAGAAGGAACCTTCTCTTCACCACTCTCTTCATTTCTTCCTAGTCTCTGATTTCTCTATCTCCTTCTCTTCTTCATGTACCTTGTAGATTTTTCCACCATAGGGCAGTGTAACCTATAAACTCCAGAACAATGAGCCTTACTTTGGCATTCTCAATCACTTCATGACAATCAAATTGCTTTTCTATCTTATTAACCTAGTTAAGACAATCTTTAGCATTGCCACTATTAGAAACACTTAGAATATGTAATCTCAGTCCTTCCACTCTAGTAGTTTGATGTTCCCCTCCTTGTGTTCATAATACTCATCTTCCCCATCACTTGTCTCCTTACCTTCTACTTTTATCTCTTTCAACACAAGTCTTCATTGAGTAGCTTTGTCTACTCTTCGAGCTCAAGGTGGTTAAATTGGAAAATTGGCTCAACTAGGTTAGCCATTACCTCTCTCAAGTAATTCATTTGCTCAACCTCAATACAAGTCATTTCTAGCCTGCTGCCTATCTTCATTTATGGCAGTTGCTAGTTTAGTCACTAAGTCGGTAAGCCTATCCAATTGTTTGTCTACAGATTGGGGTATGAAACTCCCTTGTTGACCATGACCATTATGAGCACCACTTTTTGGGTTACCTAAAGTACCTTAAACATTAGAATCGAATATTGTCGTTTACTTCAATTGACTAACACCTGAAACACACCAACAATTACTACAACAATAGCAATATTATCTAGCACAACGATAAACCAATTGAACACATACACTCTATTTTTGCAAACATAAAATAGGGGAAAATAGAGTACTAGACTTCTTTAACATAGAACACTTCTCCAACACTTACTACAACAACACAAAACTTCTTCAACACTTCTCAAACCTTTATCTACTAACTTCACACATAATGTATTATAACAAGTCACTCAAAGCACAAAGTACTAAAAACTTACTCAAATGTAGCTAGGCTCCAATACTAAGACGATACAGGTCTGTGGATGGAAACATGGCTACCGATATAATGTGAACTGGGGGTGAGTCTGAACCTAAAGACTACTTAAAAGGTAAATGAGAGTCGAATGACAAGTAAGGGTTTTCTCATGCATCAACAATGGATATGATGTATTAACGCTTCACACGAGCTCAATCATACTTGATATTACACACAAGTATGGCCAAAGGTCACTTACTACTAATCCATGCTAATAATAAACTAGATAAGAGTAGGTTAGAGTGAGCGAAACACTTAACTCTTAAGAAGAAAAGTCCAAAATTGATATTCACTAGTGATGCAGCTATTACATGTGCAAAATATTTATATGGCCCAATTAGGGAAAGTACTAGGTTACTATGAATGACCAAAAAGATTCCTACCAAAAAAGAAAAAATATAAGGTATATAGGGACAATTTGGTAATCAACGTAAAAGGAATATCAGTCTGTAAGGATAGTACGGATGTCAAGAAATAGGATATGCATTCGCTTCTTAGTGCAATGATCTAAACACTACTATATGCTAAGTGGATCTAGTCATGTTGTTAGCTTAGTAAATTGGTAACTCAATAGAGTAGAGTTAGGGAAATGCTGGCTTGGTAAGTAATTACCCTTCTACTGAGCAATGGTTGGTTGACTTGGAATTAGAGCAGCTCAGCCTCAGTCATATGTCAGCTTGGTAGAAGGTAGGTTCATTATTCAACCATAGACTTACTCAATAGCAAGAGATCAACTTAGCAATTGGTTAACCACTTCAAAAAACTTTAAAATGAGATAGAGAGAGATCAAAATGGAACAACTCGATAGGTTAGGGTGGAGAAGACGTTGCTCTTTGAGGCTTAACTCTACTAGGCCAACTTGATAAACTAAGTTGGTGAGTCCTCAAGCTTAAGAGCAAGTGATCGGTCCACAATCCTTACCAATTTTGCTATTGCAAGATAATATATAGCTTATCTCCAATGGAGGCATGCTAGAGGTTAATATTGTAACTATAAGGTTGTGTGTGGAAGGAGAGAGAACATGAGGGAACTTTATTGATCATTTAAAGTATTTTTTGTGTGTTCTTTACTCAGTAGCTTTATAGACTACTGATTATCTTTATGTTAGATGTTATGTAGACCCATTTAGGGGACTTACGCCCTGAGATATCTAAAGGAACTTATTTAAGTTATGTTTAATACTATAACTAATTGTTCATGATATTATTGAAAATTGCACATAGATAGAGTAACCAATAGGTAATAGTAAGCCTTGTAAGATGCAGGGAAGGTTCTTGATTAATGGGGGCTAGTTGATCTTAAGTCTCCATGCAGCATAAGACGTACAACCACAATTGAAGCACCCTCTGATTGTTACATAAGGGCTGCCATACAATGAAATATCTCACACCACCATCAAATTTAGATGATGGCCTCATACCAATCTTGAGAGTGAGAGCAATTTTTTATTCAATAGCAATTTCACATTCTAAACCCTAATAAGAAAAATTATTTATATAAAAAGAAGGTCAAATATGAGTTTTATGATGTAAACTCAATCTAATGACTATTGATTAGCCCTTAGAACATAGTAGAAGAAGGAAAGTAATTAATTTAATTGAATCAAATCTAATAGACTAAAAGATAATAACAAAACTATAGCTAGTATAAGTAATTACTATAATGTAATATTCTAAATAATTACATACAAAAGTTTTCATGCCATATGAGTCAATGACACTAATGTGAACTCCACCATGCATCGATGGTTGCCATCACATAACATATGTTCAAAATATGTTATTAATAAACTAAGTATTATAACAAATAGCTTAAACTAGCAATTTTGCAAATATACTTTTGATAAACATCAAACTTATAATTTTTTGGAAATCTTTCTTCATATTTGCAAAATTTATATATCAAATGATCTATGATAAAAATTAGAACTCAAAATAACACCATTTTCAATTTCAAAATCTCCTTTCACTTGCTAGTTAAACAAGCCCAATATTGAAGAAATCAATATAATACATGGTCAAACTGAGAATACAAAGTTATCACATTAAACTAGAGGTACTTAGCTTAGATGGGCAACAAAAATAGAGGTACTTACCTATTAAATTATGAGAATTATTAAGTTCGATTTGCTATTTTTGAAATAAGTTTTTTTTTTCTTTTTAGAAAAAAAAAGAAAAAGAAAAAGAAAAATTGTTGAGAATGTTCGTTGAGAATTTAAAATGAACTAATAATATATTAGAATTAACCATTCAAACAGTGTAAAGATGAATAGTTCAATCCTTATTAAACACCTAATTTTCAACCAATTTTTTCAACAACTTTTTTCGTATTTTATAGTTTTTCAATTCCCTAGTTAAGCTGTCAGAACAATGTAAGAGGTGGTGTAAGAATAGCAATTTAAGTTTGACAAAATATGAATAAGTGATATTTTTGTTATTTATAATGTTTTTTTCAAGTAAATTGTATGAACTAGCCCTAAAAATTTTGAAGATCACAAAGCCTTAGTTTTTTCAAAAGTCTACACCTATTACCCTTGAAACAAACATTGAATTGTTTTTTTTTTTTTTTTTTGTTGACTAAACTGTGGTATGTAAAATAAGCTTATTTAGATGTTTCATTAGCAATTTGTTAATATATTTTATTAATTAAATTAACTAAAGCTAATTTAAAAAAAAAAAAAGCTTGTACTAATTTAAATGTATAGATAAATTTAATTGAATTAAATAGAAAGTTACTATGTAAACATTTACATAACCTTATCTCATACATGAAAGCCTAGTTTAAAAAAAAAAAAGAAAAAGAAAAAGAAAAGGGAGAGTTGGTACATGTTAACTTTTGCAAAAGTTAGGAGTCCATATAATTTTAAAAATTTACAAGAGTGATCTATGCAATTTGCTTCTTTTCCTTAGTGTGCAAATTTCATTGCGCTTTGCTATTCATTAATATCACCTACTAAGTGTTAATAATGAATCATCTTCCTCCAACACTGTGCTATCATCATTATAGTAAGATGTAGCAAATAAATGGTTAGGTGTCTTTTATCCGTATTAACATGCATTATAATGTATATTAGTATTACAAATTTAGGTATTTATGATTAACTTTGCCTTTTTTTCATACTAAATTTGGGGCTTTGTTCAATCTTATTTAACACCTCTAGTTAGAACACCAAATTTGTTTTAATCTGTTAACTAGTTATTAAATTTGGTGATGTATATACATAACCAATCTTTATATGTATCATTTATTACATATATTACATAGATCATGTAATACATCTCTAATTATAACGACCCTAAGGAGGGCTTAATAATATTGCCTAGAATTTTCATATCACATGTGCACCCATGATAAGAAAATCGCCTTACAAGTCAGAGATTGCAAGACTTTAAATATTAATCGCTAGGGTCTTCAATTTTAGTTCATTGACCCATTATATAATATAAATAATTATAGATATCCATTTTTTTCACGGTTCCTCAAAACCGTAGAAAATCGATATTCCCTACTAAAATAGTGAAATAAGATAGACAATTCCAAAAAAAATTTTGAACTTACTAAAGATAGTAAACTTAATTGATATATTAATTGTTTTCCCGGAGCATTCCAAATTAACTACACCAACTTTTCATCATACCAATTCAATGGTAGCACTCTGCACTTGATTCCTATTCCTGTCCTAACTATCGATTGACCTATAAGGAAAAGAACTATTGAGGTATAAGTTTACGCTTAGTGAGATAATTACTCTCATCAATACCGCATGATAGAAATTTATTAGATACATAATCATATGAATGCATGAACAATTAGTATACTAAACAACGCATGAAGTGGCTTAGAAACTACATATGACTCAGAATTACGCCCCCTGTAGTCGAAGTTTGGAAATAATTAACCGACCCAAACCAAAATCTGAGTTTTAGACCTTGGGTTTTATTTCATTTACATTATTGTGCTTAAGCCAAAACAAAACTATATATATATATATATATATATATATGTATATACTTTCTTTACCGAATAACAAATCATATTTTTAAAATCCCAAGTCTAGCAGTGTAATAGCATCCGTAATCCACAAACACATGCCCTAAGCAGAAGCCACAAGACATGGCCCCTCATCGACGGTTAGCATCTCCTAGCACCTAGTAAGCCCATCAGCTTAGGATAGAGACTCAATAAAAATGATAACATAGCTAGTGCCCAATCCTATAAGAGGCTCTTCTTTCTATGACTCCTTTTCCATTTTCTACGTGAAGTAGTAGTCAGTGTTATCTGAATGCAATTATGAGGAATGCATTATCCATTTAATTTCTTAATCATATAAGTGATTCACTAGATTTTCAAGATGATCAAACAATTTCATTCTATACAATCGCACGTATAAATTATCACAAACAATTCCCATTATTATATAATTAGCAAGCCATCGCATTCATTCATAAATTCATACACATACATTTCCCATATCCTACAAGCATCCATATATATATATATATATATATATATATATATAAGTTTAGGTGTATCTATTCTATAAGTAAAATTAAGTAAAGAGTCATTGGGAATTTACTCACTCAGCCATATAAATCAATCAAAAAAATCTGGGATAGTTGTCTTCCAAAAACCGAGTCCCCTGGACATCGCAAATATAATACTATAAGGATTTGAAATAGGATTTAGAAAACTAAACTAAAACCCTTTTAGTTATACTTTTAACTTGGTTTCATATTTTTCCAGTTTTTACTTAAAGTTTAATTATGTATAACTTTCTCGTTTTAAATCCGATTTTTATGATCTTATCGTCAATCTTCATCATTTTCGAGTGTACTTTAACATGGCGAGGTTAGATTTTTGTAATGAGGTACACAAGACTACCCATAGGTCAGAACAGTAGCGATCCTCATGATTTGTAGTGCTTTTAGGCTTTGTTTGGTTAACGGGCTTTTTGGTAATTTGGGGAATTCTTTGGGCTTGGGCTTGGGCTTAGGACTTTATTCTAAACTTAAAATATTCTTTAAGTTCGGATTTCCAACTTTGGTTTACACTCTTGGTGCTAACAACAACTCCTTGGGCTTTTATGTGAGCTTAAGTTGTCAAAGAAGCTTGTTTTTAGTTCAAACTAAAATTAGTGACTTTGTTGGGCTTATAGAGTCTTAGGTAGACTTCTTGTGGGCTTCAAAACAACCTTTCTTAATATTTTAAAGTGCTGGTCAGAATCTTAATGAAGGCCCAACTTAGAGTTCTAGGCTCGTTTCAAGAGTTTTAGGCTCGGTTTTGAGTTTTAGGCTTTGTATACTTGCTATACTTACTTTGATTGATCTTTTCACTTTATTCACTTGGTTTTATCATATTTTTAAGTGGCTTTTACTTATGTTCCCGATCTGGTTGTGATGAACCCAAGGGGTTCTCACTTGATTTTTCAACTTGTTTCATTATTTCTTTGAGTTTAAGTGTTAGATCATAAACCTAAGCTACTTATATTCAAATCTTAACTTAACTTCTCTTCCATGAGATGATTACTTAGCTTATACTTTACATGAAAATAATAGATCTCATACTTATCATAACTTTCATATCATTGTTCATATCTTACAAAATTGGTTTCTTTATAAAAGTTTCATGTAATGGACTTTTCTTTACCTAAGGCTAGGTTTGAGTATCTTTAACTTAATAAAAGTGGAAATAACATCTAAATGACTCACATACACTCCACGTCCAGCATGATGTCTCCTCATTCATGTACATATTTCATGATCTTCTCAACTTAAAATCTTTCATTCTAAGTGTTAAACATATATCTTTACATAACACCAACTTAGCATGCTCATGTTTCAACTTTTATATAAAGGGGTTCACAAGCTTACTTCTTA
Source organism: Lumnitzera littorea (assembly GCA_024138015.1). Taxonomy (NCBI): domain Eukaryota; kingdom Viridiplantae; phylum Streptophyta; class Magnoliopsida; order Myrtales; family Combretaceae; genus Lumnitzera; species Lumnitzera littorea. The sequence continues at coordinate 93,935,994 of JAMXBB010000008.1, forward strand.
AGATGGTCTAACTATTTTATCATCTTATGATCATGCTAATATCTTCATGAAAACATGGTCTATACTAAACCACTAACACGTAATACTAAACCACTAACACAAAGAAACAACTTACTCGTCCTTAAAGCAAAAACAAGGTGATGGTGCAACTAAATATCCTCTTAGCTCGTTGTCTTCCTTCCTCTTCTTGTAAGTTCATTTGAAAGCTAGGGTCTTGATCTTTGAAGTAGGTTTTTGGAGATATTCTAAAGTTCCTAAAAGTGGTTTTTGAAATTGACAAAAGGAGGTAACAAAATCAAGCTTTTGTGCCGTGAGTTATGAAGCAAAAAGGGTAAAGGTGGTGGCAATGTGGGGTTAGGTTTCTTCTTTTGATTTGTGTTTAAAGTGAGAGAAAAGGAAGTGAAAATGAGAGTAAAAGAGGGAGAGAGTGGTAGATTTTTGAATGGGAGTAGAAGCGTGTTGAAGAAGTTTTAATTGGTTGTCTTTTAGTATGCACAAATGCCAACTCTTTTATAAGACTAGATAATGTAAGCATTAAGGGGTGAATAGTAGATGTGTAAGACATTTGAGTAATGGACAAATGATAAGGCATGGCCTCTTTTTTCCTTATTTTCCAACCGGCCAAGTATGGAGCAAATAGGGTATGGTGTTATCTTGTCGCTTAATTAAAAGTTGAACACATAAAATAATGTGATAACTTATCCATATGTAATATAAGTTGTGGTGTGATAAGGGAAATGTCTTATCACTAGTTTTTGATAAGGTATCAATTGATAAATGATTCCAACTCTCAATTGATAAGTTATTTAAGACGATTGATTGGTTTACTTATTCATGTGCACAAGTCTTATGTATGAAGATAAGGAGATTGTCTTATATGAAATTCTTTTGGAGTTTGTTTCTTGAATTGATTTGTAAGTTATGATTTAATTCTTATAAAATTATGAAAATTTCTAGAGTTGAATAAAATTATGAAAATTAAATTCTTAATTAGCCGCTTAGGGTTACAAGTCTTTAATTGTTTTAGGGTTTTGGGTTTTAGTGACTTTAGAGTCTATAGTTCTCGTATTCGAGTTTTATCGATAATAGGGTTTCGAATTGAAAAGTTAAATTCATTTTTAAATGTAAACTTAAATTCTTAGTTTAGTTGATCCTTGGAAATGTTCAGAAAGTATTCTTGGTTGATTCACAAGCCCGTTAAAAGGTAGAGTTTATAAACCTGGCTTATGAGCGAAGATAAGGGAATTGTCTTATGTGTAATTCTTTTAGGGTTTGGTTCTTAAATAAAATTGTAGGTTGTGATTTGCTTTTTAAGAAATTTTAAAATTTTCTAGAGTTGAATAAAATTTGTTCAAATTATATTTTTAATTATTTATTTAGGGTCATAAGTCCTTGATTATCCTAGGTTTTAGGGTTCAAGTGAATTTAAGTATGTTTTAGGGTTTTTCACCAATTTGGGAGTAATTAACTTATACTTATGAGCTTAAGGTTCAATTGGCTTAATTATTTAAGATCATCTCTTTATTATGCAACATATATATATATATATATATATATATATATACGATAGATTAAGAAAAGAGAAGGAAATTGCTTAGTAATATATTTATATATATATATATATATATATATATATACATATTGTAGGGCTACTTATGTACATGAGTAAAATTAATTTTGTAAATTTATTAATTCATTCCTTTAACTAGCTTAGTTTTGTTGTTTATTATTACTTGAAATAATCCTTAATTCATTTGTTATCAGTTTTATATGATTTCACAAAATTATTGATAATTTTATTGATTTATGGCTTTTCAAGCATTAGGATGATTTTATAAAGTTATAAATTTTTCTTTTTTTTTTTACAATTTGATATTTACGGTTTCTATTAAGTTTATGTTTACATTTTTAAAAGTATACGTATGTAGGGATTGGGGTTTTCTTGCATGATTAGGGTTTCCAAATAAAATCATAGGGCCTTTTAAGTTCGTTTTAAATTTCGAGTTCAAAATTTTAATCGGTTTTCATTTTATGTGGTTTTGTTGACTTAGGGAAATATCTACGATACTCGAGTTTGACACTATGTTTAGAAGGTTAAATTTGCAGAGTCTTCACTAATTTCACTAACTTTTTTTTTTTAATTTAATACTACATTATGTTTATAATTGAGAATAGGTTACGTAAGTGTTTATCATTGGTTTCTACACCTTAATTATGTAATCAAATACATGCACTACCTTCTCTTCCCAATCCAAATATTCGTCAACATTCCCAGATTCATTGAAACTCAAAATCTGAAGCTTTACATGGTTGGATACTTTGAGGACACGTACACACTCCTCTTCAAAATACTCTTCTTCCTCCTCATCTAGCTCTCTCAAGTCTATCATTCACCTTACTCGTCTACCAACTCCTCCACCTCCAATTGGTCAAGATGGGTTTTGACCTCTAACCGGTTGAGTAGCTTATGGAGTGTTTTGCGCGGCTTCAGTGAGTTGGTAAGATAGGGCATGAACAACTTAGGTTAAATCGACCAAGAGGTTAGCTACCTCATTAATTCTCTCGTTAGTACTTCTAGGAGTTGCCTGAGATTGCCATCCATGGTGGATAACTCTACTGTCATCACCGACATTAACATTCATACTTGGATCTGTCATTTTTCCTCATAGATTTAAATTCAAACCAACACTTCAGAAAGTGAATAGCTGACAACACAGCGATTAAATAAACATAGTAACTTGCTCTATTTCACACACACATAACATAGTATAATAGAATTCAAGAAGAACTAACTACAGTTTACACAAAACCTTCGCTCTGATACCAAGCCTGATGCTAACAATAACCAAGAACAAAGAAGGCCGGTCATTAGATAGGTCCAAGCTTATAGAAAGCTTGAAAATGGTTAATGGTGAAAGGTACAAAAAGGGGTAAAAAAAAAATGACAAATGAGATAGTAAGCAAAAACCTACAAACGGCTTTAGAGGATATGACACACCAAAAGAACTTCTGAAGACTCATAATACAATTCAATATGACGTACGAATTGGTCCAATGAGGTTACTCGCCACTTAACCTTGCTTAAGGGAAAGGATGAAAGTGATGCTGAGAGTAAACAACAGTATTTATGCAAGGAAGAAAAGTACTCAATTGTATTGAAGGTAATCTGATGTTGTTACAACTACAAGTACAGGGGTATTTATACCTGTAAACTAGGGAAAATTGCCCAAAGGGAAAAGACAAAAAGGACATTTCCTAAAGGGGCAATGTACATGTTACAAAGGGCAAAAATGAATATATAAGAAAAATAATTATTGGTGTTACAGATTCTACATATGATACTGTAAACGTGGCGAGGCGGCATTGGTAAGGTCGTTAGGAGATGCGAACAGAATATATGAATAGATGGGTTTATCCGAGTAGGGATAGCCTAGTCAATCCAATATTTCTCTTTGGCTTCTCAGTAAGGAAGATGTCGAGTAATTGGTCGACTTGGTAATAGAGAGTAATCATCAACTTGACTTACCACACAATAATGGATGGTCATACGACATGGCATTAAAGGTAACTCAGCAAGGATGTACTTGGCTTCGGCAGGGGTTGGTTAAAACATAAAGATTCTTCATGCTAGTCCCTCTAGTCCTCGAGCTCGGCTGTAGATCAGGAGCCCCGTAACTTGATTCCCATCAAAGCCATACGCTAATAGTAATGGTGCGACTTAGGTTAACCAACATAAAGAAGATATAATTCACTCAACAATTGCCTTTAGGTTCTAAACTCCATATAAGCAAGGAGCATTGTTGTTTGTGAAGTCTTTATCATTTACATGGGCTCACTTCTCATTCCATTTATGGGAATTTGATGATCTATGAGTTGTCCTTAAGGAACAATCGACTCATGTTTGAGCATAATGAATTACTTTGTACCAACCTTTTGCAAATAAACTTTCTGGCCTCATATGAGAATGGAAAACTAAAGCATTTTCCACATCGGTTGATGAAGAATTGCAATTTTTGCTTGACCATGATACAAAGAGAAAGAAAGATACTTTTAAGAAATGATGAGCAATGCCTTAAGGCATTTATTTATCAAGGCAATGCACCTTCCCACATTCCTTATCTCTTTGTTCGATTCGCCGATCATAATCCGCTCTTTACAAGAAAAGGGTTAAGCAATGATCATCTTTATGTTGTGCTCTACTAGCCTTACTGCCATGCCATGATCTTTAGTATTCCAGTTATCTAAAAGAGTAGGGAAGGCTAGAAGGTGCTTTTGGTTTTGGAATTGATCCTTTCTCCCATCTTATTGTTAATGGTACTCCTTACCATCCATTCTCAGTCCTTTACCTAGGGAATTTCTTTGAAAGAAACCTGCTTTCTCTTATCAAATTTGTGAATAGGATTCTTTATATTATATGTCTTCGATCTTGATCCATGAATCTCTTAGTTAAAACGTAATCAAGGTATGGGGTCTAAGATCTACTTTTTGGTTGTGGCCTATCTGATATGGTGAGAATAAACTATAAGCTATCAATAAAGCCTTACTTATGCTTTTTCACTTACAATACTAAATTAACCACTTCCTTATGTTAGGATTCAAACCTAATGATCTAAACCAGATAAAGAAAGGCCAACTCTATAATTATAGCTACTAAGCACAACAAATGCTTTAAAATTGTAGGTTCTTCAAGCCTTGCTTCATCTCCCGTTGGTTGAGTAAGTAAACTACCTCTCTCGTAGGTCAAGCATCTTTAGAACCTCTCCATTCAATCGAGCCTCTTCATCCCTCGATCTAAGGCTACAAGTAGAAAGACGGAACTCCGAGTGATTAAAGCAAAGATCTAAGAATGGCAGTTTGAATCTTATCTGAACTACAATAATAATTGACAAAGCCATGACATAAGGGGGTCATTCTCCAAATAAGATGGGGCAAAGCCTTTAGGTTATTTAAGCAGGTTAGGTGATAGATCGGCATAGGAGTACTCCAAGATATAAATCAAGGCAACAAATGTCAAGCATAAAACAAGAAAAATGTTTTCAAAAATAAAAGTCCACTTAATAAACCTATTTTTCAAAAATAGGATTTCCTTATATTTTTCCAAAAATAAGCATTCAAATTAGGGCTCTTTTAGGATTTTTCCCAAACAAAATAAAATGATTAAGAGATGTAAACTTAGCCAATTTTTAAAATTAAAATAAACCGACAATTTATATAAAAAACTGAACTACGGGAAGTTTGATCCCTATTAGAGGATATGTAAGTACTTACTAGACAACTTAAAATAGGAATTTTTTTTTATTTTCCATTTGTAAATAAATTGTTTTCCCATTTTTGTAAATAATTTTAATTGTCTTTATTCGCAAATTCAAAATTTTTCTTTTAATTTAAAAGGGTATTTTGAAATATAAAACTAAATCTAGAAGGGCAAGGTAATTCCTACAAAGACTTTAATAGGGTAGCCCTTAAACTCGTAATATCTAATTTCTTTAAAAAAAAAATTTGTTAAAAGAAAAAAAATCAAAACACAGCGTAATGGCTAAATTAGAATCGATATTTCTAATTGGTTTTAATTTAATCACATTTTACTATTTTACTTAGGGAAAATTCCAAAATATTTTCAAAAACAAAGAAATCAAGTTTTCTTTAATTTTAGTCGAGATCTTAAACTAAATGGGCATAGGATTTAGTATAAATCAACTTAAGGAAAATGAGAATTGAAAATTTAAGCTCATTACACCCTGATAGCCATTGGCTACCCTCTACCCCTAAGTAGTCGGATTTCAATGTTTTAATATTTTTCCTTTTTTTTTGGTGAATTTTTAAATTTTTTATTAAATTTATCAATATGTAAATAATTATATAAATATGTATATGTTACTAAATAGTATATATTAATTTCCAAATTTCTATTTTTATTTTTCTGATTTTAATAATTTTTCTATAATTTCTAAATTTTTTTTAATTAATTTTACTTATATAATTTATATTATTAATTTATTTAGTTAACTAATTATATGAGTGAATCAAATTGCGCAGTGTGTTACAACTAATGGAAAAAAGTAATGAAATGACACACTTAAAAATTTTTGCAAACTTTGAGAATTAAAATGAAACTTTTGAAACATTTAGGATTGAAATAGAAAAAAAATAAACGTTAAGAGCTTTTTTGTGTTTTTCTCTTTGATTAAATATCCTTTCATCCCATATTTTCCATATCTACTATCATTATTCATTAGGACATCTTCTAGTGAAAGCCAATTAAAAATGTAATTATAATTTATTCTAACAAAGAGTGAATAAAAGTAAATACTATATTATTTACATTTCTTGGTTATTTAAGTTGTTCTAATTGTCTTTAATTGTTATAATACATAAGCATAAAGATACATATATTATAATCTCCTAAGAACAATATTTTAAGTACTCCTTTGAATTATATAACCATGTAAACTATTTTCGACATCCTATTATTTAGTTCGAGTCATTCTAACATAACATTTTATAAATCCAAGCGTATAAGCTTATCTAATGTAATTAGATTTTTTTCATTAGGATACATAAGGGCATGTTTATTTGTTTGGTATTTAAGAAGGCATTTAGGGTACCATATCAGCATTTAAAGCAACACTTCTTCTTATACAACTCTCAACTTTGTAAACCATTTTTCTTATTTTTCTAAATGCTACTTTACCAATAGTTGCTTTATCAAATTTGCTTAACAATTTTTTAAAACATTTTTAGTTCCTATGTTATCGTTACTTTCAAACTAGTACCTAAAATATTTTCCGATGATTCTTAAAGTGTGAATAATTATTTTATTATTACTACATAATAATAATAATAATAATAAAAAGGGGGATAGCCTTCACTTTAAGCAAGGGTAGAAAAATTTTCCCAATTTTAGCCAAATGGCCATATTGGCTGAGATAGAGGTAACACCTTCAAATCCGAGGATCACAACCCCATCAAGTGTCAACCTTAGAGGTTAACATGCTAAGATGTCTCGAAAATTATAACTTATCTATAGTCCACAATTATACATAAATCATGTACTGTTACTCACAAAAGGTCTTAACGCTTCCATAAAGAAAGAGTAGTATATGAACCATTTAGTCTACATAGATATCTAAGATTAACAATTACTTATACAATTGCAATAAAAGAGCTCATAGCTCAAGATAAATACTACAATCAAACCAACACTAAGGAGTCTCTCAGCTTTAATAAATATTGATGATAACATAACGTGTCTAACAAGAGTCACAAGTGACTCCAAACAAAGGTTCAATGAGTAACAATAATTAACATAACACAAATAGCAAATGCATGAAGTCTTGTGACCAATCTACACCTAACGTCTACTCTACGCAAATCTTAACCCATCATCGAAATAATAGAAGTCTCCCTCCTCATCATAGTAATAATAATCATAACTTGAATCATTATAGTAATCAACAATGTCTTCATATATTGAATCTGCAGTTGAAAAATATAAACCCTCGAAGGTGAGCTAAAACCTAGTATAGGATACCAACCCTATGCGCATGATCAAGTAGTCGCAACGAATATCAAAATCAATATGCAACAACGCCAGTTATTATCTTTATTTAACAAGTTCAACAAATATCATAGTTTCGACGTCCTAAGACTTTGGATAACACATAACCCTTATAACAAGCAATATATACAATATTATATAAGTATTGATGTTGGGTCATCCCCAAGACCTAAGTAACCTTCTTAAATCTAGTTAAATCACCTTAATGCGAAACTCCACTTGAGATAACATTACACATTGACCACCAAGTGCCTCACCAACTGTTACGCCCTGAAGTCGCGAAGTCGCAACAGTCCCGCCATGTAAACCATTCTATGATAGTAACTGGCCTTACAGTGCCTAACATAGACATGATCTACACAAGGCGTCAATGAGTCCTCGCTTTGAAGTAAACAATCCGAATAGCAGTTATACTACAATTATGATAAATATTACAAATTTCTAATAAACATAAATAATTATAAGTAAGTCCACAGAGCCTCCCAGGAAGTTTTATATATACACAACAGTTCACTAGATTACATAATAACTATCAGTCTTTTATCCTTAACTACAAAGTCAGTCTAGTTACACATTATACTAAGTAACTTGATCCTCATACCCCTGGCTTCAAGAGGACTAACCTCTGGGTAATTGTAAGGCGGCATAGTACTTGAAGTGTTCAGAAATCAGAACCTGCAAAAGGATCTATAAGGGTATGAGCAACTACAGCTCAGTAAGTTAAATTGGAGACTCATGCATGCATACAAACACAAACAGGGTTATCAAACAATTATTTTCATGCAATGCAACAATCAAGTGTCATCGCATAACGTAGTCTGATCCGTTGTGAAATCAAAGAAATTTCACCCATTCTAATCCGGGTTGAGGAGTTTCATGTTATGCAGCAGCTCACAACTAAACCCAGGCTTGTGCAATGGAGATCTCGCTCCTCCCACGACTACCTTCAAACCATTGACTTCACCCTCGCCGCGACCTCCTCTACTGTCACTTAGTTCGACTAAGAATGAAGAAGGGACCATTTTACAATCCTGCGCTATCCCTTTTGAAGGGGTCGGTATTTGGTTGGAGAATCCTATGATCCCCTAACGAGTTGCAATGCATGACATTTTTGGTTATTAGGGTCGATTAAGATTAAATTCTGTTTAGGGTGTTCAAACAATTTCATACCAATTCAATCAGTCACAAGGTCACTCACAATACAAATTTCAGCACAAATTCAGATACATCAAACACATGTGTAAACTACTTACAATCACAATCATATACAAACCTAAGTCTCCGAGTACTACAAAACTAGTACTCTATTACAATAAGCAATAACCCAACTTACTTGGAATTGCTCGATCGCTCGATTCCTTAATTGCAAGCTGATGTGTCTCTGGGTATCCTATAATATAAATAGGTCTTTTTAGTACTTATAATTTATGGTTTCATATTCTAAGTTATATTTTAACTCATTTTTTCCGTGTATACTCATTACGTCCTAATGATTCGTTGTACTCTATTTCGGTGTTCGAATCCTAAATGAGATTTTAAATTTTTTATTCCTAAGCCTTAAATATGCTCGAATCCTAATGTGAAATTAATCACATTAAGCTCGAGTGTCCAAATATCCTATTGGGTTGTAATTTGGTATTCTAAACTATTCGGTACACGTTAACCCTAATTACAGTATCGGATTTATTCTCGATGTATGAAAATCTTACATTTTGAGACATTTACTTCAAATTAAATGTTATTTCAGATTTATTATTTTTCTGATTTCTATTATAATATTATCTAAATAACCCTTTTTTTTTAGATTTATTAATTTACAATTTCACATATTACTAATTTCTTATATTAATTACCTAATTTCCTAAATTAACCATACTTAATACTCTAAAGGCTAGGATTAGGGTTCCACTTCAGAGATTAACATCCCTAAACATCTAATTAATATCTAAATCAGTAATTAACATCTTAATCACCTAATTAACCCTAAATCACCTAATTTTTCCATCATTTTAGGGCTAAAAATTAACTTAAAAATTTTGAAAATTAATTTTTTATAAAAATGGCTTCATTTTACTGTTCTATATCATATAAGCATCTTATAGAAAAAAATTGAGCTCCAAACTACACTCCTAAGCCTATTTATTTTCCGTTCTAATCATGCTTGGTTTTGAACAATTTGTTAAGAACCCTATATTTTCAGACGTAAGTAAACTAAATAAATATTTTTCCCTAAATCTACATACAATAAAACCTCAAAATAACAAGTTTCATAATTTTCTGGGCAAAATAACTAATTTTACAAAATTATTCAAAATCGGGGTAAATAAGGGACTAACTGCTTCCAAGCTTTTTGGCCGTCCAAACTCGGTCCAAGATTGTCGGCCGGCCCAGATGAGGGGTCTAGTGTAAGGTGATGGTGGTGGCTCGGTCCCAGGTGGTGGTGAGATGTAGGTTTCTCTCATTACACGAATTTGCATAGTTTCCTTTTTCTTTTTTTTTTCTGGATTTTCTCTCTATTTTTCAGTTTTCCTATTTTTCCCTAATGTTAAATTGTCCAAATAACTTCTGGAAATTTTTCCCCTATTTATAGACGATTTTTGTAATTATTATGCATTAATTTGACAAGACTTTGCCCATTTTCCTTGATTTTTGGCTTTTATGTTGTCAAATTTTAATTGGTTGATTTTTCTTTTATAGATCTTGACCTGCCACGACCTAACTTGGATCATCTTATCCTCTTCTGATTTTTTTTCTAATTTTTCCATAATTAATTTATAATTTTCTTTAATTATTTACTTAGTTTTTGTCCAATTTAGGTAATTTCACGTATTTTTATCTACACGTAAATACATGTGGGGTACATGTAAACATTCCTAATTATTATTTTGGTCATTCTAAAATTTTTAGTATACATATAATCTATCTCTAGTAATTTATTAGTTATTAGATTACACTTTTCGCCTTTTCGGTAATTAGCAATTATTATGTTTAAAATTTGAAAATTTTATAGTCTCCTATTTTACTACTTATTTTCTTAAATTTAAGTTTATAATTTGGGTTTGATCAGATCTTTTAACCGATCGTTCTAAACCTTGTGTTCTAAGTTCAAGCTTATGGTTACTTGGCTTAGCTTTAGGGCTTATACCAACTACACTAAACCTTACTAATAGGAGTTCGAAGGCAAGCATGAACAGTACATTAAGGTCTAAGTTTATTTTTAGTCAGGTTACATTAACAATCCTAGCATGCACAACAAAATAAGTGTATATCTCATACCTAACTCCAATGAATCACTTCGCACATCTCATATCGCCTTATAACCGATAAACCACATAAATAACCTACTCAATCCCTAATCTAACCATTAACACCAATACTCACAACTTGCACTCCAACCCTTTACTTACCCTTCAAGTCTCTATAAGGAAACAAGAAGCAATCTTTAGAGAAAAAAAGTTTTGAAATTGTTTTGATTTAGAAATCTTGTTTAAAGGAACATTAGAATAATTTTAGGATCGATGATACGGTTAGAAAAGCCAAAAGAAACAAGTTAGGAACCTCCTATTCATTGTTGTAAACATGGCGTCTAGATGCTAGGATGATTAGCATACATATGCCAACAAATACTCATGTTTTGTAAGTTTTCTTAAGGCTGGGCACTTGAATGCTATGCCCCTAAGTGTCTGGATGCTAGTCACAATCTACAACGTGATTCTTCCCTACTCTAACTTTGAGTCTGAACCCCTTTCAAAAACTCCTGCTTCCAAAAGGTTTTCCTTCAAACCCACACTCAACAACTCACTCTAAACAACCCTTAAATTATTCACAACAAATTCTCTATCCAACATTTCTATACAACATAATCTACTTTAACAATTCAGGAAGTGATTTTTAACTTTAAGTAGGTGTTTAAGAATAACTTACTCATCTTTCTAGATAAAAAGATGCTTAAAACTAATTCTCCAACACTTTAGCCTCTACAAAACAAATTTCTTCCATAAATTTTGCACCATACTTTAAAGAAAATGAGTTTCCCATAACAATATACCTTAACTAGTTTTCCTTTAGCTTTAACTGCAAAAGAGTGCCCTAATGCAAAAAATAATAGATTTAGTACTACAAAATGAATTCTTCCTTGGTTTTACAACATTACCTTGAAGAAAGCGAATTCCTTAGATGGATAAGTGAAGAACTTACTCGAAACTTCTATCTTCTTATGTTTTCTTACAATTTCTTCAACCTTTCATGTGTTAGGCTCTCAAATCTAAATTTAAGGTTAAGTTTAAGAGGTTTCTTAGGTTGTTTCTGCTTCTCCTAAGAAAAAGACTTGTTATGAGAGTAGGAGAGTTATGGGAAAGGAAAGAAACGTAGTGGGAAAGTTATAAGATAGTGGGGTTCAAGCTTTTCCATTGATTATTATGCCCTTACTATCCTAAGATATTTACATGCCATACAAAGCCTTAATTGAACTTATTTTATAATATATTATTCCCTTTATTATTTTCTTTTCTGGTTTTTATAGCCCTTCCCCCCTTAACAAAACTTTCATCCTTGAAAATCACTTACCTTAGTCTTAAACAAGTTTTGGGTACTTCATTCTAATCTACTCTTGTAGGTCCTAAGTTGTGTCTTGTTCTAACTGATTCAACCATTCTACCTTAACGTAGGGTCTAGCTCTTCTTTTTAGCTTCTATAGCTTAGTATGAGCACGATTAGAGCTAAAAAATGAGTTGTTAAGAAAAGCATGCTACTTAAGATACATTATATGCCTAAGAAGCACAAAAGTGTATAAAGACTCAAAAGATCATTACTGGTGAAACAACATAAAGACAAAGATAGTTGAATATGTGTCTAGATGTCAAATTTGTCAGTTAATCAGAATTGAGCACCAGATATAAGCAAGTGAATGGCAATCTCTATCGGTACCCAAATAGAAGTAGGAGTACGTGACTATAGACTTTGTCATTACCTTACCTAAGACCTTGGAAAAACATAACTCAGTATGGGTGATTATGGACAAGTTGTTTAAATTAGCTCACTTTGTCCCTATTAAAATTAAGTATCAATTAGAGACTTGCTAGGCTATACATATAAGCAGTGGTGAGATTACATGGAGCGTTACTGATGGTCACTTCCGATAGGGACACCCTGTTTGTTAGTAACTTTTGGAGGAGTCTACAAAATAAATTGGAAACAAAATTTTGGTTCAGCATCGCTTTCCATCTTTAGATAGATGGCCAGTTAGAACGTATTATTTGTAAGCCCCAAAGCTAAGCCAATTGACCGTAGGATTGAATTTAGAACCCAAGGTTTAGGGCGATCGGTTAAAAGATCCGATCAAACCGAAATTATAAACTATTGAGAAGAATATTAGTAAAAATGACCCCGTAAATGTAAATTCAAGAAAATAAGTAATAAAATAGGAGACTATAAAATTTTCAAATTTTAAGTATAATAATTGCTAATTACCGAAAAGGCGAAAAGTGTAATATAATAACTAATAAATTATTAGAGATAGATTATATGTATACTAAAAATTTTAGAATGATCAAAATAATATTTAGGAATGTTCACGTGTACCCCACATGTATTTACGTGTAGATAAAAATACGCATAATTACTAAAATTGGCCGAAAACTAAGCAAATAATTAAAGAAAAATATAAAATAATTATGGAAAAATAAAAAAAAAATCAGAAGAGGATAAGCTGATGCAAGATTAAGTCGTGGTCAGAAAAAGAAAAATTGGCCAATAAAAATTGAACAACTTAAAAGCCAAAAATCAAGGAATTTGGACAAAGTCTTGTCAAATTAATGCATATTAATTACAGAAAATGTATATAAATAGGGAAAAAATTTATAGAGCTCATTTGGACAGTTTGGAAAGTGAGAAAATTAGGGAGAGTCGAAAATTTGAGAGAAAATCCAGAAAATAAAAAAAAAATAAGAAAAACTGTGCAGTTATGGCATTTAAAGGGAACCCTTACCAGACGAGCAGTTGGAAGTGGACAGCCACCACCACCACCACACGGTGGTGGCAGCGCCCAGGCCGGCCGATAAGGCCACAGCAGCCCGCGGTGATCGAAGCCACCCAAATTGGTGAGTCCGATTTCCAACCCGAATCTTTTGTAATTTTGTAAAAATAGTAAATATAATTAGAAAATTATGAATTTTGTTATTCTGAGATATTTTTGTATGTAGTTTGTAGGAAAAATATTATTTTGATGAAATTATGTTCCTTAATATATGGTCCCTAAGAAATCGTACAAAACCGAACACATTTCGGTTTAGAAATAAATGACCTTAGGAGTGTAGTTTCAAGCCCAAAATTTTTGTGTAGATTACTTGGATGATATAGAACAGTGCTATGAATCCCGTTTTCAAAAATTAATTTTCGAAATTTTTAGATAATTTTTAGGCCCTAAAATGAGGCATAAAATGGGTAATTCGGAGTTAATTAAGTAATTTAGTAATTAAATTATTAATTACTGACTTAGTGAATAAGTAGATGTTTTAGGATGTTGAAATCTAATGGTGTATGATACTTGTAGGATTTAAGGTGTTAGATGTAATTATTAGGTTAATTATGTAGTAAATGAGTAATAGGAAAAATAGTTAATTTTGTAAATTAGGGAAATTTGGAGTAAAATCTGATTTAGGATGGATTTAGACATTTTGAAATAATAATTTCTATTTAGAGATGGTAATTAAGGTAATAGAAATATTAGAAATGCATTATGTGCATAATATGCAATAATGCATAATGTGTAATTTTTGAAAATATAATAAATAGAAAATATTATAAGAAAAATTGATATTTTGAGAATAATAAAAATGCACAATAAAATCTGATAGGAAACTTGAATTTATGGAATTATATGAAAAATGTAAAAATTTATCACATTAGGAGTGAATTCGGTACACTAATACGGATTTAAGTGTACCGAGTAAAACAAACACTGACAAAGGGTAATGATGGTATTTAGGAGATCGGGAAGTAATGTGATTAATTTCACATTATGGATTGAAATGGATTTCTAGGGATGGAATCGAAAACATTACTTAGAAATCGAACTAAAAACCTAATTTAGAAATCGATGCAAAAACCAAAACCGAACCTGAACCTAACCCTAAACCTAGAATAATGGTAAAAGACTTAATACCTAGATAATTAGACATATTAAACCTTAAACAAAATCTAACAATAAGCGTTATAGAATAAAATGAACTTATAATATTTATATGAAAAGCTGAAACCACGTTCGTGTTATAGGGATGATCGACGATGGCCTGAGCAAATCGGACCTCGAGTGAGTGAGCGAGGAGTCGAGGTAAGTTGAGATTAATACGATGCTGTATTTTGGAGGCTTAAGATTATGCTTGGTTGTGCTTGTTAGATAGCTTAAATGTGTGCATGTGCTTGATTATGGGTGATGCTATGATTCTGTTTGTTGCTCTGGCAAATATTGTATGAATTGTATGTAATGATTGATCACCCTAAACTGGACTTAATTAAATATCCGACCAGTAATCATAATCAGACATGCATGGCAACCCGTTAGGGGAACTTAGGACTCTCCGGCCAAATACCGACCCCTTCGGAAGGGATAGCGTAGGATTGCAAAATGGTCCCTTCTTCATCCTCAGTCGAACTAAGTGACAAGAGAGGAGGTCGCGGCGAGGGTGAAGGTAGTCGCGGGAGGAGCAAGGTCTCCATTACACAAACCTGGGTTTGGTCGTGAGCTGTTGCATTAATGGCAACTCCTCAACCCGGATTAGAGCGGGCGCAATTTCTCTAATCTCACGACGGGCTGGACAACGTCGTGCGATGGCATTTTCTTGCACATGCATTGCACCTAATAAGTGATTGAAAACCTTGTTGTATGTATGGTATACTTTTAAGTCCTCCATCCCTACTTACTGAGCTGTGGTTGCTCACATCCCTATAGACGTCGTGCAGGTGCTGGCTAAGAAGCGGCAACAACTACTTTGAAGCTAGCAACTGCTGGATCTTGGGGAGTAAGGAAAAACATTGAAGAATCAACACATATTTTACTTTTCATTTCTGATTAATGTAATAACTGAATTATAATGATTATATATAACTTTTCTCACTTTCTTAGGTAAATGATTTGTTTAAATTACAAACTGTCTACTTCAAAGCGGGTTAGTTGTGGACGCCTTGTGTAGATCAGGTCTAGGATAGCGGTTGTGAGGCCAACTTCTATCTTAGGGTGGTTTACACGGCGGGGCTGTTACGACTCTGCCGCTTCAGGGTGTGACATTATTCAAATCCTTGAGTATTTTTTGAGAGCATGTATGCTCGATTTTAGTGGTCATATGAACACTTGGCATTGGTAGAGTTTACTTATGACAATGGTTATTAGGCAATAATTCAAATGGCCTTATTTGAAGCATTATATGGTTGGTAGGTCACTTATTCATTAGGATGAAGTAGGCAAAAGACAGTTAGCAAGACCAGATTTAATATAGGAAGCAGTGGATAAGGTAAGATTAATTAAACAGAGAATGTAAGCTGCTTAGAGCAATCAAAAGAGTTATGCTGATAAATGGTAGGTAGGATATGAGGTATTATTGAAGGTTTCACCAACTAAAGGATTACTCAAATTCGATTTGAGAGGAAAGCTGAACCTAAGGTATATTGGTCTTTTCAAAGTCATAAATAACATTGGTAAGGTAGCATGTAAGTTAGAACCTCCTCCAATGCTAGAAGGTTTATACAACGTATTTCATGTGTCAATGTTTAGTAAGTATAAGAAACCTAGCTTAGATTAGGAGGAAGAGTAGCATGTGCAAATCATTGATCTAGAGCTGTTAGAATTGCAACTAGACAAGTCTATGATTGAGCAACCCATCAAGATAGTGGCACACACCAACTACCTTTAAACCAAAACTCCTCTAGCATCCATGGAAAACTTTGGAGCTTTCCTTGCCTCTAAGTTGCTTCTAGTTTCTTGAACATCTTGGTCTTCAGCTTATGCTACTATAATTCTATCTATCAAAGTAGGATGCACTCTTAAACTCGTTAATCTAACACCTATCTCCCTTGTCAAAACTTCTAACTCAAGTATTTCAATGCACTTACTAGAGTAAAGGTCGTTGTAAGGTAATCAAGCTTTCTGGATTTCCCTATCTCTTCATGCTTAGAGCATCAGCTACTTTATTGGCTTTTTTTTAGGTGGTTTTGAATGTCTAAGACATAATCCTTTAACAACTCCAGCTAATGTCTCTACCTTATGTTCAAATCCCTTTAAGTGAAGAAATACCTAAGTACTGCCTCAAGTGTTCTCTTACACTTCTTACTAAGTAGGTACTACCTCCAATGTTTCAATATATGTACCATAGTTGCCAAATCTAGGTCATGAGTCAGGTAATTCTTTTTATATAGCTTGAGCTGATAGGAGGCATATGCAATCACCTTCCTATCCTACATGTGAACACATCCTAAACCTTATAGAGAAGCGTCACTATACATCATAAATTCTTCTCCACTGTGGGGTAACGCCAAAATTGGAGTTGTCACAACTCTATCCTTCAGCTATTAGAAACTTGCTTCACATCAGTCATCCTAATCAAACTTAACCCCTTATGAGTCAATTGGGTCAAAGGTGTTGCTATTCTTGAAACTCCTTCTATGAACTTCTTGTAATAACCAGCTAACCTTAGGAAGCTTTAGATTTTTGACACAATTGCAAGTCTTGGCCAATGAACTACTGCCTTTTTCTTCTCTGGGTTTATGGCTATCTTGTCTTGCTTACCTTGTGGCTTAGGAATGCCACCTACTTGAGCCAAAATTCACGTTTGCTGATATTAGCATACATATTTTCTTCTCTTAACTTGTCCAAAACAATCCTTAGATATTACCCATTCTCTTCTTTACTCTTAGAATGGAAAAGGATGTTGTCCATAACCACCACGAGAAGCTTGTCCAAATATTTCTTAAAGACCCTATTCATGAGATCCATGAACACATTGGTAAGGCCAAAAGGTATCACCAGGAATTCACATAACCCGTATTTGATCTTGAAAGTTGTCTTCTCTACATCTTCTACTCTAACCTTTAGCTAGTAATGACACGATTGCAAATCTATTTTAGAGAAAACCAATGCACCTTACAACTTATTGAAGAGGTCATCAATCCTTAGAAGGGTATACTTGTTCTTTATGGTCACTTGATTCAAATCTTGATAGTTAATGCACATTTATAGACTACTGTCTTTCTTTTTCATGAAAAGAACTAAGGCTCCCTAAGGTGATGAACTTAGTCCAATGAATCCTTTGTCTTATAGCTCTAGCGGTTACTTCTTCAGTTCTACCAATTTTATAGGAGCCATTCTGTAAGCTGCTTTTGAGATAAGTGAAATTCTTAGCACTTATCTCGAACTTTACATCTTTGTTAGGTGGTAGACTAGGTAGCTTTTTTGGAAACACATTAAGGAATTCCTGTATAAGTGGAACTTGTTCTATCTTCAACTCAGCTTTACTCGATTCTACTACTAGGAACACTAAGGTAAGCCTATCCCATAACTCACACATAGAACACCAAGTCAACTTCTACACCTCTAACTAATAATTGAAAGATTCTTCACTTAGGGGTTCAAAGGAACCTACCATATTATAGTAATTGATGGTGGCATAATGATTTAACAACTAATCCATTACCAAAATAATGTCAAAATTTGACAATTCTAGCACCAACAAGTCAATTGGTAAAACCTTCCCTCCAATCTCTATCTTCACATCTCAACGTACTTGGTTTAGGACTATTTTGCCCCTTAAGGATGAATTAATAGAAAAACAAGCATCTAGATGTGAAACATGCAAACCATATGCATGTCCAAAGGGTTCATCCATACACAAATCAGATATACCAGTATCGAATAGAGCAAAAACACCATAGGATAGAACAAAGAGTGTATCTACCATGGTATCTATGTCAAATGTGTTGTCCTAATGTTGGAGAGCAAAGACTCCAGTAAGGGTTCTCTAGCATGGGCTTACTTGCTAAAGATGTACCACTCTAGGAACTACTAAGGGTCTCACAATTGGCATCCCTTGGGCTATGTGGCTCCTTATACACCTATCTTTGCAATCAGTCATCTTGTAACCTCTTTGACCATACCTACAACAAAATTCCTAATGGAGTATAGTAACCTATCTACAATCCTCATTGAAAAGTACGATCTTAGCCATTAAGGAAGCAAGCCCCTACGATCCATTTATAAGATGAGATGTTATGTAGCCTAAAGCAACATGTGCATCTAACTGTTGGTGTAGAAGCTCTAGCCCTATGAACCAATTGTTCCCGTTTCCTCCTAATGAGTTACTCTAAGAACTTAGCCTTATCCACAGCCTTAGCATACAATGTGAATTGAAATGCTGCGACCTTCTCCTACCACTCACCCTTAAGTCCATGTATAAAATGGTTAACCTATAACCCCTCATCTTGCTTAGATGCCTTTGGTAGGAAATAGGCTAAGTAATCTAACTCTAACCTCATATACTACCATTGAACAGTTCCCATACTAAAGAGTCTAGTATGCAAATTTTGTATGCTCTTTGACACTACTAAGGATAAAGCGCTCAAAGAATATCTCCTTAAACCTTTCCTAAGTCAAGGGTCCCAAGTTAGATATTGTACGTAGGGTGTCATCCCACCACTTTACTACATCCCCTTTAACATAATGGCAACATAATCAATGTTTTATCATTCAACACCTCAGCAATAGCAAAAGCATTCTCCATCTCCCTAATCCAATCTTCAACAACAATAGCA
Organism: Lumnitzera littorea; assembly: GCA_024138015.1. Taxonomy (NCBI): domain Eukaryota; kingdom Viridiplantae; phylum Streptophyta; class Magnoliopsida; order Myrtales; family Combretaceae; genus Lumnitzera; species Lumnitzera littorea. Next base: position 93,955,348 of record JAMXBB010000008.1, read on the forward strand.
TCATCTAGCTTATGATTGAATTCCTTAACCACTTTGAGGAACTTAGTTACTTAGTCGCTTCTCTAGCAGCTTGTCTCTCCTATTACTAGGCTTCAACATTAGCTTATATCATCTAAACATCCCATCTAATCTACTCTTGCTGTTGCACCATAGCATCAACCAAATTGTTCATATCATTCAACAACTATGCAGCATCTACCTTTACCAACCCATGCCCCCGCTAAGCCTACTAACAAGTACCATGCTTATCTTGTAAACCAAGCCCTCCATGCGTACCATAATCACCCAAGAAATTTGACCTACCTTGAACATTTTTACCATCTTAAAAATTCTATCTATCAACCAAGTGATCTTAAGGTTGTAAAGAATTAGAACCATTCTCTAAGGCAACATACAAAAAAAGAAAAGAAAGGAAAGAAGTTAAGAACAAGAAACAAGAGAAATAGGATAGACCATATCTCCCCCTTTCTAGGTACAACCTACATAGAACTAAACCAAGAACTGTCAAAAATAGGATCGATCATACCTGCATCCAAAAGCTTAATCACTTCTGCCTTAACTACTTCCTCCATGTTTAGGTTCAGTGTCTTTGCAATTGTACATCAAGTTTGTAACCTTCTAGCAAAATTTTGTGAGTACAGAACGAGGGACTAATCCCTTGATGTCGGAAATCTTCCAAGCGATTTCTCTCTTATGATCCCTTAATACACTTAGAAGCTTTCCCCTTTGCTGGCTAGTTAATCCTCGAGACTCTATCACAAGTAATTTGGAGTTCTCCTCTAGGAAGGCATACTCTAAATAATTTGGTCATTGCTTTAACTCTAACTTTGGCAGCTGCTTAATTGAAGGCTTCAATTTTGCTTCCTTTTCCTATTCAAACCTCTCAAATCTCTACTCCATAGATGGAGGATTGGCTTTCACCTGAGTTTTTACATCGGCTACATTTGTATCACCAGATGGCTCTTCTTATATTCCTTATTTCAAAAATGAATCCAAAGGATCTTTCGTAGGCAATTCCTGTAGAGTACTAGACATTGAAGAATTTGTAGCATCAAGACTAAAACATTATTGTCCCGTTTAGCAACTTTCTCATTGCTTCTTTAATTTTGATTGCCATCTTCTCTTTTCCTACCCTTAATGTAAGCTTACCATCGCTAACATCTATTATGACTTTGCCTATAGCTTAAAAGGGTCTACCTAAGATAAGTGGTACTTTAATATCCTCATCAATGTCTAAGATGACAAAATCAATAAGAAATATGAATTTATCTACTTCGAAAGCACATATTCAATTATAACCCTAAAGTATGTTACTGATCTATCAGCTAATCGTAAACTCATTCTAGTCGGTTTGCCTAAGCTTAGTTGCTTAAACAATTTATATGGCATTAGATTTATGTTAGCACCTAGATCGACTAATGCTTTCTTAATAGATAAATTTCCAATAAGACAAGGGATAATAAAACTCCATAGATCCTTTAGCTTTGTAGGAAGCTTATTCTAAAGGATAGCTGAACACTCCTCATTGAGCATGATTGTGAACTGAAATACTACACTAGAAACTCAAGAGGGGGGAGTGGGGTAAATTGAGTTCAATGCCTAAGTTTTACTCTAATACCAATTTCTTGATTTAAGTAACTAAATGAATATGATATCAAGACAATAAAGCAACAATAAGTATAATCAAGATAATAAAAATAATAATAATAAGTGCCAAAAATAAAAGAGATAGGGATAAAGAATATCAAGCTCAGATTTAAAATGAAGTTTAGACCGTCTTCTACTCTCCACGAACACATAATGCCTCCAATAGAGGACTTCACACTATTTTATTAATTTCTCAATCTAAGCTCCAAGAGCTACATATACACAAACTTGATTATACAAAGTTTCACATTCACAACTCACCCAATCTTAATTTTACAAGATTCTTAATCACAATAACTCTCAACACAAATCACACTCTCAACTCACAAAACAAACAGAATCTCAACTCAAAGTTCTTGCAAGTATAAATTACTTTACACTATACTAGGGTTTACAAATGATTTAGCAAATTAAGTACATAAGATAAAGGGCAAGTGAATAATTGTAGATTTTCAACTCTATTTCATGTCCTTCGATTACCCAATAATTTGTATTTATAGCCTCTTAAGAAAATCCAGTCGTTAGTCCACTTCTCTCTGCATTTAACGCTTTGTAATCTTTTCTATGTAGACCAGCCGGATGATTTAAGTGGGACCAACTAAACAGTCCATTCAAATAGGGTCACCATTCCAACGGTCTTTAAGTCACCAATTGCATGATCCAACATAGTTCACTAACTTGCAACAACCAGCCAAACAATCCAAGGACAATCAATTGCACATTTCATCACCTACTAGTGGTTACAAAATAGCTGATGTAACCAACTAGACAGTTTACACTAGAATAGTTGAACAACACACACTAAGATATAGTAAACAGTTCTATTCCCTTTTATTTCTTTCAAGAATTTCAAACTCAATCTAATCAAGTTACATTACAAAGATATCATGCAAAATATAGTGTTATAAAGATAATTTAAGTCCTTTACCAAATTAATCGTGCTTTTATAAGATTTGCAAAAAGTTTTATAATCAATGATTAATTTAACATAACTTGCATAGTTTTGTTCTCATCAAAATCATACACAATAACCTATCGGTTCAACATGGACAATTCCTCTAATTTTTTCTTGTTTGAGAGTAGCTCCTTAAGAATTTCTCGTATTTAGGCATCTACGACAAAGCTTCTACAAAAAATATATCAATATGTAACTGTTTAAATAAATAAAAAAAACTTACCATATTGCTCATTTGAGTGTTCCTTCCTTAGCCTCTAAGGGTATGGAATGGGTGGTTTCTAGCACTTCCTTAGGTGGTTTTGAACTTTCTACAACCTTATCCTTCGGCTCCTCTATTACTGGCTCTAGGTTGAATTGGTTGTTGTCAGGCTGTTTAACACCTTGCAACTCCTTACCACTCCTTAAGGTAATAACTTCAGCTTAAGCTTATGGGGAGGGCTCTGGTTGTCTTTCAAATGAAATCTTGGTGCGTTGCTCTATCTGTTTTTTGATGTTGAACAACTTAGCATCATTGCTTTATATATACCTAGTCAACATTACTTCTAGTTTCGAATTTTCTTCTCTTTGAGGATGAGCTTGAAATCCATAAGGAATATTAAGATTCCTTGGTTAGGTGGCATAAAAATAATCACCTACATAGGAAAAACACTCCCTACCCCATTCTTTTTGGTCATGATAAGGTATATGTTGAAAACCCTATTGGTTCATAAAATTATTAAATGGCCACTAATAACATGGTGCCATATATCCTCTGGGTTATCTGCATTAGGCATCATAGAAGGTTGTCCTAAAATGGGACGAGAATCTAACCTTTTGTTTAGTGCATCCACCATGGTCAATAGGGTTGTAGTAGGTTATGCATCTGTCGTTCTTAGCTTCTTCTAACTAGGTTTAGCACCTTCCCAATGATAGTTGTTCATAGCTAAGCTTTCAAACAAAGCATGGGTTTCATTAAGTATCTTCATATTTAATGTTCCACCTATAGATACATCAACAAACTACTTAATAGTAAAATTCAATCTATCGTAGAAAGTCTATACCTACATCCAAATTGACATAATGTAATTAGGACACTTTCTAAGCAATTCCCTAAAATGCTCCTAAGCATCATATATCATCTCGTCATTAGACTAAGTGAATGACGAGATATCGCTTTGAAGCTCAACTGTCCTAGTTGGAGGAAAATACTTCTCTAAAAATTTTTGTGTTAGTAGCTCTCATGATGTAATCAAATCTTTTCAAAGTGAGGCTAACCATTGCCTTGCTTTTCCTTGCAAAGAGAAAGAAAATAATTTCAACTTTACCACACCGTAGCTCCATCAATCTTAAAGGTAGCATATATCTCCAAGAAGTTTACAATATGTGTACATGGATTCTCCTTTGGAGAACCTTCAAACCATTGTTGCAGGATCATATGGACAATGATTGGTGAGATCATTAATTCATTTGTAGTGATAGCTGATCTTGCAATACTGGTGTCAATTCCACTAACTGACGGTTTAATGCAGTTAAACATAGTCTTCGTTGCTTCACCGTTATTGGCCATCACTCCAATCTCCTCGACACAAATGAGAAAATTTAAATTAGATTTCGATTAACTTAAACAAAAGAAATAGAAAAATAACAAAAATAAAAATAATAGAGTAATAAAGGAATGAGCTTTAATCAACAGTCCCCAACAATAGCATAAAAAACTTGATGAGGCATAAACCGTACTAATTAAGTAAGTGCACTTATCAAGTAATAATAAGGACTTCTAAAGTCTATGGTTGTCGATCCCATGAGGACTAAACAATTACTCACTCGCACTTAAATTACTCTAATTAGAATTGATTGAAAGGATGATGATAAATTGAATAAAGTTTATGAAGTGTGAAATAATTAAGAATTAATAACTACGGATGCAATAATTTAACAAAACTTAATTAATCGTGAACAATGATATCTAAACTCTAATCGCCAAGAGATTAACATGTAGTAACCTAAGGTTTCTAATAAATTTTTTTATTCTTATTAACTGAAGGAATTCAAGTACTAATTTAATATGAATAATTTCTTTATTAAATTCTAATCCTAATTATGTTCTATTTGAATCACTTATGGAATATAACTCCTTAGAATAGCATTAAAAACGTGAATCCCGCAACAACAACAAGAAATAAATTTTAACTGTAGAAGAAGTCTATAACTAATCTCTAAACTTATAACACATCTCTTCAATTACAATAGATCTATTTATGTATTGGCCTTACGACTTCAATACTTAAAATTAGATAATTAAGTTAAGACTCTAAAAACAACAACTTAATCTAAAAAGATACACAATTGAATTAATAAAAATAATAAAATTTCATTAAAATAATAACAATCAACATACACTACATGTTACCTCAATGGTTACAGACTTAAATATCATTGCTTCCACGCTATAAACATGCTAAAGTTATAGACTTTTATGTTGAAATGGACTCAAACCCTAAGAAAGGACTTTTCTCTAGCCTATTACATCACTCTCCTTTGTCTACATTTTTTTGACATCTATTTATATTATTTAGACAAAATAATCTTCAAATGGTAATTGTTTTAAAGTTATGGTAAGTTCACAAGTAAGTACACGATCGTAAAGTTGGGTATGGACTTTTCATTGCAATAATTCATCGAGCAATTGTCTTGAAATTAATGATGAGAGGATTACAATTACATAAAATGGACATAGTGGTGAATCATGGTCTTATACTTCGCTAAGAATTTTTTAAGCTTCAATTGAAAATTAAGGATGAAAGTTTTACAACCAAGAAATATAGCTATGAAGGTTGACTGTGATCTTCCTCTTAGCTCAATCCTTGGACGAATTCTTTCTGACACTTGCTATCTTCAAACTATTCTTAAAAATAAATGCAATTTCCTTCAAATATTACTTGAATTCTCACATTTTCATCTTATTGCTTCATTTGAGTCCTGAAATCAAGAAATGACTTGAATCAATAGCAATTCAACAAAATTGAAGCAAAATGACTAAAAATATACAGGGAAATAACATAAGGAGTAAGTGTAAAACTATACTCATCAACCACTTAGTCCATGTAGACCATCTAAAATTAACAATAACTTGTACAATCAAAATGAAAGAGCTCATAGTTGGACATAAATATTACAATCAACCCCATACTAAGGAGTTTCTCAACTCCAATAGATGTTGAAGATAACATAACATATCTAACAAGAGTTAAAGGAAACTTTGTTAAGTTCTCTCATTAATTTTGATGATAACAAAAAGAAAAGTATTAATGTATTAACAAGTGTGCAGGTATTTAGATAGTTCATCAGACTGTTTCAATTCGAATTAAGTTATGATTCAAAAACTTAATCAGAGGGTCTGAAATATTGAGAAAGGAATGGACTTATAATGTATTCAAAAAGTTATTTAAAGTCTTCTATCAAAGGGTGTAGTGTATTACTTTAGAAAGTTTTTCAATGACTCTAAAAACTCATGGTTGAGTCATTGAAAAGTTTTCAGAGACTTGTTCAGAAGGTTGAACTAGAAGAAATTCAGAAAATTAGTTCATCATGTTGTATAAGACCTAACTCCACTTGATTAGATATATTTGAGAATAAGATATTTTGAAATGTTTTTGAGGATGAAGTTAATCTCAAAAAATCAAGGATATCAAATTTGAAATTCAAGATCATCTGAAGTTGTTGAATAAAGCATATCTATTCACAAAGGATGATTAAAACAAGATCAAGTTTGAATTCAAATTCTAAGATATTCTTTCAAAATATTAGGAAATTTTTTAGAACATTAGGGATTGGGTATATATAAGTTGAAAAAAAAAAAATCAAAGATCTCATCTTTGAAGAATTTAAGTATAAAAGAGTAGAAGATTCAAAATCCAAGAGATACTTGAGAAGAACACTATCAGCATGATCATTTCTACTATCTAATAACCATAGAGGACTTCTTAGAGACTACTTCAAAAACTTGAACGAAAGCTTACTATTCAACATTCTTCATTTTTGTTCTTGTGTTAAATCATTTAAGAATATTTCTATACTTCTCATTTCTATTTTGTAAACAATACCCAGTAGTTGAGTGTTGTGTTTAAGAGGAGTTTGATTTGTACTTTGAAGATCTATAATTAGCTTAGACTGTAGAGAGACTAAATAGATAAAGCAAAGAGTTAAGTCCAAGTGTTGCAAAGACTAGTAAACTTCTCTTAATTTGACTTTGAAATAGTGAATCAAGTAGAATGACCCCAATCAGGAAAACTGAGTCTCTAACTGTGGAGTTGAAAGAGAGTAGTAGCCATAAGGCTAAAGCTCTTTAAGTCTTGAGCCTAATTTTCTCTTTCTTATCTCTTTTACTTTAAGTTATTTATTTGTTTTGTTATCTATATGCATTGAATTATTAAAGTACTACTATTCGCCAATTTAAGTTATTAAGAGGGGTGTTTTTAATTTAACTCAAAAATGTTTTTTAAAATTTGCTAAAGATATCAATTCACCCTTCTCTTGATATCTTATACGGGACCAACATACTCCAAACAAAGGTTCAACAAGTAACAATAATTAACATAACACAAATAGCAAATGCAACAAGTCTGCTGACTAATCTACCTTAACATCTACTCTACATAAATCCTGGCCCGTCATCGAAATAATAGAAATCTCCCTCCTCATCATAATAATAGTAGTCATAACTGGAATCATCATAGTAATCAACAGTATCTTCATATCATGAACCTATAGTTGAAAAACATAAATCCTTAAAGGGTGAGCTATAGCTTAGTATAGGATGCCAATCTCATGTGCATGATTAAGCAATCACAATCTCATACTTGCATAAAGGAATACCAAAATCAATATGTAGCAACACTGAGTATTATCTTTATTTAACTAGTTTGACAAACGACAAAGTCTCAGCATCCTAAAACTTGAGGTAACCTATGACCCTTACAACAAGCAATATATATGATACTATTGATAACTCTACTTTAGCATACATTTTCTGCAGTTATTTTGTGCTCTTTTAGATGGTAATTAAGTTAATTTTGTGTTATTTTGAGATTAATCCATTTAAATTTAATTTTCAAGGACCTTCGAAGCATTTATGAAGTTTTGAAGATCTTTAGTACTTTTTGGATTAATTTAAAGTAAACGTGTTGATCATAGAATGAAGCGAAGGATGTTCAGATGAGAATTGAGTAAAGAACGAAGTCTAGCAAGGACTACAGCCAAAGCATTTGATGGATGTGCTTCCTTTTATTGATTTTGAGAGATTGATGAGTTTAGACCAAGTTTTGGAAGATTTGAAGATGTTTTAAATGAATTTTGAAGCCTTGGAAAGGACCATACCAATGAACAATGAACTTGTATTGAAATTGCAAACAAGGGAGTGAGAAATAAAGCAAAAATTAGTGTTTAAAGAAGACTATGACTATGAACATGGCTATAGACTTCAGGCGTAGTTCTCCTATTTCATTATCGTGCAATTTTTAAAGTTTAGAAAAGACCGCGACCATACAACATAATCCACATTAACAATTCAGGAAGCAATTTTAACTTTAAGTAGGGGTTTAAGAACAACTTACTCATCTTTCTAGATAAAAGGATGCTCAAAATTGATTCTCCAACACCTTTATCCTTTAAAAAACAAATTTCTTCAATAAATTTATACCATCCTTTGAAGAAAATGAGTTTCCCATAAACATACACCAAGGAACTTACTAAGAGCTAGGTTTCCTAAGGCTTTAACTGCAAAAGAGTGCCCCAATGCAAAAGATAATAAATTAAGTGCTACAAAATGAATTCTTCCTTGGTTTTACAACATTACCTTGAAAAAAATGAATTCCCTAGATGGATAAGTGAAGAACTTACCCAAAACTTCAATCTTCTTACGTTTTCTTGCAATTTCTTCAATCTTTTACGTATAGGGCTCTCAAATCCGAATTTAAGGTTCAGTTTGAAAGGTTTCATGGGTCATTTTTGCTTCTCCTAGGAAAAAGACTTTTTGTGAGAGTGGGAAAGTTATGGGAAAGGGAAGAAATGTTGTGGGAAAGGTGTGGGATAGTGGGGTTCAAGCTTTCCCATTGACTACTATGGCCCTACTATCCTAAAAAATTTACATGTCATACCAAATCTTAAATAAACTTATTTTATAATCTATTGTTTCCTTTATTATTTTATTTTTTGGTTTTTACAATAGACCTAGGCACAAGTTAGAACTAGTTTGGAGTTGGGCTTAGCCATGCTAGGTTAAGGTTCTAAAGTTTTGGAACCGTAACTAGCCCAACCAGGCCCAATTCTAAGCTAGTTCTTTAGACAGATGAATCGCCATAACTTTTTATTTAATTTATTTCATTTTATTTTTCTGTACATTTTTCATTCTCTCTCTCTCAATTTCTTCATTCATCATCGTAAGTGGTCTCATTACATTGTGAATCAGTTTAATAAATTTGTAGCTTTAGTCTTGATCATTTTGATTTTTCTTAAAACCTATGACAGATTTAAAGGCATGTAATATGTTTTCAAATTATAAGCCTACATCTTAAGCTTTTCTCTTTTACTTTTTTTCTTAAATTTTTTTTTTAACCCATAGCCTTACTATGATAGCAGGCTCTTCTCTTTTGTCATTTTAAGTGAATTGCCCATCTGCATACATATTTCAAGCTTGCATAGCAAGCTTATGTTAGCACTTAGCAAGGTCTTCATGCAATTCAAAGCTGTGGAGATGAGGTGACATAAGGTTCCCACCTTGCCAATGTAGAACACTAGGCTAAACTTAAGAGTGGAGGTGAATTGAGTTTTAAGGACAAATTATAATTTTTTTCGAAATTAAACACTAAAAATAACAATGAGCATAATCAAGATAATAATTAAACAATAATAAATGCAGAAATTAAAAGAGATAGGGATTAAAAAAGATTAAATCCGGATATAAAGTAGAGTTCAAATCACCCCTTAGTCTCTACGGATACACAATGCCTCCAATTGAGAACTTCACACCACTTTATTGATTTCTCAATTCAAGCTCCAAGAGCTATACACACAAAAACTTGATTGCACAAGTTTCATACTCACAACTCTCAACACAATTCACAATCTCTACTTACAACACAAAAACTTGATCTCAAGAATTATTGGTATAGTACTTTTAACTCTCAATACTTGGTAACTAATAGCTCACAAGTATTACACGTCAAATCTCTCTAAATATTAGCAAATTAGGGTACAAGAAATAATGAGAATTATAGACAACAAAAATACAAGAGAATATTGAAATATTGCAATAAATGATTAGTTCTCTCTTTTACTTAGTTGAGTTGTCAAGCATTTATATCATCATATTCAACTCTTCCCGTTATATTACATTAAATGCTTCAACGACTAGTTGAATCAGACTATCGGCATGTCGATACCTTATCCTTATCAGCATGTTGATACCTTATTGACAAGCCAGTAACAAATTGTATTACTAGCATAAACACCGACATACCGATTCCTTGATTAGAAGCAATTCCATCTGCTTATCTAGGCCACTTCACTGTCAAGATGGTGGTACTCTAAAGCCGTCAACCCAATAGGCCAACTATTACCTTAAAATACTTTTAACACATAATAAACAAATATACTTTGTAATCTAACTTCAAGATCATTTAATTACCATTTAAAAGATTAAATTTCTTGTAGAGATAATTGATATATTTAATCATCAAGCAAATTCATCAATCTTATTCAATTACCTCAATATAATCAAATAATATTTAGTTTAATCATCCACTTGTTTTGTTCTCTTAAAAAACAACATGGTTAGATATATATTTTTTATTTTATTCTCATCAAAATCAACATATTTAATTATACACTTTTTATTTTGTTATCATCAAAATTAAATAATGAACCCTAAGTTCAATAGCCAGCTCGATTCCAAGTTGAGTCCTTGATTTAAACTCAACCCATGCCTAGGTCTAGGCCAAGAGAGTGAATTAAACAAGTCTATCAATGTTAGGCTTTAACTAACTAGGAAAAGAATAATTGCGAAGCAACAGTAGCTATTTAGGTAACTAGGTGCCTAGCTACTTCTCATTTATAAGATAAAATTGAGTGCTTGGTTTAGGAATATGTGTGAAGCACCCCAATAAACATGCCCTAAGTGATATTGTAGTTTAAAAGCACTTATAACTTTTAAGATACTATTGATTATTCCTAGTTTAGTAGGTCTTAATTTCGAGTTACTAGATTTTTCTTTCATATAAGTTATCCAAAACATAGTAATCTTGTAGTATTGGGCCTGGATATGATGCGAAGGCAATGGAAAATTTAGGATTTGTAGAATCTGAAGTCTCGAGAAACATGACTCAACTTTGGATTTAGATGTTGGGCATAACATGTTTTATAGTTTGACTAGCATTGAGGCTTATGAGCAAGAAGGGTCAGACCTGGGCCTGTTTGAATAAGAGGCCCAATAGTAAGGATCAGTACATAAAAAAAAAAAAAAATGAATTTATATTTTCCAATATAGATCACATGAAGTAGATGACATCTTGCATTATAACTATTATCAGTATCATAGGAAATATTCTCTTTTAGCAGAATTGGGCCATTCCATATATTATTACGGATAATGACATAAAAATAATAAATAAAAAATGAAAGCATTCCTTCACCAATACTCATATCTAATTAATACTCTATATTCATAGTTGTTTGCTTTTCCTTTCCACATCTTCACTTATATATTGATTAGGATTAGAACAGTTACAAAAAAAAAAAAAAAATGACAAAACTCGGAATTTAAAATCGTTCTTGACTCCATTTAGTATGAAAGTCAAGTGGTTGATGGTCACAACTCGACGAACTACGAAGGTGAAAGAAGCTATTAGGAACCTTTCTAAGCAGATTGAAAAACAATATGCATGGCAACATACGTTGATTAAGATCTTCACTAATATGTTTAAGTTGCAAGAGGCAAAATTGGATCAATATAGCACTACATTGACTGAGCTGCAAAATCAGGTTCAAGAGTTGATTAAGCCGCAAAACACATCAACAATAAAGAACGATGAAGGAAATGCTGGACATATTAGAGTTAAATGCAAAGGCTAATCCTTTTTTACAGGTGGAGGCTCCATATCAGGTACAACAAAAATTTACTAAGCTTGATTTCCCTATATTTAATGGTTGCGATTCAAGGTCCTGGTTAATTAAGGCTGAGAACTACTTTACACTGGATGCTAAACCAACCCATTGTTGTGCTAGAATAGCTGCAATGCAACTTGGAAAAAGACCCTTGCATTGGTACCATGGATTTGTTCAAAACAAACCCATACCCACTCCTGTAACATGGAAAGAATTAGTGGTAGGCCCAATCTCGATTTGGAGCTACGATACATGAGGATCCAATGTCTGACTCAAAGAGTTGTTTCAAATAGGAGCAATGCAGGAGTATGTGGACGAGTTTTTGAGCACTTGTCGACCCTGGTTCAATTACCCAATACCACCTTGTCAGTTGATTTTTAAGTGGCTCGAAACTTGAAATCTAATTACCTATACGCATGTCTCAATTCAAGAAGTTTATTCCCTTGCCAAGATTCAAGAAACTACATTGTCAACAACAAGAAATGGCCTAAAGCACCTAGACCCACTTTGTGCTATACACTTCCTATCCCATAGTATTACAGTATTGCTCAGAAAAATTGTTTCAGCCACTAAGCCTATTATACCTTCATTCAATTCCACCAATACCACTTTCAGACATAACCTAAACCAAACCCAAAACACATAAAACCAAACTACCCGAACACCATGCCGCATGACACCTGAAGAGCTGGAAGAGAGGAGGACAAAAACGATGGTGCTTTTAGTGTGATGAGCCATTTGGCTCCTCGTTATAAGTGCAAACAAAAATTTATGAGAATGATAATTGTGAAGGATGATGAGGAAGACAACATAGAGCTAAATGAATTAGTTATCGAACTAACTTTAGAGGAGGAGTTATCCAAACTTACCCTTTGTGCTATTAGTAACCAGAGAGAAGTTGGAATCATGAACTTACAAGGCTATTATAGGAAGAGGACATTGTGGGTATAGACTAATAGTGAAAGTTTCCTTAATTTTATAAATATGCTAATAGTTATAGACACTCTATTTTTATCCCCTTATAATATATTTTAAGAATAAAGGAAAAGGGTAATAGTTATAAAAAACAAAAATAAAAAGTAAAATATATAGAAAAACACAAAAAAAAAAAGAAGAAAAAGGAAAAAATACAACAAAAAATGAGAAAAAAATAGATTTTTCAAGTCAAGTAATTTATTTTTGGGTTGAATAACGTCTAAGTACGCACAATTGTTAAAATTGGGCTTCGCTTTAAATTTTATTTTATTTTTCCTTTAAAAACATGTGTATATGCGGCATGGTCAATTTGGATTTAATTTTGGTTAGTTATTATTATTATTAAAAAAAAAAAGAGAGAGAGAAAGGGTCGTAGTTTGTTACTGGGTTCGAAGCTTAGCTATCAAAGGCTGAAATTTCAGCTTAGGAAGAAACCAATACACTTTCTTTTTTCCACTACACGTGTCCAATGCATATACGCTTAGTACACGTGGCATGTGCCTTGCACGTGACCACACGTTGGCTTTCTCCCTCGTGTACAGTGATTCACAGTAGGTTAAAAAAAGAACCCTATGCAATCTCCTCTTTTTAACCTTATCGAACTGATTTCCTAACCAAATTTCATGGAATTAAATGTAGGAATCCAAAGAAGACTTGGGATACTACTAATTGGTAACAATTTCTTGTCCACATTCATCTTCTTTAAGAGTTAAAGTGAGCATTGAAATTACTCCAAGCATGAAATTTGAGATTTTTAAATCTTCCATTAATAGAGTTTTTCAATATTATTCAACCTCGAATTAATATATATAGAACACCCTAGACTCGTTCTTTCCATCAATTTCTACTCAAAACTACACTCATACAAGCACTTTCACATATTATCTCTCTAAGGTTCATCACCTTCTCTCTCTAATTTAGTAGCTCGTTCATGGTGGTTTTCGAATAAAACCACCACCATAGTTGAGCTACCTAAGTTTCAAGCTATTGAAAGACACCTCTCTTACATTCCACTGTACCCTACAACTCTTGGACAACCACCTAGAGCTTAAACCACCATGCCTACCATGGGACCCTAATGCCACCATGCATCTATGTGCCTAACCACGTACACCACTGTCCTAAAACCCCAAACCAAACACCCTTCTCACCTCGAACCACCTTAGCTGCTACTACACAAACATAACCACCACAGGCGACCTTGCAACTCCTCTAAAACCACCACCAATAGCCAAGGTGTCTTCCTTACCCATATATTCCACAATACAATACACATAAAAATGCAATTCCCTACTTAAAATGAAGACGAAAACTACTCGAAACAACCATTTCATCATCGCTGGCTTCTTCGCTATTTGCGACCCATTTTCAACCTGGATTCAACCTGGCACTCAACTTAAACCTAATACCGACCAGCGAACAACTACCTAGGTTTGGCCATCTTCCTTCTTTTTTCTCATCCTTTATGAATTTTATTTGTAAAATATATATATAGAAATAAATGTTTTCCCACTTCAAATAAATAAATAAAATTCTCTCTTTCTCTAACTTAGAAAAATATTTTCAAAAAATAAAAATATATAATAAACCTTTCCTAAAGTTTAGGTTTCCTTTTTGAAAATAAATCAAATTAGGACTCTTTTTGTTAGAATTTTCTTAAATAAAATTAAACGTGATAAAAAGAACATAAACACAATTGTTTTCCAAATTAAAAAAAATCCAACATACTAAAATTTTGCAACACACAAACTACAGAAGTCTGATCTTGAATTGTAGATACGTAGGCACCCATTGCAATTATGGGGTGACTTAAAATAAGGGAAAAAAAATATTTTTCTTCCCTTTTGTAAATATTTAGTTTTTTTATTTATCTATTTATTCTTTTTGTAGGTAGACAAGATTTTTTGTTTTCTTTAATTGTAAAATAGAAATTATTATTTCAAGTTATAAAGGTATATTAAAAAGTAAATTTAAATTTAGAAGGTTATAGTAGAACCCATTAGAATTTAATAGATTAGCACCAAAACTTAAGAACTCTAGTTTTCAGAAAACCTTTTTTTTTTTTTTAAATTAGTTTTCTTATAGAACAGTTGCTAAGTTAGGATCAATCCATTCAATTAATTCTAACCTATGCCATTTTTTCCGACCTTAGCCAAATGGCAACTCCAAACTTTTTTAAATCAAAAGAAAACCTATGTTTTCCTTAATTCTTAGTTAAGGGTTTATATCTAATGGGTATAAGGTTTGATATAAACTAGAGTAAGGGAAATAAAAACCGAAAAATTTAGGCTGGACAACTTTGTGACTTCATTAGGAACTTCAAGAGGGCTAACTTCTTAAACCTTTCGAAATTAAAATTATTTTTCAAAATATCTTTCCACGTGTGGCAAGTACAATTAGAACCAAGCTGTCTTAGGTTTTCATAATTCATTATAATGATAAGACCATTAGACTTTAAGCCATACTTGTAGATTATAATGATTAAACTCGTAAATAGCCTTTGAAAATAATTGGACTTAATTCATCGATTGTTATAGGTTTTCATAGATTCTCTTAGTCTTTAAGTTTATAGATCCTTAGTCCCCTTATCAAATTCATAAAATGTTCATCTTGCAATTGTAAAATATTTGTCTCCTTAAGTATTCATTCTAGAATGGATCCTCTTACCAACCTTTTCCTTCACATTAGATCTTTCTTATAGCTCTTGTCATTAGTTCTTATTTATCCATTCTTCTCGGTATCTAGATATTTTAATTAGAAATTATTTGTAAATATCAAGTACCTCATAAAATTTTCCTTTACAAAATAATTCTTTTCTTTTAATTATACTTCTTATAAGTATTGTAGGTAATCTTTTAAATACTTATAGGTTGTAAATATTTTTCTTTAGTTGACCATAAATTGTTGAAATGTTTCTCACTCTAGGTTTTTCAATTAAGTTTTTCTCATGAATATATCTCACCAATGTATTTTTTATGTAAGTCTTCTTCTCTTATTAGTCATCCCTTGTAAAATAATATGTAAATTTTCTTTCTAATTCTCTACTGTTGTAAAAATTCTCCTTATAAGAAGTTAAGTTGGTCCTTTTTCTATTTCAAAAAAAAAAAATAGCAAGAAAAAGAAAGAGAGAAGGGTTGCTAACGGGTAAGGATTTTTCCAATAAAATTCAAATGGTTGATGATAAGATCACCTCCTTAGAAAAAACAGTATGTTAAATGGCCCAACAATTACAAATTTTATTTCCCATAGTCATCCATCCCCAAATATCTTGAGATCCAAGCCTAGAGGAAAGACTTGCAAATTTCAAAGAAAAAGTGGCAACACTATAGAAGAACATTGCAAACTTAGAAATAGAGATGGGTCTTATACTTAGAAGATTTCAACATCTAACTTCTACTACTAATCAAACGTTAGTAAGTCTAAATAATGAAAGTGACCCAAAAAGAAAAATACCAAGGATAAGTGAGAAAAAAAATAAGCTCAAGGGGCTCGAAAGAGACAATTCACTCAACTAAAGATCTCAATAGCCTAAATCTTTCATCATCTAAGGTAAGCGAAGATCCTAGCTTGTGAAGCCCTTAATCCAAATTACAGACCATATAGTTTTGACCTAGAAGCGCAATGTAACTATCATATGGGTTAAAAGGGATACTCTATTGAAAAATACTAAAGGTTGAGGAATAAGATTCAAGGCCTAATCGATGCTAAAGTCATTCAGCTAGAGCTTCAAGAAGTTGGTCCTTTCAATTCATAAGAGACTTCAAATGAACCATCTACAGCTCTAAATCTTTTGAGTCTATCAACACCTTCTAACAAGCTCATATATGGTCTTAAATAGTTAGGGGCATAGAAGAACCAAGTTTTTTTTTCAATAAAATCTTTAATAAACCCATAAGGGAATGTTTTCACATGACTTTGTAACAATTGTCACCTAAAATAAAATTACCTTCTTAGATGCCTTTTACTACTAGAGGCATTTTTTTTGTAAATTAAGTGATTACAGTTTAATTAATATTGGGGCAAATGAATTGCACATTTTTAGTATCTCATTTTAAATGTTTAGAATGAAAAGAGGTAAATCGAATCCTCAAACACTAACCTTAAGCACTTGAGTGTCGAGTGTCATCGATGTGAGGATTTAGACGCAATCCTCAAATGAGGTCCATTTTGAAATTGACATGCTAATCAAAATAACGTTAGGCATTCATTTCTCTATCCTAAAAAATATCTCTTATCAACCCCGTTAAGCCTTTTTTTTTTAATGAAGTATTTCAAAAATTAAACCATGTCTAGAACTACCTCACAATTGGGTAAAATAAAGGTTAAGGTCATAAAAATGGAGAAAATGTTAAAATTAATTTATACTTACTCCAATCACCTCAATTCACCTGTAATTATTACAATCAATAATTTATTTCCTTTAAAGATGAACAAGGGCTTCCATGATGAATGCTATATACAAACTTTATACACTGTGAGTCATACACAAAAAAAAGGGGGATTTATCACCTTTGTCTTAGATTAAATTGAAAAAAAAAAAGGAAAGAAAAAATAGAAGAAGAATGAAAGGAAAGAGGAAAAAGAAAAGGAGCGTAAGGAAATGAAAAGTATGCTTAAGAAAGAAATCTACAAAAATAAAGTGAACAAATCTAAAGCCCTGAAACCTAAAACTGATTAGGTGCATATACCTTAAAAGGCCTATTCTAAATTAAGGCCCATCCCTCGAAATAAAAAACCCTAAATCTAGAAGAGCAGGGGTGAAAACCAATACTCTCAAAAGCTACCGCTCTTGCAAACTAAGGCCCGCCCACAACTCCACCCCTTCCAAAGGCCTTTTTGATTGAAGGAAATAACTTATCTTTAGTAAAAGTTACATTTGAAATTAAGGCAAGCACAACTTTATTTTTACTTATAAAGTTCTTAACTTGTAAACCTAAGATGAGTAAATGAATTCTTTTCAAAAAAAGGCCTATACATTATTATCCATTTTGAAACCGAGAACCAAAAGCTAATATTTTATTACATTTCAGTCTGAAAAAGAACTTAATAGATTGATTGAAGTATATCACTTACAAGATAGACCATAATTTTTGGAATTGTAGTCAAGAGTGGAAATTTGAACCGAAAGAAGGTAAGGAAGTCCTCTTAAACTAAATTAATCAATTATGAGATGTCATTGCCTCTGTGATCACCCCAAGTGACACTAAAAGATCTCTTACCCCAAGTAACTTAAGAAAAGAGGACTCTCTTGGAAACAAGATTATCATGTGATTTGAGTAAAGTCAAGAAAAGAGTAAATTGTTAAAGGCCCGCATATATGAAGAACCCAAACTTATTTACAATTGTAAAAAGAAAAAAGAAAAAAAATATAAGAGAAAATGACAAGTTTTCTTTAAGTCAATTCCGAATTAGTCTTTTTACCCAGCTTCGGCTATGTTTGGCCCTAATGCCAATTCTTGTCACATTCAAGCATTTTGTCCCAGCACGAGTCATACTACCGTTTGTAAATTTCTTCTTCCCACTCAATCCTAATGACCATTTTTATCAATTTTGTGATATTCACCAAAATTTAAATAAAGGGACCTAGTAAATTAATCCAAAACCTATTTTTGTCAATTTAGGATGCCTTAACTCTAGTAGCAAGTTTTAGTGACCTTAGTAGCTTAGTACCTTTCTTAAATCGACCTTTGAGTTAAATTTTGTCAATTCCAAGCAAATTATACAGTTGAAAAAATTTTTTAGAAAACCTGATTAATTTTTCAATACCCATCAATCCAAGATGGTGTTTAAGTTTAGGGATGCAATCGGGACGAGTTTAGGACAGGTTTAGTATTATCATTTTTCGTCCCATTACCCTGTAAGCTTACCCAAAACCCTATAGGGTTTTGGGAGAGTAACTCAAAACCCGCCAACTAAATATTGTTAGATCCCAAACCCGAACTCGACCTGATTGGTTGACATTTTCCTTTTTTTTCTTTTTTAATTTATTTTCCATCCACTTTGGTATTCATTCATTTGTCTTGGCACTTATTGATGACAATGAGACATTGTTACCAATGTTCGCGTTTATAACTCCTGGTTAACGTAATATGAGCAACAAATTTATACAATAAAGTATAGATGAAGAAAGAGTTGCTCTAATACATTAACATAATGTAAGCAATAGATTTATACAATAGTTGAAGAAAGAGTTGCTCTAATCACTTTTAAAACAAAAAAAAAAGTCCTAATTAACATAATTTGAGCAATAGATGAGTTTAATGTTTACAAGCTATCCAAGAACAAATAAAATAGAGCATACAAGCTCCAACAGACAAAAAGATAAAGGGTAGATGGTAAAAAATAATCAGACTCTGAAAATAATGAGATGAATTGCAGTTTAGAGCATATAAACTCCAATAAACAAAAGCAACTTATACAATTTAATTATTCAATCCTTTCAGCAATCGTTGTTCTCCTTTCAGCAATCGTTGTTCTCTTTTCCATCTTTTTTATGTACTAATCCATCATTTCACCAAGTTCATTCTTCTGCAAATAGGAATAAAAATCACATAATAATATGTACACATAGCAAAAGTCATATAATAAAATTTGACAATAGCTTCATGGTAATTATTGATTCAATAAACTACTTCCATTAAAAAGAATAAAAGAGTCATCCATCCCATACCTGAACTAACTTCTTCATTTTTAGTCTTCACAAGTCATCTTCTTCATCAAATATATTCATACCTATGAAAATGGACCAAAAAAAAAAACATAAAATACATTAGAAGACAACTGACTAAGGTGTTTCTTCATGAATTAAAAATTGAGTATTTTATGAAAACAAACTTCTCACTTTTGTTTTCATTAGCTAACCAACTTTGACTGTACATCAAAGCTTCTACCGTCTTCGAATTGAGCCAACTCCTATGTGAACTAATTATCTATCCACTAATACTAAATGAAGATTCAAAAGCAACTGTGGACACCGAAATAGGCAACATATCCCTAGCTAATTCTTTTAGTGTAGGATATTTGATCCCATTTAATTTTCACCAACTAATAATATCAAAATTCTCACACCAAGGTAATGTAGCTTCTTCTAAGTAATGATCTAATTCTAATTTCACATGGCCATCAGTATTGATACTGCTACAATATTCCACCAACTTTGACTTCTTTGTATAATTAATAGGAACAATATAACCTACTGATGACTTTAATGAAGAACTATTACTTACACTCTAGGTGTGACTAGATTTAGCTCTAAATTGGTATTCTTAAACCAAGTCATAACATTTTTTCCTAACATTTTGTATCTCAATTGGTGTACTTGGTGTAAGCCCCATAACTAGTCCTTCAAGGTTTCGATCAGCTGAAAGATCCAATCAAGCCTAAATTATAAAGTAAAGCTAGAAATATTAAAAAAATGACCCCGTAAGTTTGAATTTAAGAAAATAAGCAATAAAATAAAAGACTACAAAAATTCCAAATTTTAAGTATATAACTCATCATTTATCGAAAATGCGTAAAATGCATTCCGATAATTAACAAATCGCTAGAGATAAATTATATGTATACTAAAAATCATAAAATGACCTAAATAATATTTAGGAATATTTATTTGTACTATATATGAATTTACATGTAGGTATAAATACGCGTAATTACTTAAAATACGCAAAATGCGCTAAAATAATACTAAATACTTAAAGAAAATTCATAATTAACTAAGGAAAAATCAAGAAAAATCAGGAATGATCCAAAATTGGGTTGTGGCAGCTGGGAAAAATAAAAAAAAAATCAACCAATTAAATTAAGGCAACTCAAAAGCAAAAAATTAAGGGATTTAGACAATGTCTTGTTCAATTTAATGCACAATAATTACCCTAAAGCTTTATAAATAGCAAGAAAAATTCAGAAGCTCATTTGGATAGTTAGAAATCAGAGAAAATTAGGGAGAGGCGAAAATTGAGAGAAAAGTTCGGGTTAGAAAAAAAAATAGGAAAAATTGTACAATTAGGGCCTTTAAAGGGAACCCACACCAAACGAGCAGTTGGGAGTGGACGGCCACCACCACCACACGGTGGTGGCAATGCCCAGACCGGCTGACAAGGCCATGGCAACCGGCGGTAGCCGGAGCCACTTAGATTGGTGAGTCCAATTTCCAGCCCGATTTTATGTAATTTTGTTAAAAATAGTAAATATTCTTAGAAAATTATGAATTTTGTTATTCTGAAATATTTTTGTATGTAGTTTTTAGTAAAAATATTATTTTGATGAAAATATATCCTGTAATATATGATCCTTAAGAAATTATGCAAAACCGACATATTTCGGTTTAGAAATAAATTACCTTCGGAGTGTAGTTTCAAGCCCAAAATTTTTGTGTAAATTACTTAGATGATATATAATAGTGCTATGAAGCCTGTTTTCAAAAATCAAATTTCGAAAATTTTGGATAATTTTTAGACCCTAAAATGAGACATAAAATGGGTAATTTAGGGTTAATTAAGTAATTAAATGGTTAATTACCGATTTAGTCAATAAGTATATGTTTTAGGATGTTAAAATCTGATGGAGTATGATACTTGTAGTATTTAGGGTATTAGATGTAATTATTAGGTTAATTATGTAGTAAATAAGTAATATGGAAAAATAGTACATTTCAAGTTAATTTTGTAAATTAGGGTAATTAGGTGCAAAATCTGATTTAAAATGAATTTAGACATTTTGAAATGATAATTAATGTTGGGAGATAGTAATTAGAGTGATAGAAATATTAGAAGTGTATTATATACATAATAGGTGATAATGCATAATATGTAATTATTGGAAATATAATAAATAGAAAATATTAGGACAAAAATTGATATTATATAAATAATAGGAATATATAATAAAACCAATAGAAGACTTGAATTTATGTAATTATATGAAAAATTAAAAAATTTCTCACATTAGGAGTAAACTCAATACACTAATAAGGATTTAAGTGTACCGGGTGAAATAAAATACCGACTAGGGGTAATGATGATATTTAGGAGATCGGGAAGTAATCTAATTAATTTCACATTATGGGTTGAAACGCAATTCTAGGGTTAAAGTATAAAACACTGCTTAGAAATCGAACTATAAACTAATTTAGAAATCGATGCGGAAACTGAACCCGAACCTAACCCCGAACCTAACCCCAAACCTAGAATAATTGTAAAAGACTCAAGACCTAGATAATTAGGCATATTGAACCCTAAACAAAACATAACAATAAGCGTTATAGGATAAAATGAACCTATAATAGTTATATGAAAAACTGAAACCACGTTTGTGTTATAGGGATGCTCGACGATGGCCTAAGTAAGTCGGACCTTGAGTGAGTGAGCGAGGAGTCGAGGTAAGTTGGGATTAATACGATGTTGTATTTTGGAGGCTTAAGATTATGCTTGGTTGTGCATGTTAGATAGTTGAATGTGTGCATGTGCTTGATTATGGGTGATGCTATGATTCTGTTTGTTGTTTTAGCTTGTATTGTATGATTTATATGAAATGAATGATCACCCTAAACTGGACCTAATCAAATATACGGCCTATAATCATAATCGGACCTACATAGCAACCCATTAAGGGAACTTAGGACTCTTCGGCCAAATACCGACCCCTTCGAAAGGGATAGTGCAGGATTGCATAATGGTCCCTTCTTCATCCTCAGTCGAACTAAGTGATAAGAGAGGAGGTCGCAACGAGGGTAAAGTCAGTGGTTTGAAGGTAGTCGCGGGAGGAGCGAAGTCTCCATTACACAAGCCTGGGTTTGGTCGTGAGCTATTGCATTAATGGTAACTCCTCAATCCGGATTAGAGCGGGCGCAATTTCTCTAATCTCACGACCGGCCAGACAACGTCGTGCGATGACATTTGCTTGAACATGCATTACACTTAATAAGTTGATTGATAACCTTGTTATGTTTATGATATAGTTTTAAGTCCTCCATCCTAACTTACTGAGCTGTGGTTGCTTACATCCTTATAGACATCGTGTAAGTACTGGTTAAGAAGCGGCAAACAACTACTCTAAAGCTAGCAACTGCTGGATCCTAGAGAGTAAGGAAAAAATTGAAGAATAAACACATATTTTTAAGGTCTAAGTTTTTATTTTAGAATTATTTTTCATTTCTAAATGATGTAATAACTAGGAAATATATTAAGGAGAAATATTGTAAACTTTAATTGCAATAACTAAATTATAGTATCTATATAATTCCTCACTTTCTTAGGTAAATGATTTATTTAAATTATAAACTGTTTACTTCAAAGCGGGTTAGTCGTAAACGCCTTGTGTAAATCAGGTCTAAGATAGCGGTTGTAAGGCCAACTTCTATCTTAGGATGATTTACACGACGGGACTGTTATGACTCTGCCGCTTCGGGACATGACACTTGGGCCATAAACAAAAGGAAACACAAATTCCACAGCTTTCATCTTAAAGCATAGATCCAAAATAATACAAATAACCATAATGTCAATACTTCTCAAACATTTTCTTAGCTATTGAACTAATATTCACATCAAAAGGATTCTTCTAATTAACCAATGCTTCCCTAATCTCATATACTTTTTCAAAATAATAATTTACAGTTGGATACTAAGTATTAGAAAAAAGGTTAGTTACCTCATAAAAAATGAACAGCTTCTTACAAATTTCGTCAGCTAACTCTTAGTCGTCATCTGTTGAAAGACATTTATAATGATTATCCATAAACTGAACCCTGTAAAACACCTCCCTATATGTAATAGCTGTTACCAAAATGTCATATGTCAAATTTTACCTAGTTTTACAATCTAAGCAAAGCTTTCTATAATATAAAATATCTAATTGTTTACACACCTCTCTAAACTTCTCTACCCATGATAGTGTTGCTGACCAAAACACAACATTATCATGGATCCTCTCAATTGTTCTTTCTATTATAGCCATACCCTCCTTCACAATCAAATTAAAAATATGCGCACAACAGCGCATGTATAATATCTTCCCATGAAGTACCAACTCATCCTTTCGTAACCTCAACATCAAAGTAGTCATCATGGCATATTATTAGAATAATTATCTATAGTAATTGCAAATAAATTTCTATCCAATCCCCAATCCATTAATGAATTAAATAAACAATCAGCAAGAACCTCATTTGTATGTAGGGTCAGAATATACACTAATCTGCACAAAAATGTAATTATTATTAAAAAGTATATATAAATCCCCATTAAATAAACTTAGAAGAAACATCAAAAAAAAAAAAAAACTTACTTCGAGAGTTGACTTTGGAGTTTCCAATTATTGTCAATGAAATGTACAATAATGGTCATATATTCTTTCTTCTAATTAGATGTCCACATGTTTATGGTTATTGCAACTCGAGAATGAAGTCCTTTCAACAACCTTCTTAATTTTTCTTTCTCTCCTTTGTAGGTGTTCATAATCTCTTTCTTCATTGTAGCATAACTCACATGATTAAAAAGAGGCTAAATGCTATCCACAAAACGCCTGAAATACTCATGATCAACAATTGAAATTGAATATTTATGAACAACAATTGCACTAACAAAATGTCTCCTAGAAGCTGCTTGATTGAATGTCTAATTTCCATTGTCACATTACTCTCATTCCCATTTTGTTTTTTCTTAATCAATAGGAGATATTGCTTTAAGTATTTTTTATTATTTTTCTACAAGCACTTTTTTAAATGATTAAGCAAATGCTTTATCCCATTGTTACTATCAGCTTTTAGTTTTTTAGAACAATAATTACAAACAGCAACTTCCTCTCCATTAATAATTTTCTTTACCATGTCCTTCCAGGGGAAGTTAACTTACGTTTATTGAAAATATCACATTGATTAGCATTATTATTTGCTCGAGAACTTAATGTATTTGTTGGTCTTGATGATGGTATTAACCTTTCAAAGCTTGACAATAGAAGAGAACTTTCTTCAGTGACATTGGCATCTATATTTATGTGCCTTACGTTGCAAAAAAAAAAAAAATCAACATATTATTTGCTTAACATAATTCATGTTAGATAATAATAATGTCAAAAATAAGTAAGGCATGTTACATTATCCAACATTTGATAATAATAGTAGTAAAATAGATTTAATGAAAATAAATACGATGTAGTTATTTTACTTTAAAAGAAACCATGAATTCAAATTGTATTTTACCATTTTTGGGTCATTAGAAGAATCCAACAAAAGTGGTATCAAATATAATATAAATAACCTCTTTGAAATACATGCTACTCCATAAAACAACAAATATATACATTACTTGCTAGATTGAAAAAAAAAATGAAGCCAAAAAGAAATCATTAAATAATTGTGACAAGTTAAAGCCCATCAATCTAAGATAGTATTCAAGTTAAAACCCATCAATCTAAGGTGGCATTGAACCCATTAATCCAAGATGGTATTCAATCCCATCAATCCAAAATGGTATGCCTAAAACCCATCAATTCAAGATAGTTCTCACATTGGAGTTAAATGGTCATTTAAGATCTACTCTATTTTCTCTAAAACAACCATATTATACCGTCCATCCAAAACGATATTTTTAGGGTTTTAGCCAACTTATAAAGCATTGTCCCATCTCACATCTCCTTTAGGGTTATAACCATCTCATAAGGCACTATACCATTAAAAAAACTCACTATTGTGTTTCAACCAATTCTTAAAGCATTCTCTTTTTCTTTCACTATTCACCGAAAATCTCTAATTGATTAAGCCTAGTAAAGCTAGCTATTTGTAACGCTACTTAGGGTAAGTATATCTCCAAAGCAAAAATGGTATTTCTTTTATCTTTGTGATAAAGTTTTATTCAAACTTTATCACAAAAAAGGAGAATCATAGATGCCCTATTTTTGTCCAATTATAATATATTTTAAGAATAAAGGAAGAGGGTCCTAGTTATAAAATACAAAAAAAAAAAAAAGAAAAGAAAAGAAAATACAAAAAAACAAAAAAATTTTGAAAAAATGAAAATAATACAAAAAATGAGAAAATATAGATTTTTTTAAGTTAGGTAATTTATTTTTAGGGTTGAATAACATTTAGGTGTACACAATTGTTAAAATTAGGCTTCACTTTAAATTTTATTTTATATTTCCTTTTAAAACATGAGTGTACACGACATGGTCAATTTGGATTTAATTTTGGTTAGTTATTATCATTATTACTATTATTATTAAAAGAGGGGTGTGGTGAGAGGGAAAAAGGGTCGTAGTTCATTATTAGGCTCAAAGTCCAACAGTTGAAGGCTGAAATTTTGGCTTAGGAAGGAACTAGGCATGCTGCAAACGCGCCTTCTTCTTTACACTATGCATGTGTATGTGTGCAATGCACATGCATGTGGGGTATGTAGCACATACCTAACATGTGACCACACATTGGCTTCCTCCCTTATACACGATGATTCACAACAAACAAAAAAAAGAACCTTATGCAATCCCCCCCTCTTTTTAAAGCTATTAAACTGATTTATTAACCAATTTTCATGGAATTAAACGCAGGAATCCAAAGAAGACTTGGTATACTACTAATTGGTACCCATTTCTTATCTACATTCATCTTCTTAGATAGTCAAAGTGGGCATTGAAATCACTTAGAGTATGAAATCTGGGATTTTCAAATCCTCCCTTAATGGAGGTTTTCAATATTATTCGACCTTAAATTAGTATATATAGAGCATCCTAGACTCATTCTCAACATCAATTTCCACTTAAAACCATACTCACACAAGTACTTTCACATATTATCTCTTTAAGGTTTGTCGTCTTCTCTCTTTAATTTGGTAGCTCGTTTATGGTGGTTTTCAAATAAAACCACCATCATAGTTGAGCCACCTAGGTCTCAAGCTATTAAAAGACACCTCTCTTACATTCTGCCATACCTTATAACTCGTGGATAGCCCCTTAGAGCTTGAACCACCATGCCCACCATGCAACCCTAACACTACTACGTGTCTCCATACCTAACCACCTTCACCATTGTCCTTTTCACACTTGAAAACCCAAAACCCAACACTCCTCTCACTTGAACCACCTTAACCACCACTACTCGAACACAACCATGATTGACCACCTTCACAACTCCTCTAAAACCACCACCAATAGTCGAGGCGTCTTCCTTACCCATATATTCCACAATACATTACAAATAAAAACGCAATTCCCCGCTTGAAAAGATGACAAAAACTGCTCGAACCAACCCTTGCTTCATCGACTTCTTCCCTATCCACAACCCGTTTTCAACCCAAATCCAACTCGGCACTTGACTTGAATCGGATACTGAGCCACATCCAACTGCCTAGGTCTGGCCTATCTTCCTTTCTTTGTTCTTATTTAGTTTAGTTTATTTATTTAGTATTATTATTTTTCTTTCTTCTTTTCACCATTTACAAAAGAGAGGAAAAACCTAAAAAAAAGTTTATAGAATAAAATAGGATAAAATAATAAATATATATATTTTCTTTTCCTTCTTTATCCCCTCCTTTATGAAATTTTTATTTGTAAAAAAATATATATAGAAATAAATGTTTCCCTAGTTTAAATAAATAAATAAAATGCTCTCTTTCTTTGACTTAGAAAAAGATTTTCAAAAAATAAAAAAAATATAATAAACCCTTTTCCAATGTTTAGGTTTCCTTTTTGAAAATAAATCAAATTTAGACTCTTTCTATTATAATTTTCTTAAAGAAAATTAAATGGATAAGAAGAACATAAACAAGATTATTTTCCAAATTTAAAAAAAAAATCCAATATTCTAAATTTTATAATAAATGAACTATGAAAGTCTAATCCTAAATAGTGAATACGTAGGTACCCATGCACAATTACAAGGCGACTTAAAATACGAAAAAAATTATTTTTTCCCCTTTTATAAATATTTATTTATTTTTTATTTATCTATTTACTCTTTTTATAGATAAACATAATTTGTTGTTTTCTTTACTTGTAAAATAGAAATTATTATTTTAAGTTATAAGGGTATAATGAAAAGTAAATTTAAATTTGGAAGGTTATAGTGATACTATTAAGATTAATAGGTTAGCCCTCAAACTCAAGAACTCTAGTTTTCAAAAAACCATTTTTTTTAAAAAAATTAGTTTTTCTCATAGACTAGTGGTTAGGTTAAGGTTGATCCATCCAATTGATTCTAACCTAACCCATTTTTTCCAACCCCAATTAGTGGTGAGTCCAAACTTTTAAAAATAAAAAGAAAACCAATGTTTTCCTTAATTCTTAGTCGAAGGTTTATATTGAATGGGTATAAAGTTTGACATAAACCAAATTAAGAAAAATAAAAGCCAAAAAATTCAAGCTTGATAGTAGCTAAAAGAGTGGGTTACCTAATGGTGTAGTACAACCAATTAAAGTAGTATTCATGATTGGAACACCTTTATTTATGAACAACAAAGTTTCAGAATTTCCACTACAACTATTGAGGCACATATTTGAAATTAAAGTACACATTATACTAACGAGTAACTAAGACATAGTCTTTGGTATGCCGTAGCTAATGGCATTGGGCAATATCACTAGGAATTTCCAACAATTCACTATGAATTTTGAATATAGAAGAAGCTCTTGTGTTTGCAAGAGGGTGTTGACAAAAATTAAAGTAGTGGACAGCGAGGTAATCCCTAAACTAATGGGTCTCATTTTCAATTACAATGTTGGTTGGGGCAAGTTATAAGAGATGAAAAAGGGTAGCCTCTACGTCCTCGGTTACTAGAGTTAATTAAGGAGTATAATGACTTATTTTGAGGAACCTCATTCCTTGCCACCTATAAGTAGTCATGACCACAAAATTCACTTAAAAGAGATGGTATAACCTGTAAATTTGTGCCTATATGGGTACACAACGACTTATAAAGTGTTTTAGAAGAGATGGTATGAGAAATGTTGATACAAGGCATCATAAAGCATATTCATAATCCATTTTCATCACCGATGGTTCTAGTTAATAAGAAAGATAATTCATGGTGCATGCGTGTGGATTATCATGGATGAAACAAGCTTACTATCAAAGATAGGTATCCCATTCCAAGTCTTTTTAATGAATTGAATGGGACATGTTGTTTTACTAAACTTGATTTGGGGGTTGAATACCATCAAATTCACATGAATACAAAAGATGTATACAAAACTACCTTCAAGACACATGAAAGCCATTATGAGTTTATGGTTATACCTTTCGGCCTAACCAATGCACCACCAACTTTCCAAGGTTTAATGAATGTGATTTGTTTAGGGAGTATTTAAGGAAGTTAATGTTAATTTTCTTTGATGATATTGATAAGAATCAAACTACTAGGCCTTTGACCCGTAGTTAAGCTTGAGAACTGGAAGGGCTAACAAGCCGAATCATCCTACTCTAGTCGACTCCTGCTAAAGTCGAGTATCTCTTTGCCAAGTCGCTCTATATGCCGAACCGAATGATTGTCCATCTCTTTAAAGTATGTCAAATTGTAGATTGCTAAGACATCAGTTAGACCATTCATGAGTACTCACGTCTAAGCTAACCAAATACTCGACTTCACCCTTGCTAAGGTATTGAGAGAGAGATACTAGACTGATCCTTAGCCACCCCTGCTCGGACCAACAATTTGATCATATTCTTTTGTATACATCCTCCAATAACCTCGTCAATGTATCTCTGCCACATATACAGGACTTCATATAGCATCTGCCACACTAATCATTACTTTTCTTGAATATTCATTTTTACCCTCTTGTATTTTTGTACATTACTTCTTTAAGACAATACCCTTTTATCTTTTCCTTTTTAGACAAGTTACCCTAAACTTTCAGGTATAAATACCCCTTATGTTTGTAGCTGTAAACATCAGATTATCATCAAGACAACTAAATATTCTTCCTTTTCGTAAACACTATTTTGTTTACTATCATTTCACTTATATCCTAATGCTTGAGTAAGGCTAGGTAGCAATTAAGCTCACTGGATTATCTCGTGTATCATATCAAGTTGTATTGTCGGTACTTAGAAAGTCCCTTATTGTATCATATTCTTTAGAGTTGTTTATGAGTTTTTGCTTACTTTTCATTCACTTTTCATTCTTTCACACATTTCCTCATCACCTCTTCAAGCTTTCGATAAGCTTAGACCTACCATACCACCAGTCTTATCTGTTCTTGGTTACAATACGCATCATATTGGTGTACATTAATAGTATTAAAGCACACCAACAGCATCTAAGGGTAGTTTTTAAGGTGTTAAGAAGGGAAGTCCTATATTTAAAGAAGAGCAAATGAGTATTTAGTTGCACATACATTGAATACTTAGGTCACATAATCTCCAAACACAATGTGACCATTGACCCCAAGAAAATATTGTTTGTAGCCAATTGGCCAAGACTTAGAACACTTAAGCAATTAAGGGGATTTCTTGGGCTAATGAGCTATTACCATCTGTTTATTCAAATTTGTCCAATGTTCACCAATCCCTTCACGAGTTGAAAAGAATGATTTTAAATGGAATGAGGTGACTAAGGAAGCTTTTGAGAAAGTTAAAAAGGCACTTACTAGGTCATTAAGTCCATAAGCTTCGAACTATATCAAGATTGAGCCTAATGCATGTAAACAATACCCCATAGCCTACTTGAGTAAAACACTTGGTCTTAAGCAAAGGGGAATGTCCATTTATGATAAAGAAATATTGGCTTTAGTGCATGCTATAGACAAGTGGTGACATTCCTTGATAAGAAGACATTTGGTGATCAAAACCAACCACCAAAGTTTAAAGTACCTATTTGAATAGTAAGTAACAACTCCTTATCAACATAAGTGGCTAACGAAGCTTCTTAGATTGGATTATGAAATCCAATATAAAAGTGGTACAAGTAATAGGGTAGCCAATGCTTTGTCTAGAGTGAGTTCAACTGAGTTCAAGGACTTTAACTTGCACTACAACAACTTCTCCCGAAGTGCTAGAAGAAATTAAGAATAGTATATAGCAACATCTACATTACAAATCCATAATTAAAGAATTAGAATATAGTGAAACTACGGGAAAGTATGCCAAAATATTGAGAAGGAAGGGAAAAATAGTCGCAGGGCCTAATGTGAAACTTAAGAAGAAGTTGTCAAACCTTTTCCATGATGGTGTTCTTGACTTATAAGATGCTATAAGCTATATACTATTAGCTAGGAATGAAAAAGGATGTGTATGAGTATGCCTAAAGTATAAATCTGAAAATGTGGCCACTCAAGGACTTTTACAACCACTTTCTATTCTCGAATAGTGTTGAATTGATGTTAGCATGGATTTCATTGAAGGGCTTACAAAATCATATGGAAAAGATGTGGTAATCATAATTGTCAAACTCACGATTCTACTTATACAATTCTACGAGTTTATAATTTTAGGAGGTTCTTTTGAGTTAACTTATACATAAAATTGTTCTTGTGTAGAAATTTACATTTCTAATCGAATTTATATATAAACTTGGTAAAAACTTATGTTTTTAACCGAATTTACTGGTTTTACATATCTGAGTTGAATAAGCTAAAAAATGAAAAAATACAACTAAATTTTGACAAGCCATCAATTATTAAGGTACTACATTATCTTTCCTTTCCTATTTTAAAATTTTTCCTCTTTTTTTCTCTCTTAGTCCATTATTTTATATTTATAACCTCTATCCAAGTTTTAGATCCAATAATAAAGATTATAAGGAAAATTATATGCTTAATGTTATATCATCAATAATTTAAAATAAATTAAAATATTTGGTTCTCTTTAATTCATTATTTAAAAAAAAAGGGGAAAAAATTTAGTGTCAACTTTGTTAGTCTTTCTTTTATACATATTAAATTATATATCATTAGGATTTTTTTATTAAAAAAGAACTTAACTTCTTTATTTTCATCACATATTTCAAGTTTTGAATTATTATTATAAGTATACTTATAGTTTTTTTAAGTTATTTTATATAGGTTATAGAAACTTAAATTTTTATATTTCAATTTTACGTTCAAATTCTATCAATCCACTAACAATTCTAGGTAGAGTTACAATCTTGACAACCTTGGTGATAATGATAGTGGTTGATCGCCTAAACAAATATGGGCATTTTACGAGCTTATCCCACCTATTCACAGCTTCACAAGTTGCCCATATATACTTGGAACATGTTTATATTACATGGTTTACCTAACATTATGGCAAGTGATAGAGATCTTATATTCATTAGCCACTTCTATAGCAAGTTCTTTAAATCACAAGGGGTAAAGTTAAGATTGCCAACTGCCTATCACCCTCGGAAGAATGGGCAAACGGAAGTAGTTAGTAAATGTGTGGAGACATACTTAAGATGCATGACCAATGAAAACCCAAAGAGATGGGTTGAATATTTGGCATTAGCAAATTTTTTGATATAATACTAACTACCATTCTAGAACCTACACTAACCCAATTTGAAATACAATATGGCTACCGACCATGACTATATTTGCCTTGCATTCTCGAAGACTCACAAATGATGTTGTTGACAAACTCTTAATAGACGAGGAAAAAGCCATATAAGTACTTAAATTTCCCTTTTGAAGAGCATAAGAAAGGATGAAACATCTAGCGAATAAAAAAAAGGAGTGATAAGGTTTTTTAAACTAGAAACTTGGTGCTTGTGAAATCACAATCTTACAAACATCACACATTTATAAGGCACCAAATACGTAAACTTTCGCCAAAATATTTTAAACTATACAAGGTCCTTAATAAAATGGTGAATTAGTTTTTAAGCTTAACTTACTTGCTGGATCTATGGTCCCTCCTACATTCCACATTTCCTAATTGAAGAGATTTATACATGTCTAGACTAATCTTCCTTTATAGATGATATTGAAGCTCTAGAACACAAAGCTATCTTAGAGCGCAAGATAATCAAATGTGGCCTCATAGTAGATATCAAGTTATAATGAAATAGAAAAACAAACCTAATAATGATGCAATATGGGAATTTTTCAATGACTTATCTTTGTGATTTTGTGATATATTATTATGGTCAAGGGTCTTCGAAGGAGGAGGAAATGATGTAAAGGCAATGGAAAATTTAGGTAGTATTTGGTCGCGCAATTTTTGTATTTAGTCGTGCAATTTTTGTAGTATCGAACTAGACAAAAAAAAATTTTCATATTTGGTTTGTAACTTTACTTAGTAATTAAACAAAAAATTGAGTTAATAGATTAAACAAAAAGCCTAGATTTGTCACAATTACACCATGAAACAAAAATAAAATACACATGATAAAAACAAAACTATTTTGCGTTCTCAAAAATACCTTTCTAAATTTATCATTTATGCATGGTTTTTTATTTAATATAAATAATTAATTTTTTATAACGTAAATAATTATTTTTTAATAGCTAGAAAATCTACGGTTCTTATTTAATATTGTATATAATTTGTTTAATTATATAAATTCAATAATCTATTTAAATCATATTTCAAATAATATAAAAATATGATTAAAATATATATTAGACAATATTGATAATATAAATGTTAAAATACAATAATGATCCAATACTCATATGTACCAAATAAAAAATAGTATAAATTTTTTTCTTTAATACTGTACAAATCAAATATAATATAACAAATTTATAGTATCTAAATTTTTTATATTTGTTTTATCTAACTTATTTTTATCTAATTCAATTCTTGTAGTCAAACGTAACTTAGGGTTTGGAGAAAAGGAAGTAGTCAAAAGTTTGGAAACATGACTCAACTATGGATGTGGATGATGGCCGTGACATGCTTTGTAGTTTGACGAAGGGGAATGTTGGCATTAAGGCTTATGAGCAAGAAGGTCAAGCTTGGGCCTAATTAAATAAGGGGTCTAATAGTAAGGATCAGTAGCTATAGTAGTCCATTATACATAATATATATATATATATATATATATATGAATTTATAATTTCTAGTATATATCACATGGAGTATATGACGTGTTGCATTCTAGAAATTACCAACAGTATCATAGGGAATACAAAATTCGGTCATTCCATATATTATCATGGATAATGACCTAAGAAAAAATCAATCAGAAATGAAAAAAAAAAATGCTTTTCCAATACTCGTATCTGAGTAATATTCTGCATTTAGGACTGTTTGTTTCAAGGAAAGGATTTTATAAATAAAAAATATCTTGTATTAAAAATACTTAAAAATGGTACATTTTCATGTGTTTGATTGCTTTTATAATTACATATTTAAAAAAATTTTCCATTGATTGATATAAATTTTATGTAAATAATAAGATATCATTAGTGTATCATCATAAATATGTTATAAACATTCTATATAAAAGTATGATATGTAGATTAATGTTTAATATTCATTATTATAACCTCCTTCACTTATATTTTAATATTTTATAAACAAATGCTATGAGTTAATTTTTGTTATCAAAGTCCTTTTATATATAATAATATAAGTTGGCTCTAATAAAAATCCAATAGAAATTACTTTTAGAAAGTTTAAAAACTTATAGAACACATTTCAGAAAACGACTTTTGTTTTAAAAAAAAAAAAAGTTATTTTCCTGAAAAGTTTAAGGATTTTTTTTATATAAAAATATTTTTCCTTATTTTCTACTCAAAAGGTCATTTTCGGCCTAACAAATAAAAAAAATAAAAATAATGTTTCTTGGAATTGATTTTCTCTGAAACAAACGGCCATAGAGTTATATGTTTTTCCTTTCCAAATATTTACTGCTCCCGGCTCCGTTCTCTCCCTTGAATCCCAATTCCCTTTAATAGGCCTTGAGTGGCCCTCTTCCTGACTCGTGTAAAGCGTTCGACCTGTCCCAAGTCCCAACCAGTGGGCCCAGTACCAAGAATATGCGCCCACCTTAACCGCCTTCTTATTCTTAACTCCAAAACGACAGTCTTTATATCTTCCGTGCTAACATGGAAGTCATCCCTCCCTTCAAGTATAACAAGCTCTTTGTCCCCTCTTCATGTTCTTTAATATCTCTTAAACCCTTTCTTTTACTTTTCGATTTTTGTTTAGCCAAGCAAAAAGAGAGGAAGATTGAAAAGGAAAATGGCAATGGCTTTATCTTCCTCTGTTTTTGCAATATCAATGTCTTCATTGAAGAATCGTAGTACAAGAAAGAACTCTGTTTCTTTCATTTCCAAAAACCCTTTACTCTACAATCTCACATCTTCGTGTAATTCAATTCACAGGTATATTAGTTAGTGTTCAAATTTACTCCTTTTCGGCGAAATTGGAGTAAAATGAATCTGGGTTTTTTTTATTATTGGCTTGCTTTTCCATTAATTGACTGAAAGCTTGAATCTTGTCTGGTTTACCTTAGAGGGCAATAGGAAGGGATGCCAATTCCAGTGGGAAATATGCTTGAATCTTGCCGTAGTTGATCGAGGCATGAAGAAAAGATAGTACTTTTATTTATTTTTCGTGAGCAAATCTTTGACTATGCGTGCATTTACAAGTTGGGATCTTGTTAATGCAGTTACAGCATGTATCATTTTGGGATTGATATCATTAGATTCATCACTTCCATCTAACATTGTACTTTTAATGCATTTGTTATTTCAGTTGAGATTAAAATTTGGAGTAACTAATTTGTGTACCTTGTTGTTGTCGGTTTTTATTCTGTGTTGAATTCGTACAATTGTTAAAAAGATATCAAATCTTTTAAATTTCATAATTATTTCACTTCATAATCGTGTTAATTCTTTTTATTTTTGGGTGAAGGGGATTGTGTGTACCGGGGTACTTAGAATTTCACTCTTCAGGGAGTTGGGAGGATACTCGCAAGGAAAAAGAGAGGCAAAAACAAGTTACTAGTTATCTATAAAAGATTTGTCAAAATTTTGAAGAGTAATTATTGGAAATTTATCCCTGGTGCACTACCTCTCTTGGTGTGCAGCAAGCGTTCTTGGGTTTCATCTATTCTATAATATTACAAAAGTAGGTCATGTTCAAGTCTTATAGTTATGTTGTGTTAAGAGTTGCTATCAAGACTCATTGCTGTTTAGTCAGATTATAATTATTGGCAGGGCGGCTATGTGTCTATGCAATTAATATCGATGAAGTTCTTATGTGATATTGACTTCTTTCTTCTAATCTTGATTTGGTAGGAAACAGTTCCCAATCAGGGCAACAGTTTTGCAAAATGATGAGGAAGAAGTAGTTGTTGAGGATTCTTTTCCATCGAGGAGTTTAGTTGACAGGGATGGGGAAGAATCTATTTCTGGAGAATCTTTTGGTGCCTTGGCTAGGGAGTCAGATACATGGATCATTAAGTTTGAAAAGTCCATCAATATCTTCCTCACAGTGAGTTCTGTTCCTTTTTTCCCACCTGCCTCTCTTGCATGTTGTATATAGAAATTTAGGAGATCTCCATTACTATATTCATTAACATAATTGTGTATCATATAATAGAATGTACAAAAAGAGATATGGAACAACTAGATGGTCTTTATTAAATCTTTAGAGATTATACTAACTAAAAATAAACATAAATCTAAGTAGATTTATATCCTACATCACATCTAGATAAATCTAATTCTAACAAAAATATCTAGCCCTCCTCTCAACCTAAGGAATGAATAGACTCCAAGTTAGATCTAGCTAGGGAGTTCGCTGAAATATTTGCTTCCTGCTGTCTTCCTAGTATGTTGGACAAGCTTATTCTTCGACCTTCAACTCAGAAGTGAAATCCCAATCAATTTGCTTATGCTTCATCATATCATGTTACATATGGTTTTTCATCATGTTGATGCCATATTGGATGTTGCTATATACATAAGTTTTAGTCAAATAATCCATTCCAAGTTCTTTCATCAATTGTTGCAACTAGATTACTTCACAAATCCCTCCATCACACTTTGTTTTTTCCTCCTCTAAATGACCAAATCTGCCCAAACCTTCATGTAGTACCTTGAAGTTGACTTACTATCTATGACATCATTGCATACTTTGCATTAGTAGATCACTCATGCTTCTCGTGTCTATTCTCTGAAATACTAATCCCCTCAGAGAACTATTTGAGAATATAATATGGGGCACCCAAATGACAATTAGTTGGAGCATGCTCACTTGGCTCACTATATTCACTGCCTAAGAATCTAGCCTAATTAGTGAAAAGATGGATTAGTCTCCCAACTAGCCTTTGGTAGTACTCTGTCAATAGTTGGATCTCTCTAATTGTGCACTTCCAACTCGATTCTAGAGGGGTTGTCACAAGATTACATGCTAATTTCCCCTTCTTCTTTTTTTCCCCAGTGGATTTACAGTATATTTTCTTAGAGAAATATATATTTCTTTTCTTGTTTTCTGCAACTTCCCTTCCTACAAGAATTGCATATCTTCCAACTCCTTAATTTTAAACTCATCCTCAATTTTTCTCTCAAGCAATTCAAGTTCATCCATGGCATCACTAGTGATAAGGATGTCATCTATATACACAACATTATTGCTCTTTACCACCTTCATCAGTCATTTCCACACAAAGTGTTTAGGCTAACTTTTCTTGTGTAGCCAATCTATAATAGTGTGTATTGTAAACTTTTTGAACCAAGCACTTGAATTGAACTCAACTTTGGTCATGGTGTGAAAATTTATTTGTATCACATTTCATTTTGCCTTTGCAAGGAAAAAAAGAGAAACCAACTTATTCATGTGTCAAAATATATGTGTACTTCAATTGTATTAGCATTCTCTATGAAACATGAGTAAGAAAAAAAGTGAAACCAACTTATTCATGTGTCATTATATATGTATACTTCAATTGTTTAAACATTCCTAACAAAACATAAGTAAAAAGACATACCAATATATTTAGTAGTGTCTTTATCAAGTTAAGTTTCTCCTTGAGACTCTTTGAGTTTTGCCTTCATCTTTCGAATTATGAAGGAGGAATTGATTGTTAACCTTCACATCCTTGTTAAGATTAACCACGTGACTGAGAATCCGCTCTAGATATTTTGGACCAGGGCAAGTTCTCTTCAATTTGTTGTTCAAGCTATTGCTCTAATCTAGTGACGTTATATTATGCCTACTTATTGACATCTTAGCCATAATTGAATCTACAAGCAATGAATTTAGAAGATAGATACAGCTTTTAATGTAAATCAAACTTAATATTCAATCTGGATTATCTATATAAGAGGGAGAAATTCAGTTGGATATTATATGTGAATATGCCTAATGTCGTTAAAAATTGTTACACTAAGAAAAGCCATATGCTTGGGTGACAAGTGTATGTAAGTTAGATTGCTAGATATATGATACTTGATGCATGAACGCTTTGCTTTTCAAAGAGCTATGTGCAGATTCTCCCACTCTGCCTTCATCTCATTTGTGCCAGCTTCAACTTCCACATTGATCTAACTTCCACTTGATGTCTCCTACATAGCATTGGCTGAATTCCCTCATTGGAATCTTCAGCTGCATACTTAAGTGATCATGGATGGGTTTTCTAGAGAATTTTGGCCTTTTGATAAATCCTTTTGGATCAGGATTAATAGTCATGAGTCATTTTCTTGAAAACATGGCACCGGAGGAGATGAATTGGGATTGTAATTCTGGTCAGGTAGTGACCTTGAAGCCTGACTTCTTAGATGAAAAGACAACTCAACTAGTGTTTGAGGTTTAGGAGTTTGAAGAGATTTTGTTGGATCCTAGAGACTAAACTTGACTGACTCTCTCCACCTAATATCTCCCCTTAGAAAGAGTTATCATAGGAATTTGATTCTCAAAAAGGACACATCGCTTGACAGAAGGAACTTCTTTATAGAAGATTGATAACACCTATATCCGTTTTGACTTAGGGATTATCCCATGGATATGCATTTAATAAAGCATGGTCCTACCTATTGGTGGTTATGAAAAAATGTGAGAGATTCAAAGCATGAGTGGGGGATTAAGTAACCTAATGTGAGGATAATTCTTCAACAAGACACCTAGGTGGTGCAAAAATCAAGTTGATGAAAGGCAGTTAATTAGGTAGGGAATAATCAACATTGCTTCTCCTTACCCAAAGAGTGAAATTCTCCTTGCGAGTATCCTCCCAAACTATGAACGATGGTTTGGTACAACTTTAGAATTATAGAAATGGTACATGTAGCAGCTCATCACAAACTATGAACGACGGTTTGGTAGGTTTGATTGGACAAGTACACTAAAGTTGGTGTTGAAAAACGCATGAATACTGTGACTTTTCAGGACAGTTTGACAGCTTTGTTTGGCTGAACATTTTTTGAAGCACCTGCAGTTGCTCTGTA
The DNA here is from genome assembly GCA_024138015.1 of Lumnitzera littorea. Classification (NCBI taxonomy): domain Eukaryota; kingdom Viridiplantae; phylum Streptophyta; class Magnoliopsida; order Myrtales; family Combretaceae; genus Lumnitzera; species Lumnitzera littorea. The sequence continues at coordinate 93,994,376 of JAMXBB010000008.1, forward strand.
GTGATGTCCAGACTTGAAGTTTTTTCCACTTGTTTGCCACTTGTTGTATCTCAGTGTTTCAATCATCTGGCTTTCTGTGCAGCTTCCAATAGGTTTTATGAGTGTGGTGGGACCTTTGGCAGTGTTCACACTACTGTTTGTTTATAGGTTTGCATCAAGCTGTGCATCCTTCTTCATTATATGAGCAGAAACTTGAGTATATGGAACACTCTCTTCTTGCTTTTCTCTGTCCTTTCTTTTGCAAATGCCTCTCAATGTTTGAAAAGGTTCACTTCCCAAGAAGTTTGCATCATAATTCGTTGAGTTCCAAATTCAAGCCTGTAGGAAGTCCAAAGATGCGATTTTTGAGCATTTAGGCCTATTTTGCACTGTTATTGGAGCACTTCCAGTTAGCATTGTAAAAAAGGTCCATTTATTTCCATATCTCCATTGGGAGATGTAATAATCAGTCAGAGTAAGTGTTTCATTTACTTACCAGAAATCGGTGACCTGCTCTTGAAGTATTGGGAGGTGTTCTCAAGATCTAAGTGAATTTCTTGGACCACAACGATATGTTCCTAGTAGTCTTGTAGAGAAAATGCAATTGACCAATGCATCCTTCCATCAAGTTAATAAGCTAAGCCATGATGATCAAGTTCTCAGTCTCCCATGTTGCATAGCTCTTATTCAAAGAAGTTGGTGCTGCATGGACTCTGGTCAAATATGCAAAGTTTCTTTCTAGGATGAGTTCTCAACTTTAGATATTGGGACCATTCTTTGAAATTGACCCCATTTAATTTGTGTTAGGTTATTTATATAGAGTGTGGCATCGTTGTTAGTTGCCCGTTGGATAGAGCTAGTTTTGTCATTGAAAATGCCAAACTTATGTTTGGTACCCGAGAATAAATTTTCAGGAGAGACCGGGTTGTGGATTGTTCAAAAGGCCTAGGTGGTCACCCAGAGATCTGAATCGTAGAGAAATTCAGGAAATCTACTTCATTCATTAACATAATTATATATATGCATGTAGGTAGAAGAAGAGAGATAATGAACAGCAAGATATTCTCCCACTAAATCTGCAGAGAATATCCTAATTAACGATAAACATAAATCTAAGTAGACAAAGATCCCATATGAAATCTAGATAAAAATAATTCTAGATAAACTATGCAACATTCTATCTAGTAGGTTTTACATTTATTTTGCTTATATGTTATGTGAGAAGTGGAAATTATCAGTAGTTTCATCTGTAGTCATTTCACTTGAGAGTATCAGTTCTAATTACAATGACCTAGGGATTTATGAAACTTGTTTACCTGGAAGAGCTTATCAAACTTAATGTAATGCTACGTATTATTTCAGGATTCAGTGATTAAAATTCTGGATACTTTCTACCATGACCGCCATTATGCAAGGTTTTTTGTTCTAGAAACCATTGCAAGAGTTCCATATTTTGGTGAGTTTTTCTTTTCTTTGCTTCTTTATTTGGTTTGCCATTTCTGTTAAGAGAAGTTTGAGTGGTAAACTTTTAGCATATCTTATGGAAGAAAAAATGGTTAATATATACTGTATTGTATGTCTAGATAATGATTGGTGAAGTATTTGGTTTTCTCGGCAGCATTTATGTCTGTTCTGCACATGTATGAGAGCTTTGGTTGGTGGAGAAGGGCAGACTATCTAAAGGTTCACTTTGCTGAGAGCTGGAACGAAATGCATCATCTGCTTATCATGGAAGTAATAACCATTTTAAAAGCATTAATCTTCTTTTTCAAGCTTTTGGCTCCATCTTGTACTATCTTATTAGATGGACGTATGTATTGAACAGGAATTGTCTGGAAAAAAATATGCCTATATCCTTAGTCACTATGTCTTACAATGCTTCATTTGTTCCCTCTGTCAAGATAATCATATGAAAATCTTTTATGCAGGAATTGGGAGGAAATGACTGGTGGTTTGATCGATTTCTTGCTCAACACATTGCTATATTTTATTATTTGATGACAGTATTCATGTATGCCTTGAGTCCAAGAATGGCATGTAAGTTCATCTTGCTTATTCTCAGTTTCCTGATTCTGCCTCAGTATCCTGGTGGCTTTCTTTGTAGACTCTTTTTCATTGTTACCTGACTAAATTGGGGGAATCCACCACCATTATGCTTCATTTATGGATTTCAGATTTCACAGTTGTCAGATTTATCGTATTTGTAGTTCAAACAACTATGAACACTAAAGTTCCATCTCAGAGTCTTTAGAAATAGGTGATAAGGACTCAAGAGTGCATGTTATTATGGATTCTAACAATTACATTCCTTACTTGATTCCTACTGCAGACCATTTTTCAGAATGTGTTGAGAGCCATGCCTTTTCGACTTATGACAAATTTATCAAGGCAGAAGGAGGTGAGACTGCTGAGTTTCAGATATGAGTTATTTTTGTTGTTCAAGGGTCATAACGTTCTTGATATATTTCTGGAGCTTATTTGCTGATCAAGAATAGGAGCTTATGATTATAGATTCTCTTGTTAGCTTCTAGACATATTTATATCTAAATCTATCTAGCATGAAAAAATCATGTCCAAATAAATATTTTCTGTTGTTGCCAAGGCATGGCAATATTATGAAATGATGCCGTCTTACATGAACATGACTTTTTACTTCTTGTTGAGAAAGGTGGTCGGTAACTCAAGAGGAATGACCATTCACTTCCTTGCAGAGAAATTGAAAAATTTACCTGCACCAGAGGTTGCTGTGAAATACTACACAGGGGATGACCTATACTTGTTTGGTACTCACACTTTTCTTTGGCTTGTTAGGTTTTTTTCTCTTTACACAGGAGATGACCTACTCTTGTTTGGTAGCAGTACTTTTCTTTTAGGCCATCAGATTTGTTTCTCTATTTTGCCTTTTGATTGGCATGAGTCATGTCTGTCTAGGTCTGTAAATAAACAGCTCTTGCTTGTTTTGAATCTCAGATGAATTTCAGACATCCAGGCCACCCCAATCTCGAAGACCCAAAATAGGTGAGTACTAGGAGTCAAATATCCTCGTTGTTAGCATGCTTGTTGAGACTTACAAGTCTTTCTTCAATTATCTGCACCACTGTTTCATTTTTGCTTTAAAAAAATGGAAAAAAAAAAACCTACATAAAAGTCGTAGTATTTACCAATTGAAGTGAATGTTTGGGCAAATTGCAATTTCTCCAAGATTAAACCCCCACAATGTGTTTCTAGCTTCCCAAGGCTTTCAAAAATGTGCATTTACCTCGCAGTCCATTGTTTAGGGATTCCAGAGCATCGATAGAGGGATCCCTTTTTGTTGTCTGGTTAGATGCCATAGCAACGGTTTGGGAGCTAAATGCACCGTTGTGAAAGCTTTTGGAGAGGTAAAAGCACGTTTTTGGAGTTGAAGAGTGTATCAGCCCATGAGCAATAGTTTTTGGGTGAATTTGCAATTATCCATAATTGTTTTTGCTGACATTGTGGTTACTTAAATTTCTTTTACTGTATGATTGAGCCTTTGCTTTGATTGAATTTGCTCTGTGAGCTTAGACAAGCAATCAAGGGTTCAATTCTTCTTTCATCCTTTCACCCATAAAAAGAAGAAAGAAGTTTTCCTCTTCAATCAAATATCGCCTCTGAGTATGCGTGAAGGATTGAAACCATGATTTTAACCTTTGTAAATGCTTGCTCTTTTCAGAAAACTTGTACGATGTATTCCTGAACATCCGAGACGATGAAGCTGAACATTGTAAAACCATGAAAGCCTGTCAGACTCACGGTAATCTACATTCTCCTCATTCATACCTGGAGGATGCTTCTGAAGACGACTCTGGGTGCATTCTTCCTCAAGCAGATTGTGAAGGCATTGTGGACTGTATCAAGAAATCCATTTCATCTCCTCAAAAACAAAGGTAAATAACAGTGTATATGATATAATCTTGTGCCGCAACATTTATACGTAGTATACAGGGACAATAGGATAATGGTAAATTTAGATTTGGTCTTTTGTAACGTAAATGTAGTAATCTTCTTCGAGACTTTTCCGTCTGCATGCACAGAGGGAAAACGTGCCCGTACCCACTTGCATACACATTTGAGCAAGGCAGACCCCATAAATTCTACATACATCACGACCGCCATTTTACTCAGGCAATTAGAGAAGTCGTGCAAGGGGTAGTTCTGTTTTTGTTGTGATTGGTGTTATTTGTACTTGTATACAGGGATGATAGAAAATGATATATTTAGAATAGAAAATACAGCATATTATCAATCCAATTTAAGCAGATCCAGTTATCACACATCGGTTTTGTTTAACTGAGCTCGTGGTTTTGCTTAATAAGAATTTCATCTAAAAGGGGGCAAGCTTGAAAGTAAGAGTTCAAATTAATCAGTTGTTTGTCTTAGCCTATATGGTTATTCGGTACATATAACTGTTGAGATGATTACAAGAATTAATGTAATGGGGATTTTCACAATCAAGTAATAAGTTGAATGGTCTAGGAACCACATGTTGCTTTCATATGGAGTGGTTCATGAATTGGCCGGTCACCTTGAAATATGACGGTTTTCAGATATTTAGGAAACAGGTTAGGTTGATGATAGATTGAGTTAATGGCTTCAAGAAACATGGTGCTTACCCATGGACACTTACGAAACATGATGGTCGGTGGGCGTTGACCATTTTGTATGTGTTGGTAGCCTTACCTTACATGCCCGATTGAAAAATTAGGGTTACTGGAACTACATTGAACTTGGAGCCATGGGTAGAGCTGCAGTTCCATGGGCCGGTTTCGGTTTCTCTTTGAGGAAATCATTCATCGTCGGCTCTGTAACCAGAACGGGATACTTTATCGGTAGGTGAGGATCTCTACACTTGAACTGGCAGTGCACCTGCATCACCTCTAACCCGTTAAAGCTCCCATGCAGAAGGCTTTTTAGCAGTGGCTCTCAGTAGCTTTGGTAGTGAATCGCAAGCTTTGAGCAATAAAGGACTTTAATGACGGCCTAATAAGATAAATGCCTTCTTTATTTTTCCTTTTTTTTTCAAGGTTTCTTAAACATAAAGCATCTCTTAGGATTTTTAGGGACTGATTGTAGTCTTGAGGCGCAATTGACATTATCCTCATAACAAAACAATCATAAATATTGAATTAATGATCACTTTTGCTTTTTCTATCTTTTCTTTGAACTTATAATAGTATACGATTGAGAAAAGACTTCAATGTGTCCCTTTAACCATATAATATTATAATCAGAGGTGAGAAAGGAAATATTATGTCTTTTATTCATTGAGTAATTTGATACATACATACATTATATATATAAGGAAATTTAAAACAGGAAAGTAAATAAAATGGAAGGAATAAAATATCCTAATTTCTATGGATGACCTGTAACACTCTTCTTCAAGTTGGAATATAGATATTAATCGTGCCTAATTTATTATAAAAATAATCAACTTGAGTCCCATTTAAAGCTTTCTTAAAAAGGTTTCTTAATTGTTCTTTGTTGTTGTTGTAACTTTGGATGGTGTTAGGAATCAACAAAAGAGAAAACATTAGGATATAGGAGAGATTGGGCTATTTGGTGTTGCCACTTTAATACCTACTCCAATTGAAAGATGATGTATCCACATAATTTCACATATTGATTGTATTATAACTTTATATTTCGATTCAACACTCAGTTGTGATACAACATTCTACTTATTACTCTTTCGTGAGATCAAATTTCTTCCAACAAAAACACAATATCTGGAAGTAGATATGCGATCTTCCTTGAATCCTCCCAATCAATGTTTGAAAAACACTTAGCATTAGTATAACCATTCTTTTCATACAAAAATACCACTTGTAGGGCTCCATTTAAATAGCACAAAATTTGCTTTACATCTATTGAATGATCAATTGTTGGAGAAGGAATGTATTGACTACACTAATTAAATATGTGATACCTAGATGAATTACTATAAAATAATTTAACTCTCCAACTAATCTCTTATATCTCTTAGGATTCTCATATAACTCACCTTCTCTTATGAGATACAAATTAGGAACCATTAAGTATTACATGATTTAGCCTTTAATTTTCTTATCTCAGATAATAAATCAAGTACATGTTTTCCTTAAGAAAGAAAGATTCTTTTCTTACTTCTCATTAACTCTTTAGAAAGTATTTTAATATCCCCAAATCCTTTGTTCAAAACTAACTATAAAGAAAGGATTTGAGGGCTAAAATACTTATGGTGTCATTCTCAATAATGGTAATATCATCAACACATATTAGTGACAAAATAGTACCAACCTCAGACTATTCTTAAAAGATGAAATAATCAAATTTGCTTTATTACATCCTAAATCTTTTAATTGCTTGGCTATATTTTCCAAACCTAGCATGGGGGTTTACTTTTAAGCCTTCAAAAATTTACAAAGATGACAACCCTTTCCAAACTCCCTTTAGGCAACAAATCTTAGAGGCTTCTCCTTATAAACTTTCTCTTGAAGATGCCCATGCAAAAAGGCATTTTTTATATCTAGCTAATGCAAACATCGATTATGATTAACCACTGTAGAAATAAATAACTTAGCAACAGGAAAAAAAAAATGTCAAAATAATCTACTCTATAAGTCTAGTGTACCCTTTCGTGACAAGACATGCTTTCAATTGAGCAATGGACCCATTAGGGTTTACTTTAATTGTAAGAACCCATTTACATCCTAGTTGCTCTCTTCCCTATAAGTAATTTTACCAAATCCCAAGTACCATTTTTATATCAAGCATTCATCTATTTTATCATTGCATTATGCCATCTAAGATGAGCTAAAGCGTCATAAACAATTTTAGGAATAGAGATAGAGTTAAGAGACTCTATAAAAGAATAAGAGCAGGCTAACGAGTGATTATAGGACAAAAAAGAAGAAATTAGGTAAATACATAAGCACTTACCTTTGCTAAGGTAAAGGGAGATCATCATTTGAAACTAAATATGATGACGAAGAAGTTAGTTTAAGACACATATTAGGAGCTAGCTTAAGGGTACATTGTCAACAAGAATAGATCTAAAGGGGAAGTTTAAGAGCAAAAGCAAATGTAATAGTATAAATTAACATATCATCCTTTCCTTGGCTTACATAAGTGGAAGATGGAGAGAAAGGTGTATCTTCAAGGAAAGTGACATAAGCTAATACAAGATATTTATCAAGGTTATGGCAATAGTATCTATATCCCTTTTGAACATGAGAATACCCAAGAAAAACACTCTTAATGATTTAGGATCAATTTTTATAACTTGAGGACAGACATCCTGAAACAAACAAGTATAACCAAATATTTTTAGTTTAATAGGAAATAAAGATCTATTAAAAAAAAAAAGTATGATAAGGAATCTCACCATTAAGAGTAGATAAAGGCATACAGTTAATTGGAAAGCAAGTTATGGGCACAACTTCAACCCAAAAATGTATGGGAGCATGCACTTGAAACAATAGAGCTTTAGCAGTTTCAAGTAAATGTCTATTTTTTTTTTAATCAACAAATGGTGTATCTATACAAGATTTTTGGTGAATATAATTTTTAACCATGTAAGATTGAAAAGATTTAGATAAGTATTGTTTGGCATTATCAATTTGCAATACTTTTATCAAGTCATATGAGAGAAATCATAAAAAAAAAAAAAAAAGTAACAAAGTACTTGAATTCAACTTTAGACGTTACTAGACAAAGACCCCATACATTTGAATGAACTAACTCAAAAGGAGCTTTTGCTCATTTATTGACTCGACGACTCAAACCAAGATGATGATGTTTCACAAATTGATAAGATACACAATATAATGAATCTAGGCTATTCTCATTAACAAAGGAAGAGAGGGATAACCCAGCCAACAATGTGCTTTAAATGGGTTACAACTCTAGAGGAAGAAACAAATTTTGGCACCTTGGTATCAAGGATGTAGAGACCCCAGATCCATATCCTTCACTAATCTCCTTCATCATAACATCCTGGAATAGACAATAGTCAACAAAAAATAAGATACAGTAATTACATATATGAATAAGCTTGTCGATGGATATTAAATTAAAAGACAAATTAGGCAAACTTAAGACAGACGACAAAAGAATTACTAGAGTTGGGTTAATCATGCCAAATCTAAGAACACGAGGTGTTGACCTATCAACTAATGTAATAGGATAGGGAAAGGTACATGATTGAAGAGTAGAAAATAGATTAGAATTACCTATTATATAATCTATAGCACCAAAATCAATGATCCAAGTGGAAGATGAAGAAACAAGACGTGTTTAGTTTACCTAACTTAATAATGGAAGTCACTTAAGTAGATGAAGACTACTGATTCTTAATATTGGGAAAATTTGGCATTTATTTGCAAAAATAAAAATGAACTTTATGGATGCATCATTAGTGGAGGCAATATGTGCTAATGGAATCAATTGAATTCCTCGATTCTTACATTGCAATTTTCTATAATCACACTTCATGTGTCTTGGCTTATGATAAAAGTGACATATATCCACTATAGAGTTCGTCCCTGAGTATTGACTCCTTTACCACCACTCTAATAATGCTATCTTCCAAATTGAGTCATTATATTAATTTACAAGAGCACTGTTAAGCCGAATAGGTTGGAAGTTCTCTATACGAAGTATCCTACTAAATGTGTCTTGCAAGGAAGAGATCTTAGGACTAGAGACAATATAAGATTTAGCTCTTTCATATTGAAATGGTAGACTAGCTAAAAGACTCATAATAGCTGCTTATTCAGTTTGAGCTTATTGAACCTTCACATTAAGATTGAAAGGAAATAATATATTGAACTCTTCATAAATTTTCTTAAAATCCAATGAGGTAGCTTGTGAGAGACCTTTTATCTTATAAATGTGAGAAACATTCCTTTCCCAAGATATAAGAAATCTAAATATTACATCAATTCCTTAAGAAATTCACAACGATTAATTAAACCAATTACCTCACTATCAATAGAATTCCACATCTGCCTGAATAACCTAACATGATTCCTCCACCATGTTTACTTTGAACCATCTTTAGATAGATCTTCAATTAAATGATCATCCTAATCAATACTTAGCAAATAGAACCTAACATATTTACTTCAATCCAAATAATTAGACTCATCAAGTTTATATTCTATAATCTTTGATATCACAGGAAACCGCATCAAATACAACTACTAACTTTATCCTTTATTTCTCGTATGACTTTAGAGTAAGTAAATTACAGATCAAGAAATAAAATAAACAAACACAAAACACCATCACTAACACGCAAATGTTCCAATAGCTTATGCTAAACAAACCCAAAACACAAATCACGAATACGCAAATGTTCCAATAGCTTATGAAGCCTATTAGAGCAACACAAAACACAAACACAAATTCCCCCTAAAACAACAAGATGTTAGAAGCCTTAATCACAATCTCAACCTCAGATAAAAAAATAAAACCATTGAAGCCAAAGTTATCTTAAACGTATAAATCCTATTCCCAAGGAAGCTTCACACTCGGAGAGAAAATTGACCAAATGAACCACAAAACTAAGTCGTGTAAACCAAGGCGAGAAAAACTTAGTGACCGGAGGATTTTTGACAACTCACACGCCTTCATGCATCGGTCCATGAAACAGGGCACGAAGCTTGTGGTGGCACATGTAACTCACACGCAGCACTTTTTAGCTGCCAAACTTTCAAGATCCACCAATTGGCGTTGGAGCTTCATTCTACGTGGGTTATGTTGACAACGAATGAAGTTGAAAATGTGATTTAAAAGATTACGAACAAATATTTTCTCGAAGTCCCACGTATTTGGGATCGAGGCTTTGGTAGAATGTAACCAGAGGTGAGCAAGAAAATATTATGTCCTGTACTCATTGAGTTATTTCATACCGATACATATACAAGATAAGGGAATCCACAATAGGAAAGTAAACAAAATAGAAAGAATAAAAGATTCTACGCTCTATGTAAAACCTATAACAAATATAAATAGGGTAACATTTTACCATTGTAGGCATTGAAGAACTAATTTATAAAACTATAATGAATTTAAAAGAAACTATGCTAAAAAGTAAGTTGTATGGAGCACAATATGTTTTGTTGAGATAATGTGATTTCAAACTTGCAACCTAAAAGGGTCAAGTAGGAAATTGCACTCTGAATCATAGAAATACACGATGATTGAATTTGAAATAGTTGAAAAATTGATTGACTTTTTTATTTTTCTTTCTTGAATTGAGAGATTTGAAAATTAGAATATTAATACATATAGATACAAATGGTTCAATGGTGGACCGTGTTGATTTTTCATTTCATATACAACTTAGTGACAATGTAAAAAATACATAAAATTTACTAGATATTGTAAATATTAATTTAGCTTCTAATCATATCAATTAGGATTGCATTTCATATTATATTTGACTTATATCTTATTTAGTCATACCAAAAGTTCATGCTTATGCCATCGCATGAGTCATGTTTGAATTCTGGCATTATAAGACTTATGATTAAACATAATTTTTTATTTTTAATAATATAAACATGAAGCACTAAACAGCTACATAAGCTAATAATGATAACGTAAAAATATACATGATAATTTTTAAAAAATATCTACCATCATTATCACATAGCTAAATATATATATATTCCTATTTACCGACTATTCATATCTACACATGGCGTGTTACTAGAAATTAATCTCTTTTTCTTAATTGTGGTAGCTGTTGGGCGAAAATTCTGAAATGCGAGCCTAACAACAGGTCTTGTTACCTGCGAAACATAAACAAACCAGTACAAAACCGGATCAGGAAGTCAACGAAGAGAAAGAGCCAAAACGACATAGTTTTAACTCGATAACTTTGACTCATGCCATGCAATGTATAAAATTTTGAGAAGAAAATTTATATGTGATTTTTTTTATATTACAGGCCAAAGAGAGCCAATATATATACAACATAGACACACTAACCAAGCTTCTAAACATAGAAAATAAATATCCTAAATATACTCTTTATACAATTGACAGATATTTACAGATCCTAAAATATTCTAATACCTTCTAAACATAGAAAATAAATATCCTAAATATACTCTTTACATAATTAACAGATATTTTCAAATCCTAAAATATTCTAATACCCCTTTCAAGTTGGTGCGTGAAGATTGCAAACCCTTAACTTGCGTAGCGTAGAAGATACCCAAACTGTTGTGTCTCCAATGCCTTAGTAAAAATATCAGTAAGATGCTCAGAGCTACGTACATAAACAATCTGAACATGTCCATGTTGAATCTCATCATAAATAAAATGACAATCAATTTTAATGTGCTTTGTTCGCTCATGAAACACGGGATTTGCACTAATGTGTAAAGCTGCTTGACTATCAAAATACAACAGCATTGGATGAGAGTATACAACACCGAAAGACAGCAAAAGACCCTTTAACCATTTTAGTTCACACACAGTGGTAGCCATGAAACGATATTCTTCAACAGAGGATCTCGACACTGTATGTTGCTTTTTAGTCTTCCAAGAAATAGGAGAAGTCCCTAACATAACAAAATATCCAGTAAGAGATTGTCGAGTTAAAAGACAACTCCTCCAATCAGAATCACAATAAGCATACAATCGAAGATTACTATCAGCTCGTAAAAGTATTCCTTGTCTAGGACTGCCCTTCAAATAACGAACCACGCGCAAAGCTGCTTCCCAATGAGCTTCCCTTGGTTGATGCATAAATTGTGCTAAAATATGAACACTGTAGGACAACTCAGGTTGAGTAAGAGTCAAATAAATCAGTCTTCCTACCAATCTCTGATACTTTTCTGAATCTGCCAACAATGCATTTTTTGCTAAGGCTAAATGATGATTTTATTCAATGGGAAAACCAGATGGTTTAGTACCCAATAATCCAGCTTCACTAATAATATCTAAAGCATATTTACGTTGGCAAAGAAAAATTCCTTCTTGATTTCGAGCCACCTCTACGCCTAAAAAATACTTCAATGTTCCCAAATCTTTCATATAGAAGCAGTGGCATAAATAATCTTTAAACTTCTAAATGACAACTCCGTTATTCCCTGCAATAACAAGATCATCGACATACACCAGTATACTCAAATATATCTTATCTCGATTTAAAGTAAACAATAAATAATCAGATTGAGATTGAAGAAATCCATACCGCTTTAATGCAGTTGTCAATTTGGAAAACCAACATCGAGGGGCCTGTCGTAACCTATAAAATGATTTATGTAATCGACAAACTTTGCCAGGCTGTTGAGTAGAGAACTCAGGTGGCATCTTCATGTACACCTCTTCTTCTAAATCTCCATGCAAGAATGCATTATGAATATCCATTTGATGGAGTTCCCATCCCTTTGTTGTTGCCACCGAAAGAAAAGTACATACAGTAACTATTTTTGCAACAGGAGCGAAGGTCTCATTGTAGTCAATTCCTTCAATCTGATTATTGTCAAGAATCACCAATCGAGTTTTATAACGTTCAACTGAACTATCTAAGTTATATTTGATCTTGTAAACCCATTTACTGCCTATAGCTTGCTTTCCCTGTAGCAAATCTTCTACAATCCATGTCCCATTAGCCTCAAGTGCCTCAATTTCTTTCATCATGGCTTCTTTCCGTCGAATGTCTTTGATAGCCTGAATATAAGAAACAGGCTCCTTTTCGGCTGTCATAGCTATTAAGAAAGAATGATGTTGTGAAGAAAATTTGTCACAATTTACATAATGTGCTATAGGATATGAGGTACCTGTGGATGGAATTAGATTGGAGGAACATGCAGAGGGATTTATTTGTTGTGCAGTATATGTCACAAAATCTCACAGTTGAGTAGAAGCTTCTTTTGTTCTATGACCCCGTCCAATTTGTTCTAGAACAGATTCACCCAAAATTTCAATGATACCCCCCCTATCGTTATTATCACTTTGAGTCACAGTCGAATTCTCAGGTACCTCACTTTTGTCTTCCTCATTCAATTTACCATTAAAATGATTGGTGATATCGAAAGAAACACCTTGTACAAGATTTGGTTGTACACCTTCCTTATCAGCATATGGAAATTCAAATTCAGAAAACACAACATCTCTGGATACAAAATATTTTCTTGTATTAAGATCATAAACTTTCCACCCTTTTTTTCCGAAAGGATATCCTATAAATAAACAACGTTGACTCCTGCTAGCAAACTTATCTTTTTCCCTATTTAAGTTCCAAGCATAACACAAGCATCCAAAAGTTCAAATGTGATTATAACTAGAAGGTTTACCAAACAATATCTCATAAGGAGTCTTTCCTCGTAATAACTTAGAAGGAGTCTGATTGATCAAATATACAGTCATCAGAACATATTCTCCCCAAAATTTCATGGGAAGATTGGCCTGAAATCTTAAAGCTCTAGCCACATTTAAAATATGACAATGTTTCCTCTCAACACGTCCATTATATTGAGGTGTTCCTACATATGAGGTCTGACGTAAAATTCCATTTTCAGAAAAATAGTTATGCAAGCAAGCAAGCAAGCAAATTCAGTCCTATTATCACTTCTAACTATCTTCACATCTTTTTGAAATTATCTTTTAGTCATGGTAAAGAAATTTTGCATGACAAGTTTCACTTCTGTTTTTTTAGTTAACAAATATATCCATACACCCCTAGTAAAATCATCAACAATGGTAAAGAAATACAAGGCCCCACAAGAAGCATTAACACGATAAGGTCCCCACAAATCATAATGAATTAATTCAAAAATTTCATTTGTTTTAGTGTTTCTAGAAACAAAAACTTCTCTTGTTTGTTTAGCTCTTAAACAAATGTCACATGGTTTATTCTTTACTGAACTATTACTAAATTCAACTTGAGGAAGAGATTCCACAATTTTTGCAAATGGATGCCCCATCCTCCTATGTCATAATTCAAAAGAATCTACATGGCTTGTCTTGCATGCTTAAACTGATATTACTGACTTCAAATAATAAAGTCTCTTGCACTGTTCACCCGCTCCAATCACCATCCTCATGGTGCGGTCCTGTATAACACAAATTTTATCAGTAAATTGAATATTACAATTAGAGCCATCAAGCAATTGCGACACAGATATCAAATTACAATTCAAATTTAGAACATAGAGAACATTGTCTAGTTTGATATGTTTTCCCAAGTAAACTGATCCCTCATTCAATGCCATCACCTGCTCTCCATTAGGTAATCCAATTGAACATGCCACAATTTCTTTCAAATTTGTTAAACATTCTAAAGTACCTGTTATATGTTGTGAAGCACCGGAATTAATAATCCAATTCAGATTATCCTTACCATTCATCTTCTCACTAGTACCCGGTTTGCACGTGTTCAACAAATTAAGAAAGAATAACCATTGTTCTGCTGTCAAGGTTCTAGAAGCTGTATTTTATTCCGTTGCTACCATTGATGATGATGGTTGCCCAATTACATGGGCTGTATTCACCTTTGGCGTATTACTTTGTCCACGCCCTGCACTCTGTCCCCCCCATCCATGTCCAGCCCCTTTGGGTCGGTCAACCCACCATTCCGGATATCCAATGAGCTGAAAACAAGTTTCAGAATCATGTCCCTCTCATTTGCAGTGTAAGTAAATGGTAGATTTGTTTTTCACTTTTGTTTTATACTTTCGCCCTCCTTTATTGGTCTGCACTGCAAAACTCACAACTTTTCCATGTTCCTCCTTCCCTCGTGAGATGTTTTTAACATGTTCTTAACATGTTCTTCTTAGCACACCAACGAGTATGCCTTATTCAAGTTTGGCAATGGTTCTGTACTTAAAATATTGGAACGAACTACTCCATATAATGCATCTTCCAACTCCATCAAAAACTGATGAAGCCTCTCTTCTTTTCGTTTCTTGTCAAGTTCAGCTGCAATATTACAATTGTATCTTCCATAACGGCAAATGGGAATTTGCTCATAATTCACAAGCTCTTCCTAAAGTTATTTCAATTTTCCATAATAAGTCACAATCGACAGACCTCTTTGTTTGCAGTTGGCAAGTTCTGCCTTGATTTGCTAAACACAAGGTCCATTAGCGATAGATAATCGCTCTTTGATATCTTCCCATAAATTCTTTGCAATCTCCATATATGTTATGGTAGATCGCAGTGTTGACTCGATTATGTTGAGCATCTATGAAACCAATATTGAATTCACAGTCCACCAATCCTCTAATCCAGTGGAATCATCAGTAGGTTGATTAATTGTTCCATTAATAAATCCGAATTTCTTCTTGGCCCTCAACGACGTTTGCATCGCTCGAGCCCATTCATCATAATTGTCTACTTTTAATTGCACTTGAGTAATTATATTACTAGGATTATCACTCGAAGTTAATAGATAAGGGAAGGCTGGTTTCTTTGCTTCGTTTAGTCATAGCGTTTTTTTTTTTTTAACCAGGCTCTGATACCATATAAAATTTTAAAAAGAAAATTTTTGTGTGATTTTTTTTCATATCACAGGTCAAAGAGGGCCAATATATATACAATATAGACGCATTAACCAAGCTTTTAAATATAAAAAATAAATATCCTAAATATACTCTTTACATAATTAACAGATATTTATAAATACTAAAATATTCTAATATAATGTAAATAATAACAACAAAAAATATCTTAAAAATCCAACTACTTCTGAAGTTTCCCCGCCCAACGTGGTCTTTTCTCACCCTCACAAACATTCTTCTCTTTCTCTACAAAAAGCATCACCAAAACCACCATTTTCCTACTCCATCTGCACACAGATTCATCCCATCTTGCCATTACCAAACACCCCACCTTCCCTTTTGCATCATCCTAAGATCATCCTCATTACCCCCCAACGCAAAACATCCTTGTATATATAGAGTATTATAAATCCCGTATTACAGCAGTTAGCCAGTGCTCATCTCGTGCTACTTTTCGATATAAAACACATTACCAGTAATCTCATTTTCCTATGTAGATAGTCCAGACTATAGATTTATTAGTCCGAACTTTGCTGACATGACCCGATAACACGTTTTCATAGTTATAAATAAATAGAGTTGATATGGGAGGGGGTTCACGTTTGGTTATGGGAGCCTTGGTCCCAATCATTAAGTCTGAGACCCCGGAGGGGAGTACCGCTGCTGCAGATGCTCCACCACCATCTGCGGCGGTTGATGTGGTGGTGGCACGGGATGAGGCGGTTGATGATAATGACGTTGACAGGGATACACTATGTCCAATATGCATGCAGATGATAAGGGATGCTTTTTTGACTGCATGTGGACATAGTTTCTGTTATATGTGTATTATGACACATTTACGTAATAAGAGTGATTGTCCATGTTGTAGAAATTATCTTACCACCAATAATATTTTTCCCAACTTTCTTCTTAATAAGGTAAATTTATAAATACTTTGGAATGTACGTACACATAATGTTTAAATTGATATGATTGTAGATTTTTTTTCTGGTACTCTGATTCGATGCTAAATTCATTCAATGTTTGCACTAGCTAGTATTATTGTGGATTTTGTAATTTTTGTTTATATGTTAATGTGTATGATAATGCTTATTTATGCCATGATTTGATTTTAAGCTTTTCGTACGGTAATTCGTGTTATATGCTTCACCATAATTCATGATAAGCATTTCAAATTCAGACAGCATTTTCAAAAATTTTTAGAGCCAAGCTCTGTCTAAATTGAAGTCAGAATTCCAAATTAAGTAGAGCAATGTTTAATCTTCTTCATATTGGAGCTAAATTTCAAATTTCAGTTTACATGGACGTGGTTTGTTATTCAATTATTACCCTTTTCTGATACCGGTGTTTCCCGGGACTTTGGATTCAAGGTGGATTGTTAACCGTGTTCATGTTTCTATTTTTCACTTTGGTTTGAAGATTATTTAGTATGTTGTGCCTTTCAGTTTAGGTGTGTTCTGATTTTTGCTCTGCCCCAGGGTGAGTCGTATTTATTTGTGCAAGTTAATGTGGCATTGCAACATCTGCTGAATTTTGCAGTTGCTGAAGAAAACTCAAGCTCGTCAATTGGCCATGACCGCAACACCAGTTGAGAATCTGCAGCGTGCATTACAAGAGGTCAGCTATTTAATCTCGTAGGAACACTCATTGATGTTCTTGATCACTGGGAATCAATGTATTCTGCATTCTGTGATATGGCTGTGGTATCTTTTTTGCTCATACAATCCAATTTCAGAACAGTGCCAACATGTTACCAAGACAAAATGGAAATGATAAGCCAAACACGCATATGAGCTCTAACTAATTTAAGCTCTGTAGTCCTCCATTCACTGGTTAAGGTTTCTTTCATGCTAGTATGCATGGCTGCACCCAATTGAATCATATTTCCATCGTATTTGATTACTCAATCACATAGGAAAAACCACTCTTCTAAATGCACTGATTTTCTTGTGGAGGATGTTTTAGTTTTGATGTTTCATGTATCATGCCAGATTCAGACATGCTTCCTATTTAGGGAGTAACGTACTCATTCACGTAAATGACTGATTCTTTCGATCCTTAGACAGGGCTGCAAGGTGTCGCTTAAGGAGGTAGACAGCCTTTTGACTATGCTATCAGATAAGAAGAGAAGGATGGAGCAAGAAGAAGCTGAGACGAATACGCGGATACTTCTTGACTTCCTCCTTTGTCTGCGCAAGCGAAAGCTTGAAGAGCTTACTGAGGTTAAGAGAGCACTCATTAGATATCATCTAATGCCGATAGGCCTTGAATTTAACTTCACAACCGACTGATCTAAAGGGTTAACCTTATAGATGAGACAGTTGTGGAGCTAAACTCAACACTCAATTAAAACAGGAGCTTCTAAGTTCAAATCCCTCCATCCCATTTAAATTTATCAATAGGAATTGTCGATTTTTCAGAAGAATAACCTGCATTTTAAACAAATTGCGAGACACCGGTTTTGAACCTTTCTTTTTCATAGATAAAAACAGATCTTCAGTATATTGAGGAGGACATATCTGCTGCTGAGAGACAGAGAACAGACTTGGCTACAGGGAAGGACAAATGCCTGATGAAGTTGAGGATGATGGATGATTCTGCGCCATTGAAACTTTCCTCTGCTTTGATTGATAAGCATAGGAATGCTATCATGTCCAATGTCCAGATTCAAGGCTTTGCAGGTTCCAACTATTTATACAACAGGAAAGCTGAGGGTACTGGTTTAGCAATCTCTCAGGGACTGCAAATAAGGGACGCTCATAATGGATTAGAATCTCAAATTGTTGATCAGCGGGGCCTATCTATAGCCCGGAAAGGGTGTGTTCATGCTCAGGTTAGGAGTTTGCTCTTTTCAGTAATATTAATAAGCAACAAATGCTTGCATCAAAGATGAATAAATTTCTTGACTCCAAAACTATTTGTTGGGTGCTGATAACCCTTTAAGCTGCCAAAACTTGCCTTCACATTCTCATAACTTTTGAAAATATACACTTACCTCCCTAACCATTATCAAAGCTTACAAAATCATATTTAGAATGTCCATAAGTAGTCGGCAGTTTTAGGCTTCACCAAAATATGTGATATAAATGCATAATTTAAAACTTATAGGAAAGGTATTGGAGCTTAAACGGTTTTGCCTCACCTGGCCAATACTTTTGGGGTGTATTTGCAAGTTGCTGATTGTTAGCATTATAAGCAACGGGCTATGAATTGCAGAGTAGTTTATACATCTACTTTTTAGCATCATACATTTACTTTCTTAGCATTGTTGCAGTTCAATGACCTTCAAGAATGTTATTTACAAAAACGACGCCAATGGACACATAAACTACAGGAACAAGAAGAGGGAAGCCAAAATTTATTAAGCAGAGATGCAGTGCATCCCGGTCTCAAGGAATTTCAATCTGTACTTGGTACTTTTACACGATACAGGTGAACATTTTTGCTACATCTCTATTCATTCCACTGTGAACTTTACTATCTTATTGATACTAGATACTCTAATCTGTTAAATCAGTCGACTGAGAGTCATTGCTGATATTAGACATGGGGATCTCTTCCACTCGGCCAATATCGTCTCAAGGTTAGTTACAACATTTTTGCATAAGATGTGCATTTTCGCTGTCAGCTTATGGAGATGTTTAGCTACAAATAATAAATGCAGCATGGCTCGTTCCAGTTGAATTCTTCTGTTTCTATGTGAAGTTGAAATGCTTCAGCATTGATTGCCACCACAATAGGCTTTGCCAAAACGAGTAAATTTCATCTTTAATACGAGATACAATGTCACTTTATTTAGTTCCTCCAGAACATTTTTCATTGTTATGATAGCTATAATGCTTAACTCTGCTGTCAAATATTTTATCTTCAGTATAGAATTCGATCGAGATGATGAGTTATTTGCTACAGCAGGAGTATCGAGACGCATCAAAGTTTTTGAATTTTCCATGGTAAGTTTAGAAAGGGATGCGTACTTGGATGCCCTAGGCACAAAGTGTTAGATATAATCAATTTGTGTTCTTGCTTTTTATATGTAATACTTTTCCTTAGTTTCGGGTTTGGAGACCATGAAGCCTATTGAGTGGAACAATCTTTCATCATTTTTCCCCCCTTTTCTGTTTTTGTATCTTATTTGTACTAGATCTATATATGTTTTGTGTCTACTTTCTATTTGTGATATATCTACCATGTGTTTTTGTCATACTATTTTCTTTGTATCTCTTTTAGCCAAACATTTCTAACTAGGGTCAAGATAGTATCAAAACAAAACCTAAATGATGAGGCAAAATAAATAGGGTAAGATGATGGTACGGGGATTTGAATTCATGACTTTTCTATACTTGCTGTATTTTAGGTTTAGATCGGTGCGCATTCATATATATTTTACAGTGGAACCTGTTTATTTTATTTGATTTTGTTTGTATTTCATTTGTAACCAATCCATATCTGTAGGTCTATGACTTGTATGTATGGGTTCTGCATTTGGTATGTTGACATTTGATTTCATGGGTATCTTATTTGGTGAAGCATGTGGTTTTCTTTTGATAGTGTTAAAATAACAGCGAAATGAGACCAAAATGATGAGCCAAATAGGCCCAAATTTTTTTCATGACAAACGCAATGCAACAATAACTTGTGAAATTGAGAAGGGTGCTGACATTGATGCTTTCTTAGTATCATTTCAAGCTAATATGTTCCTTTTCTTTATGTTTCAAGCATTTAATCATCCGTGTTCATTGGGCAAGCTAGAAATTTTTTCTTTTCTTCTTCTTTTTTTAACTTTTCTGTGTCATATTTGAGTCTGATGCTTTCTTAGTATCATTTCAAGCTAATATGTTCCTTTTCTTTGTGTTTCAAGCATTTAATCATCCATGTTCAATGGGCAAGCTAGAAAATTTTTTGTTTTTTAACTTTTCTGTGTCTTATTTGAGTCATCTCTGTAGCTGTTGTCGTCTGTTTAATTTGTATATTCATTTCACTCCAGAGGTGCACTTCCCGGTTGTGAACGAGCTATTTCTTGCTTGGATTTTGTTAGGTGATGAATGAGCCAGCAGAGGTGCACTGCCCAGTTGTAGAAATGTCCACACGATCTAAACTAAGTTGCTTGAGCTGGAATAAGTACATAAAAAACCAAATTGCTAGCAGCGATTATGATGGAATAGTGACTGTTTGGGATGTTACCACTCGTCAGGTAATTTGAGCAACTCAGTCATATGTCTCCGCATCAACTGAACATATAATACATCAGACTGATCCAATGCATCCATAGAGCATAATGGAATACGAAGAGCATGAGAAGCGAGCTTGGAGTGTAGACTTTTCCCGTACTGAGCCTTCAGTGCTTGTTTCTGGAAGCGATGATTGTAAGGTAATGTGAGGAATGGTCATCTAATGAAAACAAACATCTCTGGTTTCTTTATGTTGTCTTTCAAAGTGTTTAGAAATTTGTGCTTCTTTAAAACTAGACAAATATAATGCAGATTTTCTATTTTACACGACGGGATGGAAGGGTAAAATGATGTTATAATTGTAGGGTGCAGCAGCATGTCTCACAGTTGAATTTCTTGTGTTGATTGAGCAGGTGAAAATATGGTGCATCAAGCAAGAAGCAAGCGTGATGCATATCGACATGAAAGCTAATATCTGTTCCGTAAAATATAATCCTGGATCTAGCTTCCATGTTGCGGTACGTACTTCGTGTTAAGTAATAAATCTAAAAGCCTACACTATATTTACAAGCTTAAACTTTTAAATAAGTTCAAACACTTTGTAATAGCACATGCACTCATTCTGCATTTAGATTATCTATAATCATGCTGTTTCTATCTAAAATTTAGAGCTAATACCTTGTTAAATGTTTGGAGCATTTATTTGAGTTGCTCGCGGTGGTTGTGCTCTGAATCAAATTAAATCATGTCTATTAAAACTAGAATGTGCGCACAGTATTCACACCATTAATTAAATTTTTTGAGCAGGTGGGCTCAGCAGATCATCAAATCCATTACTATGACTTGAGAAACATTAGCCAACCACTACATATCTTTACCGGGCATCAAAAGGCCGTTTCCTATGTGAAATTCTTATCCAACACCGAACTTGCCTCAGCATCTACTGATAGCACCTTGAGATTGTGGGATGTAAAAGACAATGTGCCTGTAAGTAAACTCCTCCTCTGTAACAAAATTTAGCTCAACAACAAACGGTTGTAGTTTTATTATATCTATGATTAACAGAAATTAAAAAAAAAAAAAAAAAGAGCTGTTTTAGAGAGTTTTTGTTCTGTTGCTTCAGCTCCGCACCTTCAAAGGTCATACCAATGAGAAGAACTTCGTCGGCCTCACAGTGGGTAAGGATTACATGGCATGTGGAAGTGAAACAAACGAAGTGTTCGTTTATCACAAGGTCAGAAAAAAAAACAGCTTATGATAAGAACCGTATCCATCTAATCTAAAAGTTTAAACTTATAAATATGATATAGACCGTTATATTTATTACTTAATATTCCTCATTTATGGGTTGAACTTTTAACTGAGATTAAACAATTGTACGACTTAATTAAATAAGAAATAACCCATAATGTAAAAGTTTAAATCCAGAATTCTCTATATCAATATCATATTAAAAATGATACTACAGCTATTTTATTTAAAAGTTTAATTTTATGGATGTAATAACTATTATATTTATTACTTAACATACATTAACTGTTTTCTGAAATTATTTTATGTGTACATTTGCAGGCTATTTCAAAACCTGCTGCCTCGCATAGATTCACTTCCTCCAACATGGATGAGAACGTGGGGGATGTGAATTCATACTTCATAAGTGCTGTCTGTTGGAAGAGTGACAGTCATACAATGCTCGCTGCCAACAGTCAAGGAACAATTAAAGTGCTTGTACTCGCAGCATGAATTGCAAGTTTGAGGAAGAAATATAATTTATACTGATGTAACATGTTTTTTTAGGGCTGAATCTTTAAGTTATGCTTGTGAATGTAAAGTTGGCAGCTTAAGCTCTAATGCTTTCATGAATATGCATCAAACAGGCACTTCCACCTGGTCGCGTTCGTTCAAATCAGAAGAAGATCATCATTTCAGAAGCAATAGGATCAATAGTTGCTACACCCGCGAAAGCATGGACCCGAACATGCCTGATTTGTTTCGTTGTTGAGATGTTTGGTCTATAAGTGAAAATGAAACCCCCTTAAAGCATAAAAAATTTGAAGGGATGGGCCCACTACCACGTGAAAGGAGTCTCACGACTCTATCCGATGGGAGTCAACCACCCTTAGTTATGGAGCAGTCTCAAATGAATGATGGGTCACGATCCATCATTATCACTTCTATTATCAAAATAAAAAATAATAATAAAAATAAAGGAATAAAACCTATCGAGTACAATTATTATTGAGGGAGAATCTACCCCTTTTCTATCGTATTCGAAAAGCAATCCTCTTGAGTCACGTCAATGAGGGGCATTGGCCAGACAAACCCTTTAGCACGTTGGAACTTCTGACTTCACGTTTTATTAGTGGATGCAACATCACCATCCATAGCATGGAATAAAAAAATATTATCAAATTGAAAATTGCAGACATGGAAAAAAGTTATAAAAAAATATTGTTATTATGCTGACAATATGGCGTTCGTATGCATCGAAAGCACGACAACATATATTAAACTGATAGAACGATAGGAGTGAGTTCAGTAGCCTTTATAAATAAAATATATTTTTTTAAAGTAGGGACCAACAGTGGATTTGGTATGAAACCTCTTTTTGTATTATGTATCCGTTTCAAATTTTTAGAACAGAAACCAAACCTTTTTATCTACTAATTGTGATGTTTTTGCATTGAATAAAAGATCCTCCTTATATTATTGAATAATATAAATTATGGGGATTTTATTTTAAATCAAATAATCAAGACAATGCGTAGTTGTTACAAATTGTAAAGAAATTTTAAAGTGTTTGAACTATATTATGTCATGAATAATAAATGAAACTCTGAATTATAGACAACTTACAAACTTTTGAAGTAAATTTATTATCTCTAATATAAAATTATGAAAAAAACTATGAACATATACTATAATAATGAAATTTAAGAATATTTATGAAGCTTAAAGGTGTCCTGGGATAATTTCACTAAAATGTTCATAAAAACATCTATTGATAGGTTAATTTGGACTTACCCCTCAAGGTCTAGTTCGAGCAAAGATCGAAGCCCATGACTAAGGCAAAGACTTGAGCAATCTTCGACTTCACATAACGATGGCCTCCCATATCAAGTCACTTAAGCACTTTATAAGCTCGAGCACCTTACCTCTACTCATGCCGCTCAACAACTTGCTCACCACTTGTTTAGCCACCCGAGTACTCTACATACATACCTCTACCTCCCAAAACCTAAAAGCACATTGCCTTTACTCAAGCCACTCCATGACCTACTCGCCACTTGCTTGGTAACCTCAAGCCTTATGGCCTTCCTTCGACCTCCAGGTGTAACGTTTGCTTAGCTAGGAACACCTTCTCCCCAACGAGCACACTGCGGAAGACCAGCACATGACTTGAAGACTGACGAGCGTTCCCCCCTTCGAGGCTTTCCTATCTTTTAGCCCTCCTTCTTTTCTCATTAATTGTTCCCTTAACATCCATGATATAGCCAGCACACCTAATAGTCTTAAGAATGTCAGCGTCCTATAATTCAAATATAGCTGCCAACATATTCATAGCCAACCAACCTGTAGAGCTACCCTACCACCCCTATAATGCATGCCTCCTAAGGGTAGTGAGTATGGATGAACCCAGGCCAACCTCCATCCCTGGCATGTAAGCTCCTTATGCTATAAATAGAGTACAAGAAGCCAAAGGTTTAGGACCTCTCTTGCTTCCTGAACCACACATACACACACAACCAATTAAGTACTCCCTCCCAATCTTTAGAAGAGTGCTATGAACTCCACACGCGTACATGTACTTTGCCTTACTTTACTTCTTCCTTACTAACTTAAGCATTAGAAGGCCCTCGTATACCAACCTACCGAAGGCTTCTTACAGGTGATCAAGAGCAAGGAGAACGACTAGCATTTAAGCCCACCAACACCCTTATAATCTAGTTGATTACCAAGATCAACATTTTGGTGCCTGTTGTTATTAGCCAATCCACTCAAAATGGAAAAAAAGTAAGAACAACCACCCTCAAGCATCACACTAAGTTGATGGTGACAGGTTGTTACTACCATAGCTACTATGGCACTCACCAACTTCCCTAGCTCCAAGCACTTAAGCCTATGAGATGCAGCAACTCAGAGTGCTTTTTCACTAAGTATTGGAAGATAACCAAAAGACCTAGGAATCCAATGCCGCAATGCAAAAGCAGGTGGTTGCTCTTAAAAAAGCACAAGAGAAATGCCATCAAGAAGAGGCAATAATTAGCTCATCTACATGACCAAGTAGGTGAAGTGAAATATGAGTCGTGAACTTAGCACTTCCATACGACTAAGTTCACCACGATCGCTATCACCTCAAGAACTTACATGATTGGTTGAACCATAATCATGGCAAGACGCAGATGTAAGGTAAATGCTCTAGCATAAGTAGAGTGCCTAAGGACTTGTCCTGAAGATGCCCAAAATCACTTGAGGACATGAATATCCAAGAGTTAGACAAATATATACACTGTGCATCTAGCATGCGTAACCAAGAGAAGGCAAAATCTTCAGCCCGTGTTTCCTGGTAAACCATACCAAAGAGCCCATTTGCACTTATCATCCTCGAGGAAATACTCCCTCAAGGTACCAAACTCCCCCACCTTAAAATGTATGATAGAACAGAGGACCTAGACAACCACCTTGTGCATTTTTATACAATAATGAACCTCCACAGCTTCACAAACGCCATCATGTGCAAAGTCTACCTTGGTACACTCATGAAGGCTTAGTTTAACACTCTGCCTAATAGCTCGATTGGCTCTTTCAATAAGTTAACAATGAAGTCCCAACAGCACTTCCTTAACTCCTCCTCAGCTTTAAGGTCTTGCACAAAGACTTATCCATGCTGTACAACATTGAGTAACTCCCCAAAGAAACATTACAAGCTTATTAGAGAGGTTCAATTGCGCAAAGCTCTAAGTCTCTAAGCTCAAAATTGGAACCACACTCCAGGCCTTAATCACCAGAATTGACCCCACAAGGGAAATTATTCAACACCATCTCCTCAATCGACTTAACTCACTCGACAAACTCATACGAGTAGCTAAGAAGTATGTAGCCCAAGAAGATGCCATACAAGCAAGACTAGATAGTACCAGACAAGGATCAGTAAAAAACCGCCTTAGACTAAGAGATACGAGGCCATCTTCCTCTAAAAAACAACAAGAGAGACAAAAACAAAAATTTGCCAAATATATGTTCTATACCCCTCTGACCTATCCCATCGGAGTGGTCATATACGAAGTCCAAGGTTAGCTTCCCTTACTCGCCCCCCCTAACTAACCCCAACCATGTAAGAGCGACACCAGAGGCTACAAGATCTAACAAATACTATGACTATCACGATGTGTGCGGACATAACACTAACGAATGCCACCATTTGCAAAACACAATTGAAGGTTTAGTCTGCAAAGGCCGCATTGACCATCTCATCACAAATGAAAGGAACCAATTTAGTACCTTACCTAACATCATTGGATTAAGCAACAACAGCAACAAAAACAGTAATGGTAATGGCAACAATTGCAGCAACCAAGGGAAGACCTCCTTGATGATCAATACTGTCAGGAAGAAAAGGCTAGGTTAATACCATCTTCAGAGGCCTCAGCCTTATAGAAGCAACATCATTTACATAGGTTAAGCACAAAGTCTACCTTGTCTGAAGCAAAAGGTCTAAAGTACATACTACTATTACTTTCTCAACTGAGGATAATAAGGATGTCGATTACTCGCATAGCAACGCATTAGTCATCAACACAAAAATTAGGTACTTCGATGTCTTAAAAACGTTCATCAATAATGGGAGCTTAGTAGACATATTCTTCTATAGTGCATATGAGTAGATGAAAGTCTAGCTTAACAAGCCCTTAATACCCTACAAACATAGCCTTATAAGTTTTAAAGGTGAAAGACTTGTGCCAACCAAGGGGCTCATTATCTTACCAATCTAACTGGGCGACAGTGCATACATTACCACATAGTTGATTGACTTCATAGTCATCGACCATTGGTTACCTTACAATGCTATATTGGGACAATTAAGGCTTACAAAATTCAACATGCTAATAAGCCAATGGTGCCTCAAAGCAAAGTTCCTAATGTTAACTGGACTCGGTAAAGCACGGGGAGACTAGAAGTTGTCTAGCTCCCTTTACTTAAAGGTGCAAACTTAGGACAATGTCATGCATATTGAGTCTAATCTAGAAGAGAAGCCAAACTTTCATGGAGAACCAACCTAAGAGACTGAGGAGGTTAAGCTCGAAAGTACACCAAGACTAATAATACAAGTAAGGACAACCCTAGCCGACCAAGAGAAAAACAAGCTCATCAACTTCCTCCATACAAGTATTGATGTATTTACATTTACACTCAAAGATATGCCCGGCATAATCAATATCCCTTAAGCAACACACCACATGAACATCAATCCCAAAGCTCAACCTGTCTAAGTAGAAAAAGCAATACTTCACACTCAAACGATAGGTTGCAATCGAGTAGGAGGTGCATAAGCTACTTCGAGCGGAATTCATTAGACAAGAACAATACTCCACATGGCTAGCAAATACCATCCTTGTGAAAAAGGCAAACGAGAAGTAGCAAATGTATATAAAATATATCAACCTCAACAAAGCCTGCCTGAAAGATTGCTTTCCTCTACCTTACATAGATCAGCTCGTCGACCTACATTGGGCTATGCTTAGCTTCATAGACATATATTCAAGGTATAATCAAATTCACATGGCCCCAAAGGACAAGATCCATACCTCGTTTGCCACTGACTTTAGTATATACTACTATAAAGTCATGCCTGTCGGCCTTAAGAACACTAGGGCAACGTACTAAAGATTGGTGACAACTATTTTTAAGCCACAAATCGAGTGAAACATTAAAGAGTACATTAACCATATGACTGTGAAGAGTAGAAAGTGGAAAGACCATATCCAAGACCTTCATGAGACTTTCAACACCCTCTATTGCTACAAAATGAAGTTAAACCCATGAAAGTGTGTCTTCAAGGTAGCATCGAGGAAGTTTCTTGGTTTCATGGTCATTAAGTGTGGCATTGAAGCCAATCTAGACAAAATCAAAGTAGTCCATGGCATATAAGCCCCCAAAACAATTAAGGAACTTCAACACCTTCTAGGTAGATTGGCTGCCTTTAATTACTTTATTTCCAAAAGTGCAAACAAATGTTCCAAGTCCTTTAGGATCCTAACTAACCCATTGAGATTTAGATGGACTGACCAATGCTAAGAGGCCTTTAATAGGCTCAAAAGTTCTTTGAGAGCCCACTTGTGCTCTCCAAACCCATACTTAAAGAAGTGTTGTATATATACCTCGTTGTTAGCAATTGAGTGCTTTCTTCAGTACTTGTTTGAGCAAAAGGACGGGATTAGAAGCCCATCTATTGTGTAAGTCATATCTTACAAGGCCTAAAGATCAATTATACCAAGATTGAAATTTTTACCTTAACCATAATGATTGTTGTACGGAAGCTAAAGTTGTATTTACAAGCCTACCCAATTGTCGTCCTCACTAACCAACTACTATAAGCCATCCCTAAAAAGCTAAACGCCTTGAGTAAAATAGTGAAATACTCTCTTAAGCTCAACATCTAGTTATGTCTTAAGCAAGCAATTAAAGCATAAGATCTTGTAGATTTTTTGCTAGAGTATACTAGAGAGGAAGAGACACAACTAGACGTTGACATATCAATGTGGACTTTTTAGGTCAATGGATCCTTCACTTGAGAGGAAAGGAGATGTAGGGTGGAAGAGAGTAGAGTAAGCATAGCACTACAAGGACCATATGGCACCAAGGTGCTCTATGTGCTGAAATTCAAGTTCCCAATGAGTAAAAATAAAGCTAAGTATGAGGCACTCATCGTTAGTTTGAAAATGGCTAAGGATATTGAAGCAAAGAAGATGGAGATCCATTTGGACTATATGTCAGTTGTCCAGCAAGTGAGGGAAGAATATGAAATAAAAGAAGAGACGATCGTCAAATATCTTTAAATAGTTTAAGAACTCCTTTCTGACTTTACTTCTTAGAGGATCAATAAGGTCCTCTGAATGAAAAATTATGAGGCCAATATGCTATCTAAACTAGCTTCGACCATCATCCTAACACCGCATGATGGCGACTAACCGCTCTTTATTCAATACCTCACTGTCTATAACATAGAAGAACAAGAATAGGACATATTAGAAATCTAGCCAGCGTAATCTCAACCTTATTGAATGGACCCCATAATCAAACACTTGAGGACCGGAGTGCTGCCTAAGGACCAGATCAAGGCTAAGTGACTGGCTATACCTTGGTAAATTATACCTTCATCGATGACATCTTATACCACAAAGGGCACAACATATCAATCCTTAAGTTCCTTCGATCGAAACCTAGAATAGGGTATCCATGCCTTAAAAGAACTTCATGCTAAAGTATGTAGCAACCACATCCAAGCCTAGGCTTTGTACATTAGAGCGCTTTGCCTCAGTTACTACTATCCAACTACGAAAGAGGACGTAAGGGTGATGGTTCAAAAATGCCATAAATGCCAAAAACATATACCCATTTGTCATGCACCAAGCACTAATCTTCATCCAATTGTCAAGTTTCATTTTTTCATTTCTTATTTTAATTTCATTTCCTTTAACTTGATTTAAACTAAACCTTTTACTTATTGAATTTAAACCCTTGACTAAAATTAAAAAAAACTCGATTTCTTTATTTTGAAAAATTTTAGAGTTACTATCCAGTAAAACCAGGAAAGGTGATTACATTAAAACCAATTAGGTTGATTGATTCTAATTTAGCTACTAGTCTAAGTTTTGAAAACTTTTTTAAAAGAATTCAAGAAACCATCTTGAGTTAGGGGGCTACCATATTAAAACCTTACGAGTACCACTTTAATTTTCTAAAATTAAGCTTTGTTTTATAAAATAACCCTTTTTAATATTTAAAAAAATTCACTTACCTATAAATGAGTTAAATTGTATTTATCTTACAAAAATAATTAATTCAAGCTATAATTTACGAAAAATGGAAAATTAAAGTTTTTACAATTTTTATGTCACCTTAGAAGTACTTACATACTCTTTAGTTAGGATTAGATGTTCGCAGTTCATTTTGAAAAATTCAGTATATTAGTTTATTTTAATTTTGAAAATCCATCGATTTTATGTTTTTAATCCATTTATTTATTAAAAAAAAAACTAAAAGGGGTCTTAATTAAGAAAAATTTAAAGGAAATCCTAATTTTTTTTAAATGGGTTAATTAAGTCTTTATTTCTTTAAAAACAAATTTTTTTCTAAGTGAATAAAAATTTTGACTTTATTTATTTATATATTTTTCTAAAACTTTAGCAAAACAACATAAAAATAAAAAAAGCCTGAATCCAGTCAGCTCACCATATGCCATGCACATGCGTGCTCAAGTAAATAGTGTACGATAGTGTCATGTGTGCTACAGTAGATGCGTGTATGATTGGGGTTATGGTGGCTGCTGTAGGCGTATGCATGTTGGTTAATAGTGTAGAGATTGATGACGATCGTCAACTATTGTTGTTTCATCAGTGGGAGAGAGTAGGGTTTGCGAATGGAGATGGAGAGAGATCGACGGGTGACAGTAGAGCTTATGTTTGCTAACAGTAGATGGGCTACTACAGCGTAGGGTGCTCGTAGGTTGAAGAGAGGATGGTCACAATATTGATTGAGATTCAGCTATGCTTAGGTGGCTTTGAATTGATGTTAGGGTGAGGATTAGAACATGATAGTGGTTGTTGATTGCAAACTATGTGGGTTCACTAGTGTTGGACAATCGGGTTGTAGTAGATCACTGTGATAAAGTCCCTTTGTTGTCAAGTTGGATCTCTTCTTATACAACCATCAACCAAATCCTTATGTTAGATTTAGATAAAGCCCAAACTAGATTAAATCTATATCCTCTCAGATTTGATAACATCACCATTAGATTCATTAATGATTTTACTTAATCTGTAAAAAAAACAACAAAAATTTGATAAGATTCAATAATGAATTTGAATTCTAGAAACTTAATCAATTTCCCATCTTTTCCGTTATTTTCTTGAAAAATTCGAGAGGAAGGAGACAATGGTCATGTAACCATGGCAAAAAAAATAATGCACTCAAAAGCACTTATATTAAGAATTGAACCCATGTCTTCTTAATCCCACATGTGCCCAAGCCTATGCCTCATGTCAACTCATCTAAGCTTTTTTCTTGTTAAATATTGCAATCCAAATTTACTTAACTTCTTCTTATCAAGCCCACCTTTAATTTGGGCTTTCTATCCTAAACCCAACTTAACCCAAATTGATTCAGATTAACCATAACCCTTTAAAGTAGCCCAAAACATATACGCTAAATATATTATATCACCAACTTCAAATTTAATAAATATATAGCCTTATCAGTTAATCCCATCAAAATATTTTTAAATTGGATAAAATCCATTTAAATATTTTACTGTGATATTTTTTCGATGAAGCTAAAAAATTTTAAAGACTCTAAATTTATTAAATCACATGTATACTTTCAACTATTGTCTAATTTGACCCTAAACAATAGATTGACTCGATTTGGACACCTTTGACACTTTGTATTTTTTCAACATTTTGTATATTTCTCTTTTTCAATTTTTTTAGGTTTTCTAACTTAAGGCCCTTTTTCTTTTATTTTAGGGAATAAAAATGACGTGTCTACAACTACCCCTCTTTGTGGTGACGTTTGAGTAAAATTTTATCATAAAAACAAAATAGTCACCATTCTTGCCTTGTGGATAACTCTATCTTAAGAAGTGTTACAAATAGCTTACTATCTTAAGCCTAGTCTACTGGGGATTTGATGACAAAAAGCTCGAAAAGAAAAGTAGTGAGGGTAACACCCCTGTAAGCAAGCGTAACCCTAATAAATACTAAAAGGAGGGTAGCGTCCTATAGTCCAACAAGAACCTTAAAAGATACTAAAAGGAGAATAGCACCCTATGGGCTAGTAGGAACCCTAAAAGATACTAAAAAAGGGGTAACCCTATGAGTTGGCTAACCTTAAAAGATACTAAAAGAAGTATAGCACTCTATGAGTTAGCTAATCCCAAAAAATACTAAAAGGATGGTAGCACCTTGTGAGCTGGCTAACCCTAAAAGACACTAAAAGTAAGGTAGCACCTTATGAGATGACTAACCTTAAAACATACTAAGAGGAAGGTAACACCTTATGAGTTAGCTAATTTGAGTGAATGGGCAAAGTGCTCCTTGTGCTAACTAAGACCTTAAATAATAGTCCGATCATCCTCCTATGCGCTAACTAAGCTAGATGAATGGGTAAAGTGCTCTTTAAGCTGGTTAAAACCCTAAATGAGAACTTAGTCATGCCCTTCTAAATTGACTAACCTAAGTGAATGGGTAAAGTACTGCTTAAGCTGGTTAAGGCCTTAAATAAGAACCTGGTTGTGCCTTTTTTAGCTAACTAACCTAGGTGAATGGGCGAAGTACTCCTTAAGCTGGCTAAAACCCTAAATGAAAACCTAATCATGCCCTTTTAAGCTGACTAACCTAGATAAATAGGCAAAGTGTTCCTTAAATTAGCTAAAACCTTAAATGGCAACCTAGTCATACTCCTTTGAGTTAACTAATAAAGGCAAGAGCGTCTCTAAGGGACTAGCAACCCTACGTGAAAAGTCGACATGAAACCTAGTCATACTCCTTTAAGTTGACTAACAAAAGCGAGAGTGTCTCTAAGAGACTAGCAACCCTAACTGAAAGGTCAATAAGAAACTTAGTCATGCTCCTTTGAGCTGACTAATATAGGTGGGAGCGTGATGTATTACCGATTAGTGGTCCCATTACTTGCGTATGCCTCCGAAGCCTTCAATCCTTCTCCCGAAAAATTCTCTCTCGGCAACCTACTGATAACGAGAAACTGTACATCGAAGAAAGGTGGTTGAACTCCTTAAGCTTTCCACATTATCATACATTGATCTTATACTCGATAGTAATGATGCTGACCATTCCTTTGCTGAGGACCTTATACTAAGCACTCCAACAAATTACTACTGGGAATCTCTTACCGAGTGACGAGAGACTGACTTAAACAGCCAAGTAGTTTTCTCTTGGTATACCACCATCTCTTTCATCTCGGCCCCTTTAGTGCCACAACATTTTGACCCTTCTCGCTTGCTATACTCAAAGAATATTTGTACAGGACTAATTCTGCACTGCCAGTTGTCAACCTCGTTTGACATTTAACTACTTTTCTATTTTTGGTTTGTTGTCCTTTTTACCTTTTTCGTAAGTACTAGGAATCCCCTTTTTGTAAGTACTAGGAATCCCTTTTTTGTAAATACTTTCTTGTAATTTCTTTATTTGTAATGCTACCATAGGGACTTACTATAAATAGTCATTTTCTCTTGTAAGTTGAAGATAACTTACATCTTAATACTAAATACCATGTTCTTGTGAAACAATCCTCTCTAAGTCTATACCCCTTACACTCTTATCTAATATTGCCGAGTAGCTCAGGATTAGTGGTGGGTGGACCTTAACATCAACTTGTGCATCATATCAAGTGAGGTGTAAAGTCATGTTGTGTTTGTTGGTGAGTCATATCTTCCGAGCAACTTCACATCAGCTAATCTTGTTCGATTATGAACCATTTTCCTTTAATTTTCTTTTATATCTCGAAGGACCCATTTTAGTTCAATTCTACCTCGGTAAGTCCTAATGATAATTGAGCTCCTAGGTACATCAGAGCATTTCTAAGGGACTAGCAACCCTAACTAAAAGGTCGACATGAAACATAGCCATGCTCTTCTAAGTTGACTGACATAGGTGAAAGCGTCTCCTAGGGACTAGCAACCCTAGCTAAAAGGTTGATATAAAACCTAGCCGTACTCTTTTAAGCTGACTGACATGGGTAGGGGCGTCTCTAAGGGACTAGCAACCCTAACTAAAAAGTCGACATGAAACTTAATTGTACTGTTTTGAGATGACCAACATAATCAAAAGCGTCTCTAAGGGACTAGCAAATCTAACTGAAAAGTCGACATGAAACCTAGTCATGCTTTTCTAAGCTAACTGACAAGGTGGATGGGTAAAGCATTCCTTGAGCTAAGTGCACTCTATGAGCTGGCTAGAACCTAAAAGAAAATGTGAATCGAGATAGCACTCTATGAGTTAGCTAAAACCCTAAAGAAAATGTGAATCAGAACAATACTCTATAAGCTGACTAGAACCTTAAAGAAAATGTAGATCAAGACAGCACCTTTATGAGTTGGCTAGAACCCTAAGGAAATAAGAGAAAGGGTAAGTGCCTTATAGGCTTGCTAAGAATCTTAAGAAGCAAAATTGAGGGATGTAACCTTTTGAAAAAGCTCTAAACTTGAGAAATTTACAAATGAGGAATTTGGTAAAAATCGTTTATGACAAAAAAGGAATTAGGATTAAAGTTTCTTAACTTGAAAAGGAGTTTATGGACATAAAAAAACTAAATCAAGGAGAATGACTTAGAGTAGATGACATGAATTGAAGGTTTGGCCAATTGGGCCAACATGGATTTAAAAATGGACTGAAAAACTTGTGACAAGCCTTTACTTTCTCTCTTTCTTTTTTTTCTTTCTTTTTATTTTTTTTTTCTAGAAAGTTTGCTAATGGATACAAATTCTTATTTAAGAAACAAGTGCTATAACTATCCTCTTTTTTGGTAATCATTAGGGGCATCTTGTATCCTTCTTAGTTTCTAGAAATGTCCCCTAACCCTAATATTGAGCTTCTTAATGAGGCCTTGTGATTTTAAACATTTATTTTCTAAGGAAAAAGTACCTCATGATTAGTCTAGTCAAAGAGGACTTCCTTGTGCACTCTCGATCTATATTTCGCTCTTGATTGCTATTTTAAAAATTATAGTTCATTTTGCAAATGATACACTTTAATAAATCTATTAGGTCTTTTTGAGTTCAATAATTAGGCTTTTGGTCAAATGATTTCAAAAGAAATTAATGAGAGGGTCTATTTTGAAATAAGTACTTTTATCTAACCTAAGTGTACAAGTTAAGAACCATTAGGAAAAACTAATATTGTACTAGCCCCGGTTTTTTTTTTTTTTTTTTTTTTTTTGCCATCAGTACTTACCCCAGTTTCAAAAAAAAAATTTTATTAATGATAAATTATTCTTCAAGATCAAAAGAGCTTTAAGTAGGGAGGTATTGTAAGTGGAAAGGTCATATGTGATTTAAGATCGATAGGAAGGTTTTGTGTTTGTGATTTGGAGTATGATTTTGAAATGAATATGGGGTTTTGTGTTAGGAACTTATGTTTTTAAAGTAGTTTAGGCTTCTAGGCTTTTTTTGGTTTGGGTTTTTCTCAAGCCTAATGTTCAAGCCTTTCTTCCTTTTTCTTTCTTCTGTTTTTTTTTTCCCCCCTTTTTTCTTTCTTTCTTCTTTTTTCTTACCCCACCATTTCTAGCTTTTCTCACCCCAAAAGTAATTATCTTTTTTGTTGAGTTTTTGTCTTTAGATGACAAAGGCCTTAAATCCATAGGTTCCGAATGTATGGGCTTGGGTAAGGTATGTATGGTCTTGAGGTATTTGGAAAAGTATTGGCTCTCCTTTAAAGGAAACAATTTATCAAAAACAAAATTTATCCTTGAATTGTTATTACTAAGGTAAACAAGAACCAGTTTTATCCTTTTCTCCCAATCAATAACCCTAACATCTGAATTGCCCCATTTTTGGGTGATTCTTGATAGAGTTTATACTTGAAAGCACTCCAAATTGATTCAATGGGATTAACAAAGGATATTTGTATTTGGAATTTGAAAATGAATGCCTAACTTCATTTTGATCTACATATCACGTTCAAAATAGACCTCCTTTAAGGAATAAATCTAAAAATCTCTCACCATGTTATCTCTCACCATGTTATCTCTTATCTCTCAAAGTGTTTAAGGGTTAGTGTATAGAATATAGCTTACCTCTTTTCATTCCAAACATTTTAAAAATGAGTTACCAATTCCCTACTTAAGGATTGATTTGCCACAAGATAGAGATTGACCTTACCTCTAGTTCCTTAAAACATGCCCTAGTTATGAAACAATACATTTCATTCAATTTGAGTTCAAATTGAAATTTTAAAGACCAAACACCCCGCACCTTTTGTGTTCTTGCTTAAATTGCCCTAGACTTATAGGTCTTAAAGCCCCTTATCTTCTACGTGTGATTTTAGGCTCAATTTTTTAGGGTCGAATTGGTCAGCATTAATGTCTTTTGAGGTAGAAGAAACCGTGAATTGACCTTTTTTTTTTTTTTTTATACTAGGGATTAATCTCATGATAATGTTTTATGGCATTGTGTTTTGACTTGGTTCGTTGTTAGACTTGATGGCTTAAGGGGTTTTGAGTTGGTTTAGCTACCTTGACAGAATTGGGGTTGCGTTTGTCCTAAGTGTCATAAGGATTTGTAATTGTTAGCAATTTTCTTTTCTTTTTTTTCCTTCTTTTCTTTTTGAAAGAGAGAGAGAAAAAGTTAGGGTTTTTATATTACAGAGATCGAGTGATCAAATTATAAATGGGGGATTACTTTCTTAGGATTCTTTATACAAACCTATACATTTACATTTTTTTTATTAACAGAGAACAATGGTTTAATGAATGCTATTAAAGGACTTATTACCAAACAAGAAATGGAAGAATGATATTCTAAAATAGAAAACGTTCTTGTTACAATGAATGATACAATATATGAATAAAGTAAATGAGTCGAACATTGTGCTTGATTATTATTCAATGGAACCAATGATCATTTCTAAATCTTATTTATTCTGAATAAGGAAGTCTATTTATAAGGTGTTGATTTATCTGAAAGAATAAATATACCTAACTTATAGAGTAATTGGTAAAATGGCAACTACCTAAAATTATTTTATAGGATTGATTATTTTTTTTTTTCTTTTCACTTTTGATCACTTAAAAACAAGCTTTCAAAAGAAGTATAATATTTTACATAATAGTAAAACGTAATTATTTATGAACCTAACTTTTAGAAATTAGGACATAATTATCGAGCATGAATATTTATAGATGAATAAAGCTAAGGATAAAAAAAGTAAAATGAAGACATACAGATATAGAGAATCAACAATCAAATATTAATGTGGCAATATTAAATATTTAGGGTTGTAATTATATCGGAATCTCATTATTATAATAAATTTACAAGAAAGATGTTACATAGAAATAGAATTTACAAAGAATTTTTACATTTACAAAGATGTAATTTACAAAATAAAATGTAAGGAAATAATGAATAAGTCCTATACAAAGAACTAATATAAATGGAAATTACATAGAGAATATGGGAATTTCAACATAATATTGACCCTCAATTAATATACCAATTATTATTTATTCGTTAGTCCAAAGGTTTGTGTATGTAATTAGGATGGGTTATCAAGATCCTAAAGTTCTGTAACTTAGTACGTTTTTGAAGAAATAGTTCCTTAGTCACATTATAATTTGAGGGGGTAGCCTAATCGACCTTAGAAAGTGGTTGCTCCACAACATCCGAAATTTATACAATGGCTCCTTTCCTAAGGTCTGGCCTGATTGTCACCATATCTACTACACATATGTATCACAAAATAAAGCCCCTAAGAAAGCCTCATAGATAAGCTACAATAAAAATGGTTAGTATAACAATTTATATTTTACAACGAAAAGAAAAACAAATTTATATGGACAATTTACAACTTAGGTATTTTTTTTTAAAAATGATCCTAATTTCAGAAATTTTAAGTGGTTAGTCCTCTTAACGTCCCTAGTGGAGTCATTAAACTGCTGAGTCTAATATTTTTTATTTCTTATTTTAATTTCATTTCCCTTAACTGAATTTAAACTAAACCCTTATTTAGTTTAAACTCTCAACTAAAATAAAAGAAAACTCAATTTGTTCATTTTGAAAAATTTTGAAATCGCTACCTAGTAAAACTAAAAAAGGAGATTAAATTAGAATTGATTAAGCGGATTGATTCTAATTTAACTACTAGTCAACATTTTAAAAAAATTTTGAAAAAAATTCAAGAAACCAGATTTCTTAAGTTTGGGGGCTATCATATTAAACTCTTACAAGTACCACTTTAATTTTTTGAAATTAAGTTTTCTTTTTTAAAATAACCCTTTTTAATATTTAAAAAAATTGACTCACCAGTAAATGAATTAAATAGTATTTATCCTACAAAAATAATTAATTTAATCTATAATTTACAAAAAATGAAAAATTAAAGTTTTTATAAATTTTACATCTCCCTGAAAATGCCTACGTACCCGTTAGTCAAGATCAAATGTTTGTAGTTCAATTCGAAAAATTTAGTGCACCGGTTTGTTTTAATTTTGAAAATCTACCAAGTTCATGTCTTAAATTTATTTATTTATTAAAAAAAAAAACTAAAAGGGGTCCTAATTAAGAAAGCTTTCAAGGAAATCCCAATTTCTTTTTTTGAAATGGGTTAATTAAGTCTTTATTTCTTTGAAAACAAATTTTTTTCTAAGTGAATAAAAATTTTTACTTTATTTATTTACTTATATATTTTTCTCGAACTTTAACAAAACAACATAAAAATAAAATAATAAAAAAAACAAAAGGATAAAAAATAAATTGGACCTAAACTGAGAAAGGTACGGGTTAATAGAGCTTGAATGCGATCGGCTCACTGTATGCCATGCACGTGCTTGGAGCGAGAAAGAAGAGCAGCAATGGGTTGGCCTCTTCTAATTGGTTTTGAGCCAATTTTTGAGAGGGGAAGGACTTTTCCATGTGTATCAAATTAGGGATTAGGAGTTTCGTGCTAGCGTTGTGGCGAACGCTAGCTGTTCAATGTTTGATAGTGGAGGAATGTCTAGGAGCGTTCAATGTATACTATATAGCGAGAGAGATGATTTGGTGGGACTGAGTTGTGTGCTACTCGCCTTAGTGTGGTTGTACGTGTATATGTGTTTGGGGTCGTACGTTGTTGCTGTTGGTTGGTGAAGAAAGTTTTGTGTGGATTGGTTTCAATGGTGGCCGGTGATGGTTATGCACGAAGGTAGGTTTGGTTAGGGTTGGAATCAAGCAATGGGGCTCGCGTCTATGCAAGGTGCTTTTCGGTTTGAGAGTGAGAATGTGGTCGAGTTGGTGATTATGGCTATGAGGTGGTATTCGAAAGCAGGGTCTTGTATGTAAGGCTATAACAGGGGACGAGGATGAGTGGTTGGGTATTTGTGGGCTATCATTTGTGGTTTGGGTCGTAGATTGTGTTACGCAAAATTGAAAGTGGATAGAGTGCGCAAGCACGGAGCGCTTTCTGCGGTGGATGTCAAAGGAACTCGAGTTGATGGAGACTGCATGCGTGAGTTAATAATAAGCAGTACTTAGTATGTATGTCATGGGTAGATTCTCTTACTCGAACCCATGCGGCACTTAGCACTCCTGACCACACTAAGGAAGGCTAAGTCAACTAGTAACAACTCAAAAATGTTTAAAGAGAGAAAATCTGATGTAAATAGTATTCATTTGAAATAATTTGATGATACAACTGAAGGGATCTCCCTTATATATACAAGAGGCCTTTCAAGATAGAGGGTTAAGATCAATTCGATCTAACGGTTACAAATAAATCCTTACCTACCTTTACATTAAATGTATCTACCTACCACCTATTCTAAAACCTTCTAGATCTTCTAGAATATTCTGGATTTTTTCTCTTGAGCTTGAACGAACCTCATGATTTTAGGCCTTTCTAAATCGGCCCATGACATTCTCCCCCACTCATTCTGGCGACGTCCTCGTCATTTTTCTTTGTGGAACTTTTGAATTTTGTTTGGAAAACTACCATAGATCTTCAGTAGGTTCCCGACTAGTCTCATTTTCCGGCTTTCCTTTCTAAATAACCATATACTTATGCCTAGGGGAGTGGCCTCGTCTTCTCAAATTTCTGTCTGCAATAATTTTTCCAACTTATTTTTTGTATGATTCCCGAATTCCAACTAGAGCCCTTTGTGATATTATTCTATTAAGGTTATCTTCATCCTTAGGATATGGTTTAAGCATACTAACATGAAATACTAGGTGGAATTTTAATCTTGGAGGTAACTCCAACTTATAAGATACTCGTCCTACTCATTTTACGATGAGAAATGGTCCTTCATAACGCCTCATTAGTCCTTTGGGCAATTGGCCCTTAGTCCACTGGATCAGGTGTAACTTTACAAGTACTTGATTCCCTACTTGATACTCCATTGACCGATGCTTCTTACCTACAACTTTCTTCATTCTCTTAATAGCCTTGTCTAAGTAATTCAAAGCTAAGTCTTGGCTCTCTTGTTACTCTTTTATAAATTTATATGCTGGGGAACTAAACCCCGTATATCCTGTGGTTACCGTATTGGGAGTTAGCGGCTGTCTCCCTAGGACAAACTCAAATGGACTATGCCCTGTTGATTTATTCTTCTATAGATTGAAAGAGAGCTATATGACATCCAATAACTTAGACTAGTCCCGTTAACTTGTACTTACAAAGTGCCTCCAAACTCAAAGGCAATGCACTACAACTGTCATTTCCTTCTCATATACTAGGTATCGCCTCTCCATATCATTTAACTTTCGACTCTCAAAGGCTATTGGATGGTTTTCTTGCATCAAAACCTCACCAATGGCATAATTATTAACATCCATGCATACTTCAAATACTTCGCCAAAATTAGGGAGCGCAAAAACCTGCTTCCTTCATGGTATCAAATGCCTTCTGTCGATCTTCCTCCTATACCCATAGAACATCTTTCTTGAGTAAATTCGTTAAGGAGGCAGCCATTCGGAAGTATCCATGTATGAAACTTTTGTAATAATTTACTAAGCCAAGAAATGACCTCAATTAGGTGGGCTTAGTAGGTTCTTTCTATTCACGAATGGCTTGTATCTTCTCTTCATCCATTTTGATTTTCCTCTATCCTACTATGTGCCCTAAGAAGGCTACTTCTTCCTTTGCAAAGGCACATTTCTCTAGCTTTACGTATGACTCATTTTCCCTTAAGGCTAAGCAAACTGTATGAAGATGTTCAAAGTTCTCTTCCATAGATTTGCTTGTGACGCAAATGGTTTTGGACTCATCTCCATCTGCTATCGTACTTGATGATATCTCAATCGTAGATCCAGTTTTGAAAAATATCTTGCCTCTCCCCATCAATCAAACAAGTTTGATACCAAAGGAATGGGGTACTTATTTTTTTCAGTAACCTTATTTAAGGCCCTATAGTTAATATATAACTGGAGGGACCCATTGTGTTTCTTCTGGAAGAGAACTGGAACTCCAAAAGGTACCTCCTTCTTGGTGGTAGCTTCTTTGGTAACTCTTTAGGCATGATGTCTTTAAATTCTTCTAGTAACTCTCCCACTCGATGTGGAATTGCCTCTTGACTCCCCATCTCTTTTTCCCCCTTCAATTTAGCTACGTACGTAACTTCATTCTTTTTTAGGCCCTTCGCTAGTTGCATAGCAAAAAGGAATTTTGTGGCTTGACCAGCTTCCTTGTAATAGGCACCATACATTGATAGTTGGTCTCGAGTATACATATACAGTTTGCACAAGGAATAATAAGTGCATTAATACGATCTAGGAATTCCATCCCAATCACAAATTCGAAGTCATCCATAGGTACTACTTCGATGGTTTCTTTCCCTTTCCACCCTCCCACATGGAGCTCTATCTCCCTGGTGACTCTAATAGTAAGGACTTCCTTTGAGTTTACCGTCTTGAGCCATGTCTTGGTTTTCTCTACTTTCATTCCAATCTTACTTGCTACTACCTCCGAGATGAACAAATGAGATGCCCCTGTATTAATAAGGGCATTTAACTTCTTACCAGCAGCTATCACCTCAGTGTACATCAACCCCTTTCGCTTCTCCTACATCTTCATAGCACCAAGTAGTCATACCGAACCTAGTTTAGCCTCGTCCCCTTCATCAGAGCTCTCATCTGCCATAATTACTGCCAACCGATCTTTCTTTGAGCTTTCCCTATCCATCATTCCCCATCTTTTCCTTCACGAGTCCTTCCCCGATCATTATTTTTCTCTTCCATCTTAGGCTTCCTTCTTGAAGAACTCCCACTCCTTTCCTTCTCAACTCTCCCCTTTCACCTTCCCATTGGGGTCTTATGTTCCATCTTCTTGAACTTCATTAGGCCTTCAGCAACTGCTATGGCCTTAGAGATGTCTTATATTCCTCTTCGATCTAGCTCCAACTTTGCTTAAGGTTTTAGACCATCTAAAAACATCACTAGAGCATCATCCTGGTTAAGGTTTGGGATCTCCAACATTAGTTCTGAGAATTCCTTCACATATTGCTTGATGTTACCCTTATGAGTTAGGTGATGCAACTTCACCTTTGCTTCTTTAGCAGCATTTTGGGGAGAGAATTGCCCCTTGATTTCATGTACAAAGCTAGCCCAAGTATTGATTTCGTTTGCCCTCCTACGCCACCATACCATAGTAGAATCTTTCAAATACATAGCAACAGTACGTACCTTTTCGAGGTCATTCAAGATTCTTACAGCATTGAAATATTGTTCTATTCCCCAAAGGAAGTTGTCTATCTCCCGAGCGGATTGTATCCAATTGAAAGGTTCAGGCTTAGGCTCATCGATCCTATGAGCAGACTGGATGGTCACTCCATTTGCCACTACCGCCCAACATGTTGCTAGTTGGTTCTTAAGTTCTTCAATCTCCTAGCGCATGGCCAACATTACAGCATTCATCTTACCTTTATAATCTTCCTCCTTAGTTTCCAAAGCAATAACTCGAGCTTGGAGTACTTCATTCTTCCCCTCAATCGCCTCATCTCCTTAATGGCTTGATTCAATGCTCCTTGCAACTCGCCTCGAAGTTCTTCCTCCATCTCTTCAAGGCTACCTTGTGATTCATTGAAGTGTTCATTTACTTCAGCAATGCTCAGCTCCGCTTTATCCATCCTATTAAGGAGGGAGTTCAGCAAGTCCCGAGACCTAACCCTTTGCTTGGTGACTTTGCAGTCATCTTGATTACCTAACTCTTCAACCATCAAAGTGTTGTTGTCTTCTCCAGAGGACATCTTCTCCATACAAAGTCTCTTTACCTAGCTCTGATACCACTTGTCGCAGGCATATTCCCTTACTTAAACTCGTACGGCACTTAGCATTCCTGACCACACTAAGGAAGGCTAAGTCAGCTAGTAACAACTTATAATGTTTAGAGAGAGAAACTCTAATATAAATAGTATTCATTTGAAATAACTTGATGATATAATTGAGGGGATCTCCCCTATATATACAAGAGGCCTCTCAAGATGGAAGACTAAGATCAATTCAATCTAACGGTTACAAATAAATCCCCACCTACCTTTACATTAAATGTATCTACCTACCTTACCTACCACCTATTTTGGAATCTTCTAGATCTTCTAAAATATTCTGGATTATTTCCTCTTGGGCTTGAACGAACCTCATGATTTTGGGCCTTTCTAAATCGGCCTGTGACATGTGTTGCAGTGGATGCGTATGTGACTAAGGTTACGGTGGCTGTTACAGGCGTGTGGATGTTGGAGAGATTGATGACAATCGTCGGCTGTTATTGTTTCATCAGTAGGAGAGAGTGGGGTTCGCAAATGGAGATGGAGAGAGATCGATGGGTTACAGTAGAGCTTATGTTTGCTAACAGTAGATAGGCTGCTGTAGCATGGGGTGCTCATAGGTTAAAGAGAGGATGGTCGCGATATTGAGTTGTGATTCAGCTGTGCTTAGGTGACTTTGAATTGATGTTTGGGTGAGGATTAGAATTGGATAGTAGCTGTTGATTGTGAACTATGTAGGTTTGCTA
Source organism: Lumnitzera littorea (assembly GCA_024138015.1). Classification (NCBI taxonomy): domain Eukaryota; kingdom Viridiplantae; phylum Streptophyta; class Magnoliopsida; order Myrtales; family Combretaceae; genus Lumnitzera; species Lumnitzera littorea. The sequence goes on from JAMXBB010000008.1 coordinate 94,037,984, forward strand.
ACGTTGGACGATCAGGTTGTAGTGGATCACTATGATAAAGTCCTCTTGTTGTTAAGGTGGATCTCTTCTTATACAACCATCAACCAAATCCTTATGTTAGATTTAGATAAAGCTCAAACTAGATTTGATAACATCACCATTAGATTCATTAATGATTTTACTAAATCCATTAAAAAAAACAACAAAAATTTGATAAGATTCAATAATGAATTCAAATTCTAGAAACTTAATCAATTTCCTATCTTTTTCGTTGCTTTCCTAAAAAATTCGAGAAGAAAGAGACAATGGTCACGTAACTATTGCAAAACAATATTGTACTTATATTAAGAATCAAACCCATGTCTTCTTAATCCCACATGTGCCCAAGCCTATGCCTCATGCCAACTCATCTAAGCTTTTTTCTTGTTAAATATTGTAACTCAAATTTACTTGACTTCTTCTTATCAAACCCACCTTTAATTTAGACTTTCTATCCTAAACCCAACTTAACTCAAATTGATTCAGATTAACCATAACCCTTTAAAGTAGCCCAAAACATATACGCTAAATATATTATATCACCAACTTCAAATTTAAGAAATATATAGCCTTATCAGTTAATCCCATCAAAATATTTTTAAATTAGATAAAAATTCATTTAAATATTTTATTGTGATACTTTTCCAATGAAGTTAAAAAATTTTAAAGACTCTAAATTTATTAAATCACATGTATACTTTCGATTATTATCTAATTCAACCTTAAACAACTGACTAACTCGATTCAGACACCTTTGACTCTTTGCATTTTTTCAATTTATTTTTTTGTATTTTTTTCTTTTTCAAATTTTTTGGGTTTCCTAAATTAAGACCCTTTCTCTTTTATTTTAGGAGATGAAAATAAAGTGTCTACACTCATGACAAGCTGATGGTCATTCGCTTAATGGGGGCTAGATGTCCTTAGACCCTTTCCTAAGGCATCTAGAGGTTAATAGTTTCTCTTAACAGCCATGAACTATTTTACAAAGTGGATAGATGCCCAAGCAATGGTGACCATTACCATAAGAGCAATCAAGGGGTTTGTCCTCACAAATATCCTTTCTCGATTTGGGGCTCAATACACCCTAGTCATAGACAATGGGAAATAGTTTGAGAGTACTAAGTTTCAAGAGTTTTGTGACTGGTATCACATAAGGCTTTACTATACCTCGATAGTTGAAATGCTCCTGTTAAATTAGTAATTTAATTAATTCATAAAATTCTTTAAGCTCGTATCGCTAGAAACCGCTTTCAAGTAGTTAATTTCACGATTTAGTAAACTTAAAGTAATTCCATATTCATTTTAAAGTGTACTCTATAGTAAAGAAGTCTAAATTAAGATTTCAATTTTATTTTTCTAATACTCTTATTTTACATATGCATTAAATAGATTAAATTTTATTTTATGTATAAGGATTAAATATTACAATATTTTTATATATGACTTATTTTTTTAAATACTATATATTCTTATTTTAATTAATTTTTAAATTTTCTATTTCAAATATTAACCCACCCTACATTCTAGAATATTCTAAAATCATCTAAAACACCACCATAAACCCTATCCTATTTTCTTTCTTTTCTTTCACGGTAATCTCGTTTCTCTCTCTCTCTTTTTTTTTTTTAGTTGCCACCTCATTTTGTCTCTTAGTTCACTCTCTCTCTCCCTCCGTTTCAATTCTTTCTCATTCTCATTTGAATACCTTACCCTCTCTCCTTCTCTCGACAACTAGATTCCCTCATTCCCTTGTATTTTCCTTTCGCCCCTTATCCTCTTCTTAATCCCTCATCCCTTCTCTCTCTCGTTATCTTGTCACCGAAAACCTACTCTTACGCTTATTCCCTCTAGTCCATTTTTCTCTTGCCCTTGAAACTTTTTCCTTCGTTAGACTAGATGAACCCTAATCCTCTCTCTCGCTTATTCGCTTATTTGAATTTTAGCATACCAAACCACTTTTATTTCCTTTTTGTCTAATATCTCTCTCGCAAGCTTTGATAGGATTTGCTAATAGCTTTCCCCGCAATTATTTTTCAAGCATTCCAAGCTTTTCCGGTAGTTATCATTAGTTAATTCTTTGGATATTTTATTAAATAAATTATAATTTCTGTATTTTGTTTGTCATAGGTTTATATTCGGTGTCAGTTCGGTGTCCATCCAATATTCCAGACTCGATTTTATTTCACGAATTGATTTGATTCCATTTTTTCTCTATCATGTGACTATAGTTTTACTTCTATTTCAGATATCATAGTGAAAAGTAATTGTATTAATACTCAATTCTTATTATAATTATTTTATTTTTCGTAATTTTTGTGTTATTTGATATAAGAAATTGTTATTATACTTTATGTGATACTATCGAATTATGTGTATATGTAAAGTTATAGCGTAGGATTTCTATTTTCTATTATATTTGATACTAGATTGTTATTTTCTAGCTGATTATAGAGTTATATTGATGCTCACATTTTATATGTAAGTTTCAAGTGTCAATTTGGATTACGATGATACTATTTTATTATTATTATGTCTTATTATTAATATTGATGACATTACGATTTAAGTATTTTTATTACGATAGTATTATGATTGTATAGTATATCACGATTTAAGTATTTATATTATCTTAAATTCCTATTATTAATTTATGATTCGATTTGATTATTTTCTTTTGAAACCTTTGATTGGATAATTTATAGGTTCATAGATAATTTCTAAATATAACTTAGTTATCGAGCGCCTGAAAGTTAACTCTATGCTTATTTTTCAAATAGATTCATGGTGGTTGTCAGATTTACTTGTTGAGATCTGAGCTTTTAATTTGGGTTGTGAGTTTGGAGTTTAGTTAACGGTATGTGGTGTGATTTTAGGTACGTGGTGTTTATTTGTATGGTTGTTTGTGTTAGGACTTAGAATATAATCAAACTAATATATATATGCGACCTAATTGACCTTAACTGTCAGTTGTGCTTGACCCGCTTGCTCTAGGAGCCCGTAGTGGTAGATCCCTAGAGGGGTAACTATTGATCATATTTGAGGATTCCCTAGTAGACTTGTACATGGGACGACATAGCTAAAATATTATGTTTCTAGACTCTAGACTCTAGACTCTAGACTTTAGACTCTAAGCTCTAGGCGTAAAAGACTTAAAGGAAAACTTATCCACTTATGTATGTGGACAAAGATCAAGTATGGAGGGGTTATGAATACCCCTTTGCTATTTGTTGGCTTAACGTAAAGATAATCAAATTGTTGTTTGTTATTATTCTATTATACCCACATTTTATGAATGTGAATGATTGGACATAGCATTAGTATGTGTTTTGTGTACCTATACTGGGCTTTAGCTCATTCTTTTTCTTTTTCAAGTACTAGATTAGAGGGCTATCTTATTTGTGAGCAGACTTTTGTTGATGACATTCAGAAGGAGGAAGGTGTTGAGTATCTTTATTATTATAATGATTAGGATAGAGTTGATTTTTATTTTGTTGGAGAATTATGTTATGTTGAGAGTCTTGTTTTATCAAGGAGACAAACTTCTTTTCTGTGATACTTAAGAATTTTAGTTACTTTGACCTATCTTATGTTTTTTGTTATGAGTCGATACACTTCCAAATTCTGTTGGATATTTTTAGTTTATGGGTATTATGAGTAGATGTGGTACCCACTCCTTTATGGTTTATATATTATTTGGTGATATGTTTTTATTATATTATTCATTGTTGGACTTAGAAGCCCTAACGTATCCCAAGTTAGCTTGAATATGTGGCGGGTTGTAATGCCCATTTAGGATCTCGAGGCATTATAGTAGCGCACCCTTAGACCAACGGCTAGGTGGAGGTGATTAATAAGATTGTTTTTGATAGCTTGAAGAAGAAGGTAGAGCGTATAAAAGGTAAGTAGGTAGATGAGCTTCCTAACATTCTTTGGGGCTACTACATAACCTATAGTGCCTCCATAGGGGAGATGCCTTTTCGTCTTGCCTTTAGGGCCAAAACTGTCATACCCATTAAGCTTGAGCTACCTACAAGTAAAGTCTAGAACTTCGATGTCAATGCCAACCATATGGCTCTCCAAGCAAGCTTTGATATGATCAACGAGGTGTACAACATCGCATAAGCTCAAGTGATAGCTTACCAGTAACGAGTGGCTCGATATTACAACAAGAAAGTTAAGTACAAGATCTTTTAACTGGAGACTTAGTATGTCATAAGTTGGAGGCTACAAGTTCTAGAGGAGGGCAAGGCAAACTTACCCCTACCTGAGAAGCCCCATATGAGTAAGGAAAGATGTAAGTAATTGAGCATTCAGATTCCAAACCTTAAATGGACAACTCATTCTTAGGATGTGGAATGCAAATAATTTGAGATTAGATTTTTCTTAAATCCTGTAGCTAGTTTGTACTACTTGTAAAAACCTGATAAATTAATGAAAAGACGAGTCCCTAATACTTATCTATTGTTCTCTCTTGTTGGTTTACACTGTACACCCTTACCCTTTAGTCGATCACCGTACCTAAGATCGAACTCCAAATCAGTATTAATACTGATGCCTACTGGGACAAAAGCCTTAGAAATCGTCACAACAAGCCTCCTCTACAATGCCCAAGCACTTATAAGGCTCTTGAATGTGAGATCCTTCAATTACTCAAGCACTTAAGACAACATACGATCTTAGCCTTTGACGACCTTAGTGGCACTTATGTCTGAAGGGCTAGTAACTAAGGGCTCAGTACGCCAATGTGCCTCATATATTTACCAAAATGACAATTGGAAATTAAATGAGACACTGCATAAGCCTAGAAGCTAGCAATTACACACCCAAATGACTTACTAAAGTATGAGTAAAGACAATGACCAAAAACTTTAAATAAATGAAAACATCATAAGATGGGCTCAACAATAGGTAAAGAAACAAAAATTTTCGTTAATTCGAAGTCATTACAACACTTTAAGGGTTGGCATCTCAATCCCAAGTACAACCAAAAGGAAAGCAAGAAGAATAAACTATAAGAAGAGAATACACTAAAAGAAGCCTTCCTACTTGACTACTTAGTCTTAACTTTTGTTGTTTGTTTCTTGTTTGAGCCACGACGAGGAGAACCATAACAAACATGTCGATCATAAGACAAGATGATGGCCTTGATCATTTAATGCCAGCAACTTCAACAGGAATCCCTCACTTATTAGATTAGCTGGCCTTCCACACATGCTCCCCACATGGGTCACCCAAAGTGAGTTTACCTACTTCCTATGCAAGAGCCCATAGAATACGCACATAAGCATGTGCAGTAGCTTTACCTGAGCACCCTTTTAGTGCCATGGGAACTCCTATGCCAACATGACTTAAGGAGGCCCTTAAGACTTCCCACCTTACTTTAGGTGAGGTACCTTCGAATTGTAGGGAATCCCCTTACAACTGAAAACAACATAGAAGATTAGCATGTGCAAATACTTTAGAACCAACATACGGGCATCCACTAACGTAACCCTATGTACACAAGCACTTCCTACAGTAATGTTGCCACCATGACCGAAGGATGTATCCTTAAGGATCATCTACTGTCCAAACTCACTTAGCTTAGTAAAGAACCCAACCGAGAAACCTACGCACAATCTTCAGTCGATACTTAGGAGCCTTCCTCCATCACGGGGCAACCTTTTATACCCTTCAATCACTACTTGACAATGCACTTCGACCACAATAGGGATCTCTTCTCAAGCTTGTACACCTAGTCCAGCATCCTAATCCTCCTTAACTCAGACATCCCATATAACTACCAACATGAAGGGAACTAGCAACTTAACAACTTTTAGCAAGGTTTAGAGAATGTTTGAATAGTTTCTTTACATGTGTTTGAGTGAGAATAGGGAAGCAAAGGCCCTACGGCCCTTTATATAAGGACTTAAAGGGAGCCTGGTGTAATACCCCTTACATGTTTGGAGAGAGGAACTCTAATCATCGAGGCGCCTTTTGGTGTAGTAGCTCGGAGTACGTCGAAACTCCGGAGTTAAGCGTGCTCATGTTGGAGCAATCCCAAGATGGGTGACCTTCTGGGAAGCAACTGCACCAAGGGACAAAATCGTGTGGCATTTCATGCCAAAGCGGACAATACCTCGGTGGAAGGAGTTCCGGCCGGGTCATTATAGAATGGTATCAGAGCATTCCACTAGCCGGAAGGGCGTGGCCTTGCCTGGTGGTTGTCTTGGACCTATGTAACGAAACTGACGAGGGCGTCAGTTCTATAAGGGGGGTGGATTGTAATACCCCTTACATGCTTGGAGAGAGGAACTCTAATCATCGAGGCACCTTTTGGTGTAGCAGCTCGGAGTACGTCGAAACTCCGAAGTTAAGCGTGCTCATGCTGGAGCAATCCCAGGATGGGTGACCTCCTGGGAAGCAACTGTACCAAGGGACAAAATCGTGCGGCGTTTCATGCCAAAGTGGACAATACCTCGGTAGAAGGAGTTCCGGCCGGGTCGTTACACCTGGGCCATCTATGTACCCTACCATTCGAGAGCTTAAATCCTTTGGCATGAGGATCGCTAACGTGGCAACATAAATGCATCGTACCTGCATTTAAGGCGTTTTAGAAGATGCTCTACCTAAGACATCATAAATGCCTTGCGGTGCACTTTGCTTAAGAAGACATAACTACACTTTGAACACTGTACGTTATGCGCCAAGAGCTACCCTAATACGTTCATAGGCTCAATACTGAGCCGTATATTGGACTTAATGCCAAAAAGAAGAAAGAAGAGGGAAAACAAGATGTTGGGCTACCGTGCTATCGAGCAGGATGGAGGACTTAACAAAAAGAAAGAAATGTGCATTCATGGAAAGAGAAGGAAATCAAAACTTGTACAAAGCAAGGACAAAATTCATTCACTAGTTCAATACTTTTTACAACGAATTGAAGGGTTGACATCCCAGCCCTAATTATAAGCAAACCTAAAGATAAAAAATTATCTAAAAAATAGAAAAAGAAACAAAAGGAGATAACTACTCCTTACTAATCCTCTAAGGGGTCTTCATCATCACCACACTCACCTTTGCCACTCTCCTTGGTAAACTCCTCTTCATCATTACGGAAGGCCATAGGCTTAGGAGCATCAAGCCATGGCTGGAAGCTTAGGTCAACCTCCAATATGTTTTGGTGGACTTTATCCCCTACGATACGTATGAACTCAAAGCCCACTTCACCATTTACCTTCTTAATCTTTGGATTCGCCATGGCCTCCACAAAGATCCACTACCTTGCTTTTATAGTAAGCTCCCTACCTTCCTTAAGTTGTACCTCCCTAAGTATGAAGGCTGTCCGAGTATCCTCTAGCTCCTTCTATTTTCCCTCCAACTTAGCCCTTGCCTTGGCCAACTTGTCATTTGGAGACCTCACTAAGGCCTTTGCTACCCTTAGCTTTGCCTTTATCTTCAATGCCTTTTCCTCAAGTGCCAAATACTAACACTCGAGGTCATTATACTTTGACAATAGGTCTTTAGCTCTCTTCTTCTTATCCAAGACTACACCCTAAAGCCTTACCACCTCCTCCCTCAAGAACGGCTTCTTCTTTCGAGCAGCCCCCCTCTTATAGGTGCGATTTCATTCAAACCCATAGTCGTACATATCTACGACTTGCATGAGAAACAAAGCAGCATCAATTATATAAGCATACCTAAGCACTTGGACAACAAGCACTATAATCTCTTACCTCCTACAACTTACATAACATCATGGTATTGGTCAACATGTCATCCTTCTCATTAAGGAGCCAACCAAATCTTGCCTTAAGATTCACCATAAGATTAGCAGGCCATTTCCCTCAACTAAGAGAACGCTCGGGTTCATCATCTAGAATCTTAATTGCTTAGACACTAGTATTTTGAGAAGTGGCCTTTGAGTCCCCTTACTGCTCTTACTGTTGTTCTTGCTGTTGCTGTCCCTGCTTGGGGTGCCTTACAAGGATGCCTCTTGACCTTACATCCTTTGGCTCATTAGTCGATTAAGGTTCTACAACCCTCAGCCCCCGTATATTAACCTTTATAACCAGTTAGATCTCTTTACAAACAATCAAGCGCCTTATCTAAAACCATTAGCAAAGGTGTGCATCACTTGCACTGAGCCTCCCCCTTGACTTGGTTTGATAACAGTAGTAAGTAGAACTCCCTTCGCTACAGCCCCAATGGAATAAGGAATGGTCGTTTGTTTCCTCTTCTTTTTACTCTTCTTCTAAGGTTGAGAACCTTTGCCCTTAGTGCCCTTAGCACCTCCTTTCCTCTTCTAAGAGGCAACGACCTCTTACATATGCTTCTCCTGGATCTTAAGCAGTTTCTACTTCACTACATTTAAGGCAACTTATATACTTATGAACATAAGTAAATAGTTAACAAAAAAACAATAGAATGTACAAAGGGACATTCATAGGGCTAAGGATGAGTAGCCTCGAGTTCCCCTATTACAACAATAATATGATGTGGTAAACTCTCAGTTACCCTTCCTTCAGCAAGAACATCAAGTATTTATCTCCACCATAAAAAGTAGCCTCCCCTAAGCATATAACTAGGCAATCAATGATATATTAAGCCTCCTTTAGTAGGTGAGGTCAAGTACTTCTTCCTTAGCATCCTCATCTATGGGCCTTAGGTATCTAATAGCTAACGTTCAAATTGGTTTCACCTAAGCCGTAAGGAAGGGCAGCTTCTCTACTGATCAAATAAGAATTTCTCCTTCTATTTACCCACTTTAGTCTTTAACCCCTCAAAGATCTTAAATCCCTTACCCTAGTTAGAGATATAACCATCCGTGTTCAACTTGACTTGAAAAAGGTAATGGAACAAGTACGATATTGGCCTCCTAATCTAGAACAAGTACACTACCTTGAGTGAGAGAAGTTGCAACTATGCATTCAAATGCAACAACCTTAGGGAGATTCTAAAATAGTTGAAGCACTCTACTAAGAACTTAAAAAAGGGTAACCATAGGCCTAGCTTGAATGGCCTAACGACATACAAAATGAGTACTCGACTTCCAGAGCAGACGCTTTCTCACCTACTAATTGCCTCTCCATATACCAATCGAAGACCACTGTAAGCCTAGCTTAAATAGCTTAGCATACATATAGAACGAGTACTCGTTCCTTAGAGTAGACTCTCTCTAACCCGTCATTAGCTTCTCCATGTACTAACCAGGGACCTCCTTAATATCCCAACACACCATCTAGTACAACTAGCCAACATACGCAAGAGCATTCTCATTTTCGTTAGTTGTATAAAGCCTGTTTACAGCCTTCGCACCCTTGTTATCTGGTACATACCTATCTTAAGGCCTCAATGCCACTCCTTCCCTTCTTTCATCCTAAGTTATTAACTTATTGCTATTGTCACTGCTGCCATTTAGAGAGGAGTAGGGTTACCGCCCTCTTCGAGTAGCATATCCAGATACCCTTGTTTAATTATCATTGATGCTGAAGTGATCGCCCATTCACCTTAAGGACTAAATGCTCTCTGATCAGCCATAGTTACTTCGTGCAAAAAGATAAAAATCTTAAAGGATTTGAAGTGTAAAAACTTAGAGATACGTAGCTCAATCTTAAGAAGAAATTTTTGGTAGAGTTTTAGCAAGATCAAGTGTGTAAGTAAAGAATGACAACCTCTAAGCTCCTTATATAGGCAAACAAGAGGGAGATGATTGGTTTGACCACCAAAACATAAATCTTATTATAATTGTCCACATGCCCTTGTTTAGTAACCAATAGCCTAGATCTTTTATAAATCGGATCGCTAACTTGTCTACGTACGACGAAGTCCCAAGTACCTCGCCTTTCCCAAGGCACCACCATTGCAACTCAAGCGGACCGAAGGTTGCATTAATAAAACTAATAGACACTTCACCGTGCATTACGCATGTAAGGCATTTTAGATGTCACTTTAACTAGCAAAGTGCTTGGTTACCTTATTTGGAAGAACAACTAGTGATGCTCCAAACTTAAGCCCTTAAATCTCAAGCATACTTACTCTCCTCATCGCCTTAGCATTGAGGAGAATGGGGAGACAAGTGTTGATAAGCTATTTTAAGTTTGGCCCCCAAAGCCTAATCTAAGCGAAGACTGAGGCTCATCAACGAAGCAAAGACTTGAACAATCTTTTGCTTCATAGAACGATCCCTTCCAGCTTTAGGTTACTTAAGCACTCTATGGCTTCGAGCACATTACCTCTGCTTAGGCCACTCAGTGACCTGTTCCCTACTTGTTCAACTACCTCGAGCATTTTATAGTCCTCACCCCTCCCCCCACCTCACCTCTACTCAAATTGCTCCACAACCTGCTTACTACTTGCTCAAATACCCCGAGCCCTATGTCCTTCCTCTGATTGCTAAGCTTTTTTGCTTAGCTAGGAATACCTTCTCCTCAACGAATGCATTGCATAAGACTAGCTCATGGCGTGGAGACTAAAGGACATTCCCTCTCCGAGGCTTTCCTACCTTTTGCCCCTCCTTCTCTCCTTATTAATTGTCCCCCTAACATTTGTGGTACAACCAATACACTCGTCAGCTTTGAGGATGTCAACAACCTAAGTCTCAAACGTGGTTACTAGCATATTCATGGCTAACTAGCCTGTAAAGCCATCTTGTCACCCTTACAACGTGTGTGTCTGCAGGCAATAAGTACGGACGAACTCTAGGTTGACATGTATCCCTAATAGGTAAGCTCTTATGATATATGGGATCTCTCTTGCTTCCTAAACTACACATACATATAGAGCCAACCGAGCACTCCATCCCAATCTTTAGAAGAGTGCTCAGAAGTCCATATACCCATGTATGTTGCCATACTTCACCTTTTTCTTACTAACTTAAGCATCAGAGGGCCCTTGTAGACTAACCCACTTAGGGCTTCTTATAGGTGATTGAAAGTAAGGACTGTGACCAACATTCAAGCCCATTAATACCCTTCAAATCCAGTTGACTACCAACATCAACAAGATCTACATTTGACTTTTCCTTTTAATAAGAAAAGTTTGAATTTCTTTTTATAATCAAATTACAAAATATAAGACTTTTACAAAACCTTTGACTTATGTGACACTACTCTAAAGCAAATCAAAATTACTAAAATATAATTGTAAACTTTTAGATTTTTCTAACTGAGTCAAGTTACAAATTTAAAGGGGAAAAAAAATCAATTTTATAAAATGAAGAACAAATATAAATTTCAATTAAAATACAAAACTTATAATTTTTTTTTTTTTGCCTACTATTATATATTACATTTAGTAAGGGGGTTCGATCCTGGTTCATCTCATTGGTCAATCAGCATTCATGTCTCTAAGTTATAGCAGCCACAGTACGAAACTTACAAATTAGATTACAATGTTAGGAACATAAAACAATGTTACACATTTAATCATTGCCAGTTGTACAAAGTACAAGTAGAATATCCTATACAATGGGATCACTGGCTTAGTTGTAGAAACCTACCTCATATTCATAAGTTAACCAATAACTATCATTTTTTTAATTAATTTGGAATTTGTAAATTTACACAAATTCTCATGTTGCTCCATAAACTTCGTTATCTCCATCCGTGTAGGTATTAAGGGTCATAGGATAAGTTTGCACCTACCTTAAAGTTTATTAAATGATCTAACACATGTTCATGAATAAAAAATAACCTTATTCTTTCTGTAAAAAAAAAAAACTAAAAGAATATAAACAATATCATATTTTTGTTTTAAAAAATGGTACAGACTAATAAAACCTTAAAGTTAAAATTTTGTCTCTCTCTTAATAACCTAACTTTATACTGTCTCTCTCATATTATCTTTCTACTTCTTCTTCCTAAAAGCGAATACTATTGTTAATCTCGATTTACTCACATTCATTCGCCATAAGAAAAAGGGCTTTATTCTAACTTCAACTTTATTCTTTATTTGTCAATTTTAATATACTTCTCTTAATAATCAAAACCTAAAAATAACAATTTTAAACTTTAGGAGGTAATGTTAATTTTAAAGAACCTATATTTTTTCTTTTATGCATATATGCTCACAGGTTTAACACTTAATTTTATTTCATTTTTTCTAATAAAGGGTACCATTCAACATTTAAATCCCACGTAATGGTTTAAAGATAATCTACTAGTAGTACATTTCACCCTTGGTGCTTCCAAGAATGGGCTTGACTCATAGCTCATTTAACCAAAAGGAGTAATGGAAGGCATACCTAATAAGTATGGCAACATGCCCATATCCTAAGATTCATTGGGACCATATCTAAGATACTGGGAGAATCATAAGATCTTATCTATCTTATCATTCCTCCCCCATCTCTCATGTAAATACCAAAGAACCCACTTCATGTGAGGAGACCGTAACCTACCTACTTTCTCTCTTTACATTACTCTTGGTTGTTTATTCTCAACCAAATTACTGATTTAAGCATTGAAGTGTATAGGTCAAGACACCTCTGGCATCCCCTAATATCTTACATTTACTACTTATGTAGGCATGATCCACCAGCATTAAGCTAAACATAGGGCTAATATTCCTCATCAAAATTTAACAATCAACAATTGTTGCCCTACCATTTACAGTTTAAACATGAATTCATGACCAATATGTATGCTAATAGCTAACTAGCTAACACTACATCTCCCCCACATTACCCCCCCTCCAACCCCACCACCCCCATACCCTCACCCACCATACACACACACACACACACACATACACAACCAATCTCTATAAAACACTATAAATGAAGACTAACATCCCAATCAAGGGAACAACTTTAAGACCATGATTGTTTCACTCTTCTCGAGTGATAAACAATTGAGTTTTATATAAGAAAACCAACACCTTAGGGTAGAGGTAGCAACTCTTCATCAATCGGTTATAAATAACCCTATGCCATCACAAAATGGCAATCACAGATACTCACTTGTACGAAGCAAGTAAAATAATTATGATCTAAACAATGCCAAATTCATGATCAAGCATTTAACCGATATCAAAAGGGTCCAAATATAGCAACCCTTGAGATGCTTATACAAGAGGACAATCTCCATTTGTCCTAGCAATCTAAGATGAGCCACTTCTTGCTTAGAGACGGATTCCCCAACTAAAATTGTACGATGAGACTACTAATCCCACCACATACCTATCTTATTACTACACTCAAATGAAGCTTCTCAATGTCTCTAATGCTATTGCTTGTGAGACCTTTGTGGGTAGCCTCATAAAAGAACTTAATCTCCAACTTTAAGGGACTTACAAGTATCTTTCTCTAACGCTTCACAACTAGTAAGACAACCCTTGAAGGATAACTCATCATGTTGATATGCTAGTAAGCCTGCGAAATGCTTTGAGAATATGTGGCTAGATTTATTGTTATCGTGATTAAGATCCTTAACCTCTATAGGAACGTAGCACTTTATGTTGCTATCATGGGCAATGACTAGTGTTAATTCTTTTACTCAATCACTAAGAAAAGGCTAAAAAATTTTGCTTAATGCTAAACTTGATGGCAAAATACATTAGCCATGAAGATGATATTTTGGCATGAAAATAGTCTAAGCAATAGCCTCTAGAAAAAAGAAAAAATAAAAGGGACCAACCACTTGCCATGTAAAGGCTTAACCTTCACCTTAGCAACATTAGGTCGACTCAACCTAAGAACTAGAGCATGCCTATTAGAAAAAGTAATACTCTACTTTATAAGAAACATCATCAACTCCTTAAGCCCTAGGACCAAATCTTGCTAGAAATTAGAGATCACGATATTTTCACTTAGCTTGAAAAAAGGAGTAATAACACAATTTGTTAGCACTCTAACATGTGATTTCCTTAAAGATTAAAGCTATACCACTATTAATACGTCTCTGAGGTCGCAAACACGGAGGCCATACTATAATGGATAAAATGGGAAAGAGAAAACAAATGAGTTTAGCAAAACCTGAGTAGTTATCAGTTGGATATGACATACCAACTAATCCTACTTAGCCTAACCTTGACTTGATATGATACACAGAGAGGATTAAGGTCACTTACTATTGCTCCTTATTAAAGGGAATAGATAAGAGTTAGGGAAGAGAAGATATCGTTAGTGCTCTCAAGTAAAATGTTAATATTAGTGATGTAAGTAGTGATGTTTGCGCTATATGTAAGTGAGACTTATATATGGCCTCCTTAGGATTTCATTTCAAAGAAAAGACAAAAGTGGGCAAATTATATATTAGATATAAAGATTCCTAAGACAAATATTAAAAGGGGTAAAAAACATCACTATATAATATAATGTACAAAAGGGTGAATTATTTTAGAATATTGTGTTAAAAGGTATATGTTAGCTGGATATTGGTAGGCTACAGTAAAGTACACTTAGTTGCTCTTGTAGAGAAAGAGTTAGGGGTAACCAGTTAGCTTAGCATCCATAGGAAAGAGTTTGGAATTGGTTGAGGCAAGGTCAATGAATTGGCTGACTTGATATAGGCCAAGTTGGAACTCAGACATTACGCTATGTTCGAGGTCTCAATTGGTCATATGGCTCGTCTGCTTGACTCAAATAGACATTTGGTGCTTATTAGCTCGGAAACTACTCTTAGCATGATCATAGCTTGGAAATCAAGTCGGGTGATGTGCAACATACCCTAGTTAATATCGGAATCTTCATCTTTGAAGAGTCGTTAAGTAGTACTCATCAGGTAAGTCCTTGTAATCCTTTAGCTTAACTTCTGGTAATGGGTCCGTGAAGTTGATTCTTATCATCTTCCTATGTTTTAGAGAGATTTAGACTAAAATTTTCAAGGTTTTCTTTGGTTGGCTCTTCTTCTATTCGTGCTTCAGCTTCATCCAGAAGGTGAGGGATCAGGTCGAATACATTGAAAGTAGTAGAGATTCAATAGTCTTCGTGTAGCTCAATTTTTTAGGCGTTATGGTTGATTTTCTTCAGTACCTTGAAGAGACCATCAGCTTTAGGTGATAGCTTGCTCTTCCTGAGGTGTGGAAACCTCTCTTAGCTAAGGTAGATCTATATAAGGTCACATAGACTAAAGGGCATAACTCAATGGTTATGGCTACCTATCTCTTGCTGTCGTTTGTTAAACTTGGTGATTTTCTTGGCTACATGCTGATGTAGTTCTTGTAGTCCTTAGACTTAGTTGACTCTGGTCTGGCTCTCTTCATAGGCTGTAAGGGTACTAATTATGTCAAGTAAGATGGTAAGGTTGAGGCCATAGACAATCTCAAAGGGGTCTTGCTAGTAGTACTATGGATAGTATGGTTATAGGTGAAATCTATAACAGGTAAACGCTAGTCCCAATCTTTCAAGTTTTTTCCCATAACAACTTGGAGTAGGGTACCTAAAGTCTTGTTTACCACCTCGGTTTAGCTATCTATTTGTAGGTGACTGCTCAAACTAAATATAAGCTTAGTATTAGGTATCCTCCATAAGGTCTTCTAAAAGTAGTATAAGAAATTGGTATCTTGATCTGAAATAATGGACTTCAGTACTCCATGTAGGCAAATGATTTCTTATAAAAAAAAATCAATAATATATAAAGCATAATTAGTTTGGTGGTATGGAATGAAGTGTATCATTTTATTGAATTGATCTACAGCTACAAAGATCGAATCTTTTCCTTAGATGTCCAAAATAACCTTAGGACAAAGTCCATGATGAGGTCAGCTCAAGTTGAGGTTGGCATGGGCAAGGGCATGTACTCTCTATGTGGTTCTTTCCTTCCCTTTGCCTTCTTGCTTAAGTTAGAACTTCCAATGACTTTGTGGACATCCTTACCCAAATTGGGCTAGTAGAAGTTTTCCCTCAACAGTCCTATAGTTTTGGTCTCACTAAAATGCCTAAATAAGCCTCTGCTATGAGCTTCCCTATCCAATAGCTCGCGCATGGAACAATTTTATATGTATAACCTCCTTTCTCTGAATAAGTATCCATCTTTTAGGTAGTATTCTCCAATAGCAATTTCGTCTTGACACTTTCCAATGATAGGACCAAAATGAGGATTTTAAGCATATTACTTAACAATAAGGGAAAATCCTAATAATTTAGTTTGAAAGGTGGTCAATTAGAAATGCCAACGTGAAAAAGCATCGGCAACCACTTTAACATTACCTTTCTTGTACTTGATCATATAAGGAAAACCTTCCATGAACTCCAACTACTTGGTTTGTCTCTTTGAAAGTTTGTTCTGGCTCCTAAGGTGCTTTAAGGACTTATCGTCCATATAGATCATAAACTCTCAAGGTAAGAAGTAATATTGCTATACAATAAAATATTGGAAAAGAAAGCATAGCTCCTTTTCATACACAAAGTAGTTTAAGGAGGCATCACTAAGTTTCTCATAATGATAAGCAACAGGTGGCGTTCTTGCATTAAGACTACACCAATACCAATACCATAAGCATCACACTTTAGCTTAAAAGGCTTATCAAAATTCTAAGCCCTAAAGTTAAGCCAAATGACAATAGGATTAAACTTAGTACATAAAGTTTAGGAAGATCGATTAAAGAATCCGGTTAAATTTAAATTATAAACTATAAATAGAAATATTAGTAAAAATGACCTCGTAAATTTGAATTTAAGAAAATAAGTAATAAAATATGAGACTATAAAATTTTCAAATTTTAGGTATAATAATTGTTAATTATCGAAAAGGCGAAAAGTATAATCTAATAACTAATAACTAATAAATTACTAGAGATAGATTATATGTATACTAAAAATCATAGAATGATCTAAATAATAATTAAGAATGTTCATATGTACTCTACATGTATTTACGTGTAGATAAAAATACGTGAAATTACTTAAATTGGCTAAAAACTTATCAAATAATTAAAGAAAATTTTTAATTAATTAAGAAAAAAAATCAGAGGAGCAGGGAATGATGTGGATTTGGTCGTGGCAAGTCAAGAATTAAAGAAGAAAATTAACCAATCAAAATTAAGCAATACAAAAGGCAAAAATTAAGGGATTTTGGCAATGTCTTGTCCAATTAAATGCATAATAATTATTAAAAAGCTCTATAAATAGGGAAAAAAAATTACAGAGCTCATTTGGACAATTAGAAGTCAGAAAAAATTGAGAGCATCGAAATTGGAAGAGAAAAATTAGGATTAGGAAAAAAATAAGAAAATCTGTGCAGTAGGGGCTAGTGAACCAAACCCATACACCACCACTACCGCTACCTCACTCTAGACCCACCATCCGGATTGGCCGACGTACCTCGACTGGTGTTGGAAGCCCAAAAGTCATTGGACTAGGTGAGTCTCTTATCTGCTTCGATTTTGTATAATTTCTTAAAATTATTTATTTTGCCCAGAAAATTATGAAATTTATTTTTCTGAGGTTTTATTGTATGTAGATTTAGGGAAAAATAGTGATTAAGTTTAATCACGTCTGAAAATATAGGGTTCTTAATAAATTAAGCAAAACCGAACATGATTAGAACTAGAAATAAATAAACTTAGGAGTATAGTTTGGAGCTCAAATTTTTTCTGTAAAATGCTTAAGTAATATAGAACAGCACTATGAAGCTATTTTTTTAAAATTTAATTTTCAAAATTTTTAAGTAAATTTTTAGCCCTAAAATGATGGAAAAATTGAGTAATTTTGGGTTAAATAGGTGATTAAGTGATTAATTATTGATTTAGATAGTAATTAGATGTTTAGGGATGTTAATCTCTGATGTGAAAACCTAATACTAGCCTTTGGAGTGTTAAGTGTAATTAATGAAGAAATTATGTGGTAATTGTAGGAAATTAGGAATATATAGAATTGGAAATTTAATAAATATGAAAAATTAGGTTTATTTAGATAATATAATAATAAAAATTAGCATATAATAAACATGAAACAAAATTTAATTTTAGGTAATTGTATAAAAAAAAAAGTAAGATTTTCTCATATCAGGAATAAATTCAGTACCCCAATTAGGATTATTGTGTACTGAACAGTTTAGAATACTAAATTAAAACTCAATATGATATTAAAATACTCGAGCTTAATGTGATTAATTTTACATTAGGATTCGAGTATATTTAAGATTCCAGAATCAAAACTAAAATCTAATTTAGAAACTGAATCTCGAAATAAGATAGAATGAATCATTAGTAAATAATAGGTATATATGGAGAAATGAGTTAAATTATAACTTAGAATATAAATCATTAAAGTATAAGTACTAAAAAGACCTATTTGTATTATGGGATACCTAGAGACAAACCGGCTTGCAATTAAGTGATTGGGTGATTAAGAATTCCAAGTAAGTTAGGTTATTACTTACTGTATTAGAGTACTATTTTATGGTACTCGGAGACTTTGGATTGTGTATGATTGTGATTGTAAGTAATTTATGCATGTGTTTGAGTATCTGAATTCGTACAGAAATTTATAATGTGATTGATTTTGTGTTATGACTGGATTGGTGTGAAATGGTTTGAATACCCTAAATGAAATTTAATCTTATTCGACTCTAATGACCTAAGTTGTCATTTATTGCAACCCTTTAGGGGATTATTAGGATTCTCCAACCAAACACCGACACCTTCGATAAAGATAGCGCTGGATAGTAATTGGTCTTTTTCTCATCCTTAACCGAACTAAGTGACAGGAGATGAGGTCGCAGTGAGAATAAGGGCATTGGTTCAAAGGATAGTCTTAGCAGGAGTAGTATCTTCGTTGCATAAACTTGGGTTTGGTTGTAAGCTGTTGGATAACATGAAAACTCTTCAACCTAGATTAGAGCGAGTGAAATTTCTCAGATTTCATAACAGACCAGACCACGTTGTATAATGACACTTGCTTGTTGCATTGCATGAAAATAATTGCTTGATAATCTTGTTTGCGTTTGTATACATTCATGAGTCTCTAATTTAACTTATTGAGCTATAGTTGCTCATACCCATATAGATTTTTTTTGCAGGTCCTGATTTCTAAATACTTCGAGTATTATGCCGCCTTACAACTATCCAAAGGTCAGTTTTTTTGAAGCTTAGGGTGTGAGGAACAATTCACTTAGCAGTGGATGTATAGCTAGAGTGTTTTTTATAGTTTAAGAATGAAAGACTGATAGTCGCTATGTAAATTAGTGAACTGTTATGTTTATGTAGAGTTTTCTGGAAAGTTCTGTGGAATTTACATATAATTATGTATGTTAATCTAAAATTTGTGATAATTACTGTAACTTTAGCTAAACACGTAATTAGACTATTTACTTCAAAGCGAAAAGTCGTCCACGCTTTGTGTAGATCATGTCTATAACAGCTACTGTGAGGCTAGTTACTATCATAGAATGGTTTACACGGCGGGACTGTTACGACTCTATAACTTCGGAGCATAACAAAAATATGGTAAAACTAAGATAAGTGTTATGGTAAGCTTCTCCTTAATTTCCTTAAAGCTCTTCTCAGCTTGGTAAATTAATTAGAATCATTTACTCTTTTCTATCAATTTAATCAAGAGGGCTACAATAGTATTGAAGTTCTTGATGAATCTTTTGTAGAAAGAAGTAAGACCATGGAAACTATGTACTTCAGTGACATTCTTTGGCACAGGCCATTCTGAGACAGCTTTGACCTTTTCCTCATCAGCTTATATTCCTTCTTTAGAAACTCTATACCCAAGAAAGACAACTTCTTATTGGCAAAATGTACACTTCTTCAGATTTTTGAATGATCTCTTAGCAAGAAGTATGTCAAAAACAACTCGAAGATGCTTTAGGTGATTGGTTAAGTTGGCACTATACACTAGTACGTCATCAAAGTACAAGACCAGACATCTCCTGATTAAGGGGCAAACATCACATAGTTCATATGCCTCATGAAAGTGCTTGGTGTGTTGGTAAGGCCAAATGGCATAGCTAACCATTCATAGAGACCATGTTTAGTCTTAAATATAGTCTTCCATTCAGCTCTTAGTCTCATGTAAATTTAATCGTAGCTACTTCACCAATCAATCTTTGAAAATATGTAGTCACAATGAAGCATGTCCAATATGTCATCGAGCCTTAGCATGGGATATCTATATTTAATAGTAATTTGATTGATAGCTCGGCTATCAATGTACATATGCCAAGAACCATCTTTCTTTAAGACTAGCAAGGTTAGTACGATACAAGGGTTCATGCTCTCTCGCACATACCCTCGTTGCACTAGCCTGTTTACTTGATTCTTTAACTTGATAGCCTACTTAGGATTCATTCTGTAAGCAAGTTTGTTCAACAGAGCTACGCTTGGTTGTAAGTCAATATAATGCTTAATACCTTAGACTAATAGTAGTCCTTTAGGTAATTCTTCTAGAAATAGGTTTGAGAACTCATTTATAAGCTTTTGAATCTCTCCTAACACATCATTTATATCTCTCAACTCCAACAATCTTCTAATCAGTAAGAACATTGGCTCATTAGCTCGAAGTTCTTGCTGGTTTAACAATAAAGCCTTCTTCTTACCAGCTCAATTGAGTTAGTTATGAGTTTTATTTACTTGGCTTAAGGTCATGGATTACAGCACTATCTTCTTACCATCCCTAGTGAAAGTATAGGTGTTCTTATACTCGTTATGTATGATACATTGGTTAAATAACCAAGGTCTTCCCAATAGTAAATGTGAAGCTCCCACTAGGATAACATCAAAAAACACCTCATCTCTGTAAACATTGCAAATATAGAACGACATAATTCCTTGTTCGGTCACGTACAAAGCACCCTTATCATGCAACCAATGTAACTTATAACGTAAGAATGCATAGAGGTTGGTAGACCTAATCTCTTTACGAGGATTTAAGTGATAACATTGGTGCAACTCCCTCCAACTACTATAATCATGCGTAGTTGTCCCTTGATGGCACACTTTGTATGGAACATGTTCTCTCTTTGTTCTTCCTTAAAGCTTAGCATTAAGCTTAGTACTTGCCTCAATACCAGCATCATTACTTCACCCTAGCTAACATTAATACAAGTCTCTTCCGTTTCCTTTACTTTAGTTCTTCCAACATCTTTCTCTTCCTTTTCAAGTTCACTCTCATCAATATTGTCCACTTCATCACCTTGGAGGACCAAAATACGTTGGTTAGAATACTCAACAGCCATGTGTCCATAACCCAAGCATTTAAAGCTTTTTATCTCACTCATCTTGTGACTTGAAGATTGTCCTTTTTCAATTGTCTTCGGAAGGGCTCTATCATCAACTTAGTTCTTCGAGCCAACTCGATTATTACTAGATCGATCATTCTTTTCTTTTACTCGGTTTAGCCTTCGTGCTTTAAGGTAGCCAATTTGGCATGGAATATCAATCCGTGAAGAACTCAATCAAGTCAAATTAGGGCATTCCTCTTCTACTTTTCTTCCCTTCGTGCTACCTTAATAGCTTCTTCCAGAGTGTAAAACCTTTATGCTTCCATAATGTTATGAATCTCATACTTAAGCCTAGAGATAAATCTTGATATATTACGAGCTTTGGGCTTATCCATGTCAACTCAGATCATCAACATTTGAAATTCCCTAACATAGTTATCCACAATTCGGCTTCTTTAGTGAAACTCTTGCAATTTAAGAAAGGTGTCTTGCAAGTATGTTTTAGGTACAAATCTTCCTCTTTGTAACCTTTTCATGTCTTTCTAAGCTCGTATACCTCTTCTCCATCTATTTCTTTAGCCTTATCACAAGACGGTATATCCAAAGAACTCAAGAGCAGCAAGTTAGACTTTCACACCCTTAGTATATCCATAACAATCAAACACTTTCTCAACTTTCTCTTCCCACTCTAGGTATTTATCAGCTTTTTTACCACCTATAAAGGTTGGAATCTGGACCTTAACATTATCAAGTCCTTACGAGGCTCTGCGTCTTTGTTCTTCCACTTCATAGTACTCTTTTGTCTCTCCATTCGGCTCTTCTTGTACTTCCTCGTATGCTTCCTTAATTTCTTCCATCACTAAC
Source organism: Lumnitzera littorea (assembly GCA_024138015.1). NCBI lineage: Eukaryota > Viridiplantae > Streptophyta > Magnoliopsida > Myrtales > Combretaceae > Lumnitzera > Lumnitzera littorea. Next base: position 94,059,952 of record JAMXBB010000008.1, read on the forward strand.
CTCCTTTGAGTAAGGCAACCTACCACTCCTCTAGCTTTATGAGGTCAGACTTAATGATTATCATGGCCCTTGTGGCCATATCTTGGCTCTTATTCACCTTATGCTTGGCCAGAATTTAGTGCACCTGATTCTCGACAATGATAGTGAGTTTATCAAGCTAATCATCAATTGACCCTGGCATGTAGCTGCCTTACTGGTCGTGGCCAACTTAAGCACCACTATCTTGGTTTTTAATAAGTCTATGAACACTAGAATCTAACATTCTACAATACTTCTTGTCAATACTTCCTTTAACAAGAACAATTTTGACAATACGCACCCAACAAAACCCTATTACTCTATACTACTCAACAATATTTCGGAATCGTTACTCACACTCAATCAATTACTACTCAATACCCAAAATCTCAACTAACAGGCTCCAATACTTTGACGACTTGTAAAATACTACTTAACACAAGATTCATAACGAGCTTTGTTTTTGTAGTCGTAAAACAGAGTGGAATAGAATAATATGAGTTATTGCACTTACCTCTAGTAAATCAATGCTTCTCAACTCACAACTTCAAATCCCACTTCAAACACTCCACAACGTCTATAAACTACTATAGTAACAATGGAAGAATACAGTAGTCACTGACAGCAATACCAACAAGAAGTCCACTACAATCTTCACATACTCTGTCTTAGAACTGTACTTTGATACCAGTAAAGCTGATACATCTCTAGGGTCGTAACATGAAGACTACAACACAACAAATAAAAAGGGAAAGAAAGAACAAAAGGGTTTAGCAAAAACCCAAGCAGCTATCAGCTAGATATGACGCACTAACTCCTAACTTTCACTTGATATGACATACAAGTGAGGATTAAGGTCACTTGCCACTATTTCTTACTAAAGGGAATAGATAAGAGTTAGGGAAAAGAAGACATAGTTAGTATTATCAAGAAAAATGTCTATATTGATGCTGCAAGAAGTGATTTTTGCAAAACAAGTAAGTGAGACTTATATATGGCCTCCATAGGATTATATTTCAAAGAAAAGACAAAAGTGTGTAAATTACATTTTAGATATAAAGATTCCTAAAACAAATGCTAAAAAGGGTAAAAACATCATTATATAGTACACTGTATAGGCCTAAACTACCAGCATTAAGCTAAACACAAGCCTAATATTCCTTATCAATAATTTACAATCAATACAATCTTTTAGCATTAAAAGAAAAAATGAAATCATAATTTTCTATCAAGAAAATGTGCAAAGTTGAAAGTTACGGGAACATAGAATTGATTTTTTAAAATTGAATCTAACTATACGATTTAGTTTGTAAATTTTTTAAACATAATGAAAACCGGTTCGATATCAAATTTTCTCTAAATATTTTTATTTCCAATAACATATTTTCCTTTCCATTAAAGTTTCATATATTTTCAATTAATTTCTCATACATTTATCAAGTGTAATGATGCTTAGCAAAAAGTTATAGAAGATCTTAACAAATCGAACTTGATTAGATAATAATAAGAGATTCTGTTTCAATAAGCAATAATGAGGAAGGAGACTTAAAGCTACTTATTCAAAAGAGATACAAAGAAGACAAAAAAAGACATGCTAAGTATTATAAAGCGATGAGAAATACATAAAGAGCATCAATGTTAAACCTTTAATTTGAAAACTTATAAGAAAATGATAATTTGGAAAAGAAAATTTTCTAGATGTGAAATTGTAGATAGAACTCACTTAACCTAATCTTAATAATTGGTTTAGAAATAAGACAAAGAAGAACAAGATATAAAAAATTTGATGAAATCCATAAAGAATAACCAACCGATTGTATAATTGAATTGAACCGTGAACTGAACCATTTGTAAAAGAACTGATTTTTCGGTTAGGTTTATAGTTTGATCTGCGATTTGCCATTTTTTTGCTCAACCTTAATTCCCATAGTATTATAGGATATGTTCAAATTCTAATAATTTGAGGATTATACTTATAAGATAGGGTATGAGTAAGATCTCTAACTCTATATGTCTTGTACCCACTCACTTTTAGTGTTTTCATTACTTAACTAGATATGATTTATTATATTATTGGTCTATAATAATTTATGTAATTGTTGATTAGTATAATCAACTAAGTTAATGAGGCTGCGATCACCTACGTGAAGCCTCCTTTGATGAAAAGGATAGAGTAAGTACTTTTGGGGAGTTCTTGAGAGTGCTCGATGTGGTGTGAGTACGTAAAGTGTTCAACGAACGATAGAGAAGATTCGATACCTTTAGCTCATTGTGTTATTTATAGCACAAGGAGCTCACCTACCAAGGATGCATTTTAAGTTAGGGTTCGTCCATACTTTTTGTCTATAGGGGACATGCGCTGTAGGAGGGATAGAACGGCTCTATAAATTGGTCTACTAGGAACACATTGGTAGTCATGTTTAATACTTAGGACGCTAACATTTCTAGAGTTGCTAGGTGTGCTGGCCCTACTATGGATATCAGGGGGGAATTAATGAGGAGAGGGGGAGAGGAAAAAGATAAGGGCACTCCAAGGAAGGATGACTACTGGGTTTCAAGCAATACACTAGTTTCCTATAGTGTGCTCATGAGAAGAGGGTAACCTTGGCCAAGTAGGTATGGGCTAAGTGTTTAGAGAGACTTCATAGGGCTAGAGGTGATTGAGCAAGTACAAAGTAAACGAATGAATAGCTTAGGCAAAGATAAAGTGCTTGGCATTGCTCGAGTGCTCGAGTAAGCAATTGGAGGTTGGATGGGCTTCGCTCGATAAGTCAGTTGAGGGGGTTGCTTGGGTCCTCAAGTAACTCATGGGCCTTGTTCAATGCTCGAATTAGGCCTTGGGAGCTAGACTTGAAATGATATATCAATAATAATAGTGTAATAATAGTAATTATATTTTGTTAAGTATATTTGCTTATATAATATTATAAAAAATGAAAAAAAAATACAAAAAACGTAGATTAGCGACTCAGCTATGGTGATGGTTGGCGTGACCCACTACCTATGTATGACTTGATTGTGACACAATGTGTGACTTTTTTCTTTTTAAGGGTGGTGATTATGCCATCCACTAACCTAGACAGGTTGTAACTCATTCGTGAATACATGTTGCAAGCTTAGGCTTAACCACCCAAAGGTTAGGAGTAGCCAACTATGCCTTAGAGAGGGTTTCATCGTTTCTTTTTGAATTTTTCCATTCTATTTTTTATTTTTTGTAATTTGTTATTATGTTGTTTAATTTAATAATTTATTAACGTAATTTGTGTACTTAGTAGAAGGTGACATGTGCTAAAAGACGAGCGAAGTTTTAATAGACCAATAAGAACATTCTTTTGGAGAACTTAAAAAAAAAATTGAGAATTCAAATAGGGAAACAAGAGGTTGTGCACTCAAAATAGAAAAGTAGTTAAACATTAAGGTCAAAAGTGTACTTTTCCCTTATTATATTCAAAAAGTTCACAAGCAGTTTGAGATTTTGCAAATGAACATAGGGCTATGTCTTGGATAGGGTTTATCTATTAGATTTTCTTTAGTAAATTACATTGATCACTATTAAAGACTTTTAAATTACGGAGATACCCTAATCATACTTCTTTACACTTTGATAAGATGGGTATATATCATATCTATGTAAGCACCTCTAGTGATTTCTATATAGCTAGGTGCACTATATATTAGAAAAGTATAGGTATACGATAAAAAAATAAAAATATGTAGTTATGAGTTTAATTCGGAAAGCTTACAAATGTAATTTATCTTTTTTTTTTTCCTTTTGTTTTATTTTTTTGGTTAACTTCTTATGAGAGACGATGGAATACTTCATAGCATGTACCATGTAGTTTGCCTTTCTCTTTATGCCATTTTCACATTCACATGGCCTTCGAATCTCCAAGCTTGTTTCTAATTGAACGCGAGGATTATAAGCTTCCTTTCGCTTTCAGTTGCTTGCAAGCATCCCCGCAAGAACACATGGTACCTATGAATCTGTAGTTAATGGTTTTACTTTATGTTGCTTGCTTTAATGCACGTTTTCAGATAGCAAACCCTTTGCCTTGAGAGTAAGGAATGTGTCAGCACTTGCTTATTTAGTATTATTTGATAGGGTTGCAAATAAACTAACTTTTAGTTTGCAATTTAACTAAAAGACATATAAGATCTTTAAACAAATTAAGGTCATTATTATTTGCTCGGTCCGATTCTTTGTAACACTCTTAATAATATTTAAATGTTTGAGACCCTTCAACCCATATGGACTAAAATTTATTGGAGCACCTATTATTATATATTGCCGGCCGCAGCCGACTTGTCATATTAGGAAACTAATTCAATGTTACGACGCACCTCGGAACATAGAACAATTACATCGTAACTGGTTTGTTGATATTCACTTTGATGCTTCTTGCTCGGCGGAGATTCCTTACCGATTCCGAACATGTTTTGTGTTATATTCAGTTCACACATCAAAAAGTGATATTTGTACACACCTATGCAGTATTGATTCTTTTATTGCAATGTACATATAGGCACCGCATACGACAAATTTCAATATTAATTATAACGATCTGGTTAGAATTTCTCCTATCAAGATATTATTCATTTTGATGTGGTGCATCGTATGGTTGGTTTTGTTTTTTAGTATAACTACTTCATAAAAAGTCCCTTATTGTAAGATCGCTGTAATTTGAAAACACATCAGTTTCAGAATTCTATTGAACTTCGTTAATTAGAATTCTGTTACTTTCTATTAATGGGATATCACGTTAATTATACACTTTATAATATAGTAAATGTATAAAGATACAAAAGTTTTTTATACAGATTCGATAACACGTGCTGTAAAATACTCATTATTATTTTCAATATATATATAAAACAAGTGGGTGGTCAAGTAGCGTTATCAAAAATCAGGAAGATAACATGTATGTGGTGGCATCTTTCTTTCGGCAAGCAAAAGAATATCCACAAATTGTTCGTTTTCTGGTTTATTCTTTACCCACTTGCCTATAATATATTCTCATTACGTTTGCGCTTTATGTTAAGAGGCGTTATTCAACTTTCATATAATTATGTCTTTTTCAATTGGATTTTCAAACCGGATTTCCTTATGATATTGGTAGTTGACATTTTAATCCACCTGTTTTCGTCCCCAAATGTTTAATTACTGCTTTGAAATTATTGTATGTTTTCCTGTTACTAACATAAAAAAAGTTTGGCAATATAATTGTCAAAAGAAGAAAAAAAATATTCTTCTGATGGCTTTCTATTTGAGTTTTTAAGATTTATAATAGAGGACTCTTGTTTTTTTTTACACCATGAACTTTTCTATTAGCAATTGACGCATGACAATAGCTAATTGGCCTAAATAATTAATTCGAATAAATAATATAATTGAACATAGATAAATTAAGCAAAATAATAAAATTAATAAAAAAGAAAAAAAAGTTTTAAACATTTTTTATTAAAAAAAAAAAAACAATGCCTACCCCAAAGGCTAGGCAAGATGGCCACAAATTAATAGATGGGCTACAATCAACACGTAAAAGTATATTGTAATATCTAAAGGTGTAAATGAACCAAGTCAGTTCGTAAATTATTTAAATTCGATAAGTTAAGTATTAGCTTAAGCTCATGCTACTTGATTAACAAATGGAGTTGAGCTTGAGTTTCAAAACAACAAGCTTGTTGGGGTCGTAAGATATAATTTTTAATTTATTTTTATTTTTTCAAATATAAGTTAGTTAGAAGTTATATCGAGAAAATTTATAAAAAGTTCGAACTCAATTAAGTTAATAGAGCCAAACTCAAGCTTGCTAAATATATTAATCAAGCTTGACTTTAAAATTTAGAGTTTAATCGAACTCGAGCGGAGCTCAAGTTTTGAGTTTTTAAGTAAAACTTGTACTTAAGCTTAATACTGTATTGGTTTAACTTGATTTGATTACATCGCAGCTTTACATACTTAGAGTGTACCACCTTTTTTTCCCCCTAAAAATAGGAAAATACATTTTAGTTCTCAATGTTTTACCACTTTTTTTTATTTGAGTTCTAAACCTTTTTATTTTCCTATTTAAGTCCCTAATGTTCATAAATCTGTAAATATTGAGAACACAAATATAAAAAAAATTAAAAGGTTTGGAACTTTAAATAGAAAAGTTGCTAGATGTTGAAGACTTAAATGAATTTTTTCATTTAAAAAAATAAAAGAAAAAGATTAAAACTAAAACTTGATCGATTACATGACCTAATTGCAACTTCATCAATCGTTGCACCAAATCGAGTTTATACCTTTTTTTGTACCTTTTCTTTAATAGTATTGATGGGTGATCATCTACTACTAGAGATGAGTCAAACAACTCACTTTTATGTATGGTGTGACCCACTTATTAAATTATGGCCATTCTAACTATATCTTAGCTCTAAGGATGATTGGTGCTATTTCCTCATTTTCCTAACTTCTTTTCTTTTTGTTTTTGAACTTTTTGTTATTTCTATTATTTTAGTTAATTAATATCTATAAATATTATCTAATCAAATTAATTGTGTTAACAAATCAAAGGATGCCACATGGCTAAATATAAATAGAAAAGTTGACTTTATTAGAAAAAGTCTAACTTTGTAAGTTTTGTTAAACATTGAGACTCAAATAAGGGTAAGAAAAGGTTGAAGATTGAAATAAAAAAACAATCAAAATGTTTAAAGTATAATTTTTCCTTAAAAGAAGCTTTGAGAAAGTATATAATATTTTGGTACATCAAATTGAAGGTCAGTTTACATTAACTACATAAATTTGTTGCATTTCATGTTTCCTAGTGTCGAGGCATAAACTATGCATCTCACATTTACTATTATTGAGACATATAATACACTAATGCTACTCAATTAAGGATTGTATTCGAATTTATCAGTATGAACCTTATAACATGTATACATACAAAAAAAGTAAAAAAATGAGAGAAAGTGACTTGCAAGAATTAATATGGAAGAACCTAGAAGAATTAATGTGAAAAACCAAGGGCAACACTAGAACTATCTACTAAGGTAATTGCATAATGAGATATTCTTACAACCTCATCAAAGTAGTACCCTACAATTGAATCCCTTAAGATTTACATAGCTTTATTAGACTTAACTCTACTCAATAAACTTAATTGCGTACATCTACATACATACATACATATGTATGTATGCATATATGCAATTGTGTATATATGTACACATACATGAGTTGGAAACCCTTCAACAAAGGAAATACCTTAGGGGGGGAAAGGGGAAAAACACAAAACATGAAATTGTCAAAATCTTCATGCAACCTTCTATTTGACTGCAAAACACTATCTAGCCAAATAGCTAAGTTTAGCAACCAAATGGCCAATTTGATTAATTGAATGAGCTACCTTGTGTGGCAATCAATTGCTTCATGCGTCCTTATGCTTTGATTTTTCCCTTAATTGTTTCTTTTCCTATTGATACTCTAAAATATGAACTTTTGTGAAATTTCAAGATAAAATTTCAATAAGTCTCCACTTTAGGTAGAACGCACATAACTCAATACATGCACGTACACTTAAGCTTTATCCTACAACAAACTCCTCCATTCTAGCTTGCCAATCTATCTACCTTCAAGCTACTTTATAAAACAACATTATTTATCTTTTTGAAAATGCATGTACTTAGGTTTGGACCTTAGCACTAAGAATAATTCTTCCAACTTTTACCATGGCCATTTACACAAAAAATTCTGCTTAGTCTCACATATTTGGAACTATTCCTCTTGCAACATACATAGAATGCATTCATGAAAACTCATCGATTTGTCAAATACAAGCAACAACTTGTCATCTTATGATTTATCTATCTCTACATTAACAATTATTTTAGTCTTACTATCTACATTTGACATTGTTACTACCTAAATCTAACTCTTTTGCTTCTAGTAAAAGTAGCTTACATGCATTTAGCCTCCCTTTTGCAATAGCTACAAAAATTGGCTTTCTTTCATCCTTTAGCAATTAAACCACGTGCAAAACGCACTACCTTTAGATTCTAATTTGGGTTTAGTGGTCTCTACTTATAAGTTGTATTAGAACTAACAGATTGAGTAGCTAAAAGAACACATAAAGCTTATTACAAATCATTTACCTCTCCCTCGTTAGTGTCACTACTACAATACTTACTATGACACTCAATAAGATTCCTATCCACCATCTTCATTAGTCTAACCACCCTAATATCCTACTTGCCTTAAAACGAAATTTATCTCTGTTATATATTTCTCATGGTTTGATAATAATAAAAAGCGAGAAAAATACTAATGAATTAACAAGTGTGCAGGTATTCAAAAAATTTAAAATTACAAATTGAGGTGTATTTAAAAACTTATTTAGAAGGTCTTAATTAATTGAAAAAGAGATTAGTCTGAAAATTTTTAAAAAGTATTTCAAAAGTTTTTATAAGAAGAATTGGTACAACACTTTAGAAACTTTAGAAAAAATAAAATTGATATTTTTTAAAAGGTTCTTTAGAAAGTTGGTCTAGAAAAGTAACATTAAAAATTAATTTATATTAGATTTGAAGAAATCAAGGCATAGCTCCACTAGATTGAGTATATTAAAAAAATACACTTAATCCCATTTCACTCAAGATGGAATCACGATCCTTGGAGATTATTTTGGAGCGAATGTATTTTTGATAAATTAAGATACGCACAAGAATGGATAAAAATAAGGTTGATTCGGATTTTATGGAATTTCAAATTTTGAATATGAGGTTTATCCAAAAGTTACTGATAAAGCATATCTTTTTGTCAAATTTAAATCAAAAGCTCATTTGATGGTTACGAATTGATATATATTTGATCTAAATAAGATAAGGAGAGTTGATTTTAAATTTCAAATAATTGAGATTTTCTCAAAATATTTAAGGAATTATCTTTAACAACTAACGATTGGATAAATATAAAAGTAAAGATAATCTTGAAAAATTTAGCTGTTGAAAGATTTCAATATAAAAAAGAAAGGATTCAAAATGTCAGATGACATAACGTTAAAGAAAAGTTTTCGTTACACAAAAATCGTGATCAATTTCAATTTTCTAAAAAGTCTCAGAAAGTCCTTCAAATACTTCTTCAGAAAGTTGTATCGAAGCAAATTATTCAATATTCGTTATTTTTCTTTAGAATGAAATTGTTTCAGTTTTATAATTGTGTTTTCACTTGTAATTTGTAAATCTTATTTATTGTTTGAAGTCAGTTTATACTCTGTAAATCTGTATTAATTTAAATTATAAAATGGTTAGATAAATAGAGTAAAGTGTTGTAAAGTTCATATGTGATAAGCGGATTAAGTGGAATGGTATCGGCGAAATAGATTGTAATAGAGTTGGAAGAGAACAGTAGACAGAAGATCAAGCTCTATAAATCTTAATGTCTTAACTTTAAAATGTGCAAATGATGACCTTAAGTTTATGATCTTCTTATGCCATTACCAAATCTTAATGCATGTCAACAACTAAGATCCTCTTATAGCACCACCACTAGATCTAACCAACTTATCTAATTAAACCAACTTAACTTTAATCTCACTTTGCTTATCTTGGTTTTGGCTTTCACTCACAAGACAAAATGTTATAACATGCAAAACCTAACATCTATTTGTTAAGGATTCTTTCCAAACCCATCGTTGTAAATCATTAAAAACATGCACAAGAGATAAGCGAGTAGAAAAGAAGGGAAGTGACTTACAAGATTTAACATGGAAAGCTCAAAAAAGAAAGAAGAAATAACTAGAATGAAAAATCACAAAAAAAAATTATAGTAGAAAGAGTTTACAACTTCATTAGAGTAATGCTCTAATAAATGAAATGCTGAAGGATTAATGTGGTTTTCTAACTTAACTCTATTCGATATATGTAACGAAGTACATATGGAGATAGAGAAGACTCACAAAACCCTTAACTCCACAGAGGAATGAATTTAGACACCATGGAAACAAAAAGGAATTTGTGAAAGCCCCATGCAAGCCCCCGGTCGACCATAGACACTTGCTAGCCAATGGCTAGCCTAACGATCCAACCAGTCGTCTTATGTGACAATCGATTGCCCCTGCATCCTCGCTCTGATTTGCCTGTGCCATTCTTTAACGATAATGTTGTAAAGTCCCATGCCTCAAAGACATAAGCTTAAAATATATTCAATTAGTTATAGATCCTACCACTCCTAATGCCATTAGTAAGGAGGAATCAATGCCTGTATTATCGGGTATTAAATGTTGTATGTAATAAGTTTAGATAATTAATTGTTAATTAATTAAAATTGATGAAAAAATGTTGGGCCTATAAGATACCATCAACACTATAAAGAATAGAGATGTGAGATATAGTATTAAATTGTGAATAAGATACGTAAGCTTAATAAATGTTAGGTAGCTTCTTCAGTTCAATCCCTTATTTTGATAAGATCGATACAAACTCTCATCCCATCTTTAATTTAAGCCCTATTTGTTTCGAGAAAAAATATTTTTCAGAAAACATTTTTCTTATTTTCCCTTATTTGTTTTGCTGGAAAAAATGCTTTAAGAAAAAAATATTTCCCATTGAAGGCAAAATTCTTCTCTTTTTTCAGAAAACAACTTACTTTTTTTAAAATGGAATGTTGGTTTTTGATTTAATATTTATAAACGTTTTAATTTTAAGAAAATGATTTTTTTTAATTTTTATTATAATTTATCTATAAATTATATTTTAAATATGAAAAAATTATATAAGACAAAAACTATAGACTTATTAAAATATTATCAAAATCAACTAAAGTGGTTACACTTTTGCTTTTAAATAAAATATTTAACATATTATATTTATAGTAACATATAGATGTTAATATATTTTGGTATTATTATAAGTTGTACCATATTTGTTAGTTAAACATTGAAAAACATTTTCAATACATTCTTATAAAAGTATCCAAATACATGAAAACGTATTATTTTCATGAAAATACTTTTTAAGAGAAAATATTTTCCGGTAACACGTAGTTTTCCTTATAGTCATTAGATTTAGATTTTTGAAATTATAATTTGTTAAATGATTTAGATTTGAACTGATTTTGTAAAAGATATAAAGGAAACTATAGAAAAGTCGTAAATATTGGGATACAATACGAAATTAAGTTGTGGCTATAAGATGGATGTTGGCCTATAGTAATGTAGCATATAATAAACTCTAATTACAAATTTGAGATACCAATACGAAATTATGCAATCAGAATTCATTAGCACCACTATACAATGTAATATTTTATCTTATTTTTTAATAAGGAACCAGACAGCTGGATACAAATTGATTTTGTATGTCTGAAGAAACAATCAATAAATGCATAATGATTTTTTTTTTTATAATAATTGATTTCGGCATAATCTATTACAAGCATGATATGTTGTCGGATTTACTTTTCCTATTGTACCGTGCGGATATGTCCATCATACAAAAGCCTGTGGTTGCGCCCATCCTTTTGAATAATTCTCTTCTTTTAATTGTTGTAGCGTAATTTTAGCGATGTTGAGCTTCTTTTTTTTCCTAATTAAACAGCATAATAAATATTGCTAGGACCGTTATAATTTAATAATAATATTATTAATTTTTCACTAAGATAGATAAGATTTGAATCCTTTATCTTTATAGCCTCTATCTCTATAGTTTTCCCTAAAAAAAAAACATAATAAATATTGAAAAATATAAAATTAGAACACAATCAAAAATAATTTTCTGTGAAATGAATTAATACACATTTGCTGATCTTTTTTTTTTTCTCCTAAAAATGCATACATGTTGGGTGAGCTAAAGGCAACAAATCCATACTGATTTAAAAAATTTACATAATGATTAAACTTTCCTTATCCAACTCTTTGTTTTTTTAAATTAATTACTATTATAAACCTTAAAAGAGGGAAGAATTCAACCCGTTATATACTCTTGGAAACTAATATTAATACCGTTGGATTATAAAAGTTTTAACCGGACTTTAGAGATGATCGAACGGGGGTTGTGTGATGGACACGTTTATTATACGTTCGGTATGAATGAAGCTTTTTTCCGCTGGTGGTACTTGACTGAAATATGAAAAATGTTCCGTTGATTTCTTTGCACAGTGTCATCATATGCAACGGCAATCATGACATCTAGGGCGCTTTAACATACTTGTGTACGTACACGTATGTATATATAGGACCCGTTTAATATGTTAGGCACGAGTGAAGCTTCCTTCCGCTGGGCGCTGGCAGTACTTGACTGAAATATGAAACGTCGTTGTACTATTTTGTACTTAAATAAAACAATTAAATTATTAAAATTAAAATAATTGCATAAAATCATAAAAAAGAGAGAAGTTCCTTTTCTTTTATTTGTCTTTAGTTTTTGAATATTTTCTTATTATTATTGTTTTCTTTTTCTAATAATTTTATTATTTTTAACTAAAATAATGTTATATATGTATTCAAAAGTACATTTTTTAAATAGTATTCGGAGGTTGAAAGGCTCAATTAGATATATAGGTTTTACTGTGTTTAGAGTAAATATAAAATAGTGTTTTTCCAACTAGTTTTTTTTTTTCCCACCAAATATCTATGGATTGGTTAAAGTAATATATATTGCTAAAAATGAAGTTTAACCACAAAATAATTTCATTTCTATTACAAATTGAACTTTTAACTTGTAGAGCTCAATATATGTCTACCATTCTTCTTAAAAAAATTATATAAATATAAATAAGATAAAATTAATTATCTAATTACTAATTCTAAATTACATTTTGAAAATATGATATTATAATTTATAAATATTTCACATTTACAAGTTATGATTTAACAAATTGAATACCATTATTATATTGTATTTAATAAATATGATTTTCCTACATACGATAAATATAACATCATAACTTAATGGTTAAGACGCATATAGGCATTTGTGAGGTTAAGAGTTTGAGACTTGGGAGTAGTGTGTCTTACCTTTTTTGTTTTTGTATAGGCTTATATTGCATTTATTAAATGTAACATTAATGTAAATTAATATATATTGTATCTAATAAATATAATATTAATATAAATTTTAAAATGGTATTTGATAAATACGATTTTACCACTATATTTATGAAATTAATTTAATGTAATTGGTATTTGTATAATTTTTTTTAATTGTCGTGGTAAACATGCAATTTTCTCTTTACTTGTGTGTTTTTTATTAAGCTTGAAAGAATAAATCTCTAAAACTAAAATGAAATAATAATTCAAGACAAGAAATAAGGGAATCATTACTTTACATCCATGGTGATATACATTTGCAATTTTATGCTTCAAAATCATCCTTGTAAATTTTATGGGGTAGTGTCGCAGTTAGACATTTATGTGACTTTTACGGAGTAAAATCACCTCTCTTTTTTTTTTTTGCTTTTTAATAAAGTTTAAGAAATGAGTATACACAAAAAATAAGCATTAATTGTACAAAATATACCTATATTATTATTATTATTATTATTTACTTTTCACACCCTTATTTTAGTTTTTACACTTTGCATATAATTCATACTTTCCTCCATTTAAAATATATTAGTTAGACGATAAAAATAGACATTGTGTATATTAGGAGAAAAAAACAGCCCAAAAACTATTTCCCCTATTTTTTTTTTTGCAATGGGCTGAGGGAAGTGAAAAGAGAAGGAGAGGTGTTTGGTAATGAAAATGGAGAGGGCAAGTAGAGGAAAATCGGGTTAAATTATGTCGTAGACAAATACGTGTTAATTTAACTTGTCCTCCCTTTACTTACATTAACCAAACATAAAAAAGAAAAGGAAATAGTACCCCCAATTTATTCATTCTCTCATTTTCCATATTTCCCTCATTTGTCTTTTCCTATATCTTGCCAAACAAAGCATTTATATCTCCAACTCTCATGTTTTTAGGTCCTTCTTTTGCCCTACATACGACGTAATGTCTTAACTACATAATGAAAGGGGCATTATTGCAATTAACTCTTGTTCGAATAGTGCAAGAAGCCATTAGGGTAGGAATCAATCGCTGTCTATGTGGTCAATAACAACGAGCTGGAGCCATAAGAACGCACCTTGATAATTAAAAAATGTTTGGTTTCGATTAGAAAACATTTAAGTTGAGCTTGAATAGTTTATTTAATAAGGCTTCAGATTTATAATGCTTAATTTAAATAGTTCTTGAATTTAATTGAGTTTGTTTAATTGTTGGTCTAATTCAATTTAAATCTAAATATTAATATCATTTTAATTGAGACAAGAATAATTTTTAACAAATCGAATTTTAGAATTCAATTGAATCTAGTTTAAATTAAGTGATATAATCAAGTGAATAGCTGTATGGTCCAATTGCATTTTTGAAGAAAATAGTAAATATCTGCTTTGTACTAGTTAATCAATTAGGCAGGTAAGTTGGAGTGGTTAGTGGTTAGATTTATTAGTTAAGACCTTAGTCCTTTAAAATTTAATATGTTCACCATGTAATTAATTTATATGCAGTGTCATTCATCATGCCTTCTTTCTTGGTCAAGAATTATTTTGACAATATTATAAGGACCGTCGCTCAACATGAAATAACATCAACTTCGTACAATACAAGAGAGCTTTGACCGCAGGAATTTTTTAAATACTCGACATTTCAAAATAAGATTTTGTTAACAAACAAATACTACCCCACGATACCCCTTAATTATATAAAGCAATCAGGAATTTTCAGCTTTTTCATTTTACAAACCTATATATATTGTTTCTCTTTTTTTTTTTTTAAATTATATAACTTGAATTCATACACTTTTTCAATCATACAACCTATGTCATTTCTTTTTCAATGATACAACATATTTTTTTTTTTATTTTTCATTGTATATATATATATACACATATACCTGTTTTATTATTCTATTTAGTTATATAACCTTATCTTTGTCATAATTGTTTAAAAAAGAAAAGCTTAAAAAGAAAATTAAAATAAAATATATTATAATTTTTTAAGAAAAAAAGGTATAAATAGTTAAAAAGCATGAAAGCTCACCTTATTTGACTAAAAAAATAATAATATAGATGTACAAGGTAGAAAAATGTGAAAAAACTGATAATGTGATTAAAAAAAAAATGAAATTACACACAAATATAAAGCAAAAAAATGTGCAAACTCGTAGAGGTTCCGTATAAATAACATCTTTCCTAATAAAAAAAGAGCCAAGTTAACAAGTTCTTCCAAGCGTTAGTGAACAAGTTTTCTCTCTCTCTCTCTCTCTCTTTTTTTTTTTTTTTTTTTTCCCTCTGTTTTTCTTTTAGCTTTTTAGATTATTGCATATTTTATGAGAAGCAAGTGCATTAAAAGGTGTATACATGTTTCTTTCTTTCAGTAGTGGCTAGATCTTTAACAAACACTTGCGAATAACTAAAGTTTCAACGTTTCTATCTCCAATTTTAATAAAATTGATTTAATTCTTCAATTTATTTTTAATTTATATTTATTTAAATCTAAATAATTACATTGATAATTAATTTAATACTTTAAATTTAAAAATATGTAAACTAAGAATAAAAAGGGGGCTCTAAAAAACAAAATTATATCAGTCGAAAAATGCGTTAATATCTTAAAAAAAAGAATTTGTAAGTTTCAATGAACTTGCTGTACATTTCATAAAAGACATATATTTGAAAAAGTGAAATATCTTACTCATGTGATTCCCAGCACGCCACCCCCGCCGCTAACTTTTTCCGTGATATATATAATCTTTTATTTGCGCAACTTGTAATATTGCCGTTGAGAGGTCACCAGTGATGATTCCTACTTTTTTATCGACAATCGGAAGGCTGGCCCCACACTTAATAAAGATTTCCACCATAACATAAATTGCGGACGCTGGAAGTTGGGGGTTTCCGTGCTTTGGAGTCATCGTCCACGTTCCGTCCAGTACGGTCCGGTCCCGTCAGGTCAGTTCAGTCATCCTAGTGCTTTTCATTTTTCTAGCCGAACTTCACTTTGTCCCGACATTTTTCTTGGTCCGATATTTTTGGCTTTTTTTTTTTGTAAATCTTTTTACACTATATTACAATTTGATACGGGGACTTCGAATTTTAGTTTCTTTCCACGAAAGTCTTTCGTGATGACCATCTTAAATTTAAATATTTTTTACTTGACTTAAATAAGAAAGCACGTTATTTGTTTGTATAAATGCATAAATATTAATAATAATGGATGCTTTTTCTTTTTTTTTTTTCCTTTTCCTCATTTTAAATTAAGTGTTTAGATAATTTTTATTTTTTTTTCAATCAAAACTATTGTAATTTAATAACATAAATATTTATTTACTAACTAAATAAATCAAATTAAACTCTCCCCTTTTAAAGTTATAACATTACGGTTGATTCTTGAAAATAAATCATTATTTCTTATTCTATTTATTTTCTTAATTAGAATTAGCAATTAAAAAATCACTATTTCATAACACCTTTATTAATTATTTATTAAAAAAATTATCCATACTTTTGTTCAACTAAAAAAAATCAAAATTTAAATTTAATCCATATAATAAAAAAACAATTATGATATTATTAAAACTATAAAGATCTTTATGATTATTCATTTCTTTTTGGAAAGTTACTTCTATAACTATTTTTGTACTATAAATTATATTTACATATATAATAACATCGATAATAAATTTTTAAGGAATTAAGCACTATTAATATATATATTTAAATTCAATTTATAATTACATACTATATATATTTTAGGTATAATACCACCGAATCCCGTATCCACCACTTGTCTGTACTACCTACTCTCTGCCAGTCTTTCGTTATCGTGAGGCCCTTCTCTTTTGCTACAATCTCGAAGCTTATCTTGCTTACAAGGTGAACCTCACTCACGCCATTTTCTTTCTATCAACAATCAAGTAAACTTCCGCTTCACTTCCTTCCTAACCCTAACCCTATCCCCAACCAACTTTCAACAACAATGTCAACCGTACTTCCATTTGATCTCATAATCGATATACTCCTCCGATTACCAGTAAAATCCATCCTCCGCTGCCGCTCCGTCGCGAAACGTTGGCGGTCCGCCATCGACGACCCCGATTTCCACAAAAACCAAATCAATCGCTCCAAGTCGATATCAAACCTTGACCCTAACCCTAGCCTCTTCGTCCGCTACCACTCGAAGATCTACAAAGTTAAGCTCGACCTCCGCACGAACTCAATCCATGACCCCGAAGACCTCAACTACCCTCTCATGTGTTACAGCGACCAGATCAAGATCCTAGGGTCTTGTAACGGGTTGGTAGTTATTAAAAACGCGGCCGACGATATCGTGATTTGGAATCCCGTGATGAAACGTCACCGTTTCTTGCCTTCTTTCCCTGTCAGTTATTCTGGTACGTCGGTTTTTTCAGTTACCGTTTATGGGTTTGGATATGATGATGCCACGGATGACTATGTCTTAGTACGGCTAGTTCAATTTTTCACGGACCCTTTTGAGTTTGAGCTCAGTTTGTATGGTGTTAGGAAGAATAAATGGAGGAGGATTGAGAAGTTGGTTATGGGTTCGGGTTCAAGTTCGAGGTCGATGGTGATGGCTTATTCATTGGTTTATCCACATAAGATGGGAGTTTATGCTAGTGGGCGTTTGCACTGGGTTATGACTAGGGATTTGAAGACGGACGAGGCAAGTTTTATTGTGGCTTTTGATTTCAGTATCGAGGATTTTAGAGAGGTGGAATTGCCTGAGGTGTCTGATTGGAAGTTCGATATGGATGTAGGTGTTTTGGATGGTTGCCTTTGTATGATCGCTAATTATCAGCGTGTTGGTGTTGACGTTTGGATGATGAAAGAATATGGGGTCAAGGGTTCTTGGGTTAAGTTGCTTTCGGTTCCGGTATCGGATATTGGGGTTAATAAATTTGTAAGGCCTTTGGTTTATTCACAACAGAGTGGTTGGATCCTTGGGCATGGGGATGATGAGATCTTTTGGTATGAGCTTCATAGCAAAAGGGTGGTTAAGAAGAAGATCCCGGGTGTTCCTAGTTTCAAGGAAGTGGAACTTTATTACGAAAGCATTATAGCTCTTGATAAGTATGGTGCGTTCTATAGGAAGAAGCAGGAGGAAGAAGAAATGAAAAATGTCAAGAAGAGGTAATTAGAAAAAATTAGTATGAAGCAATAGGGCAGTTTGTTTTCTTAATTGTTTATAATTTGAATTACTCTTTCAAACTTAACTTCGCCAAAAAAGTGGTGTTCTTCCAAGTGACGAAGAAGCATGATCTGTTAGGTAATTTAGGGTGGTTTAGCATTGATCTAACTATCTTATGGTAGGGAATGGCATCAATGATAGGAGATGAGTGGTATGCAAATACAAATAAGATTTCGTCGACACATAAGTACAACTCCTTTAATGGAGGGTGTTGATAAAAGTCGGTAAACCAGCTTACTCTTTTTTTCTCCTCCCTATCTTAAGATACTTTTTCTTATTATTCATAAATAAAATAGTTATATTTATTCCATTTGCTGCAGCTGCAGCTAATTATGTGATTGATTTTATCTTTATTAAAATTAAATAATTACTTTTCATTAAAAATATTCTAAATATTTATCATGTATTACTTTAAGGGGCATTTGTAAAAACACTATCTTAAATTCTCTTTGAGGCAGTACATAATTGTATTGCCTGCTTTTTAAGCCACACATAAAGTGATCATTGAAAAATATTTATAAAAAATGAAGAATGTATTTTTTCCTTTCAAAAAGTTCTACAGAATCTAATATAACAATTTCAATGAATATTTAAATGTTAAGTGAGAGTTTGTTATTCACATTTAAAAGAACCGTGTAGGACTTTATGAGCACTAAAGGGAGGGGGGAGGGTGGGAGGAAAAAGGTCATAATGCACCTACCATCTTTGTTCTCATTGCATAAAATAGCTGACTATGTAATGCATCGCCCTTCTCTACTTACTTCCACTGTACAAGATAGTGCAAGATAGCTGTCTATTTTATGCACTACAGTTTCAGTAATGGTACATGAAATTAACTTATTTAAAATTACTAAAACATATGGCGAAAAGGCATGCAAAAATTGGATGGTCCTGGAAGCGCTACATTGTCAGTAATATGTGAAATTAACTTCTTTAAAATTACTAAAACATATCGTGAAAAGTCATCTTTTCTTTGAGCAAAAACTGGATGATCCTGGAAGCATTCAACTCTATCAACTGTCTCCATTTGTATTTTAACTTCCAGGAAAAAAGGGGCTACATGTCGGAGAACAACACTGCATGTGGACCCAATTTTCCTATGTATCAAACTGCGTATGAAAAGGGCTGCTGAAGTTAAGTGGTTGAGGTCCAACTCACCATTTTCCCTCACCTTCCCAAACCATCTTCTTCTTCCTGATTCTTTGCTTTGTTATTAATATTTTGTTTGATGGAAACTCATTTTGAATCATCTCTATCATCAGCGTGCTAAAACCCAACTAATTCCGCCTCACTTTGAGGTTGTGTTGCATTGTTCTTGGCATGGCTCTAGAAAGTGCCGATTTCATAGCATAGAGGGAGTCCGGTTGATTGTCTTGCTTCATTGCTCTTTAACCTTTGTGGTGAAAGGAAGACATATTAAAAGGAATGAAGTTCTACTTTAACAGTCTCCACACAAAATTTATTCAGCCAAATCTTCTGTGGCTTTTTGTCATGATTCACTTGGGGAATGCAAATTAGTTGTCTCTCCTGCCTTGCTCATATAGGATTAACTGGATAAATTTTAGTAACTTAAGTAATATGGAAGGGGGGAAATAGCATATTTTCATCTTGGAAATGACTTGACTACTATAGCATGATGTACATCTTATCTGTTGTTATTTTTTCTCTTTTCAGGGATGATTTTCTTTCGGTGGGTTTCAAGCTAACTTTGTAAGAAAAGTGACCAAGCTGCTAAATGTTGGGTTGGAGAGGTATCTTGCTCTGTTCTGCTCAATCATCTACTTGTTAGAACATAGATGCAATTTACACTTACTTAAAATTGGAATGAGAAAGAGTTTTATGGTGTATTTGTTCAGCAGAAAAGTATTCTAGTTTTCAACCTTAGGCATGATCAAAACTTTAAAATTATCAGAGATTATTTTAGGAATCTCATGACGTTCTGATTACTAGGAGTTTTAGCTATAAATGATGTAGGAGGTGAATGTAGAAGCTCATAGTTAGACTGATGGTTAATCATTAGGGAAAATCTCCATGGAAAAAAAGGAAAATGATTCGTGTTAAGAGTTCCTCCTTATGCATTGGAGTTCCTGTGTATCTAAACCACCTACTGCAGATGTATCTAAACCACCTTCTGCAGATGTTGGACACCAGTGTTCTCATTTGTTGCCGCTTCCACTAAGAGACATCAATATATGCAACCTCTTGAAATTATTTCTCAATGTTTGGTAATAGTGAAAATTTGATTATAACAAACGTCTTAGAGATTGTTTTTGGTGAAACAAACAGTCATACTAGTTTTCTTTGTTGATGCATCAATGTAGAGGCAAATGTCTATTATTCTACATTTCTGCAATCAAATCAAGTTAAACTATGGATAGCTTGAACAAGGCTATCATCTTGCATTATAGGAGACTAAAATATGGATTTCAAGCTGTAGTTTATGTTGCTCAGTCTTTTCCTTGTTAAATACATAGTTGTTGGGGTGTCATCTCCTAAGATCTGTACCGTTGATATTCTCACCGTCTTATTACCTCAGAGTTGCAATTGTACGATGGTGGTGGTGTCACTAGAATTGCATTGTTTGCTGAGGTCGATGAAAAGAGTAGTGGAAAGCCAGCTTGTGTGATTTCTAGTGCTTTTAAGTGCACCGGACTACTTTGATCATTTGCAAGGTTTGACATTTGAATATTGCATATGTCCTTTCAGTGTGGGATTTATGGGGACTTGTTAGGTTGTGGATTTTTTTGATGCAAATATTAACTTTTCATCAGTAGGAGCTATTGCAGGTTATTGCCATAAAAATATCTATTATTAACTTCCCAGCTTCATTGGGCAAACCCATTGTACCATAATAACTTTGACAAACCTATGTGAGTTAATTGCTGATTTGGATGTTGGAAAAAAAAAAATAAAAGAGTTTCTCTTAAAGAGATACACACACGTGTTTTGAGACAAATGCTTCACAATTTCTTTACTGAGCTTATGTGTTAGGCGATGAACTTATGTGAAATGGTCATATGCCTTTTCTTTTCCTTCCTTTCTTTCTTCTTCTTCCTCCTCTTATTTATTTATTTATTCTTTAAATTTATTTCTTATTTTCTTTATTTATTTCTTTTTTTTTTTAAGGCATGTACTTTTTATTAGTAAAAAGGGGAGATTGTTGAGTTATCATGATGGTAACAAACCCATCATAATTACTGATTAAGGAAATTTGGTGTGCATTCCAAAGTTAAAGGTACCCAGATTAATTGTTGGGCCTAATGTTTCCTTATTGATGACTTTTCCTTTATTATCATCTCCAAAAATAATAAAACCATGCTCCAATTTTGTGAACGATGAGGCATCTTTGGTTAGAATTTACCCCGTTTTTCAAACATAAAAAATGTCTCCTCTTTTTGCGGACTTTTAAAAAATATGAAATAGTGCATTTTACCTGAAATATGTTGTAATGTGAAGTTCAATAATATACCCAAGTTGTATTAGATTCATCTAGGTTTTCAACATGAGAAGTTGTACCAGATTCATCTAGGTCTTCAAACATGAGAAAAACCTTGTCTGGATGAAATTTGTGAAACTATTAGTGTTTCATGTTTTCTATAACTTTGATACCTCAATACTCCCCAACCTATCTCGGGATATCACAAAACTCCAGAATTTAATCCCACTCTCAAATATTCTTGCCAAGCAAAAAATTCAAATCAGAACAGGGAAATACAAGTGAAATCCTCTTAGTAGTTGGCTTGAGGAGCACTAAAAGTTTATTCCTAAGTAAGTAAATATGGAGTGCTCAAACCTCTCGTATATATTTTTTGTTCATATATGTTGCTGTCCTTTTTACCTTCTTCAGGTCTTTCTTATATTGTATTTCTTCTAACGTTAATTCTAGTTGTCCTTTGAAAAATCTAGTATTTAACAGTTGTCCTTGATCTTCTAGAGAATTGGCCATTAGTCATGCCTTATCTTTGACTTTGAATTTGTCTCTCCAGTATATCTTGTAACTCTATAGAGATATTAGCTGAAAACCCTTATGTTTGCCTTCGATTTTGACCAAAAGATCTTCAATATTATGTTCAACTTAATCTTCTAATATTTTCCCTCTGATCTCAAAATATCTGACACTTCAAATCTTCAGATGTCTGCTAGGTTCATCTTCTTCAGAAAATTCTGAAATGTATGACATGGAGAACTCCTAAACAAGATCTCTGAAATTTTCTTAAAGTGATATGATGTATTTATTAAGTTAGATATATTAACCAAATATATTTAACTCATGTATGCCCCCAAGAAAAAAAAAGGGAAAAACTTCGTGAGTTAGGTCTTGATTAACATCGATGTTCTTGTGCCTTGGAAATCTTCTTACATCTGTTTTTTCAAAATCTTCTTTCTCTGCTTCAGTTAGAACCTATGCATCTGTAGAACTATTTTTGTTTTCATTTTTTGTTATGGTTTGCTTCTTTTTCTGCTTATGGCTTCCGCTTTTGATTAGGCTTTCAGAACATTGAAATCTTCTTCTCCCGCATAGAACTCCATTATGGGTGTCTTCTATCTTTGGTCCATAATGACAAGAACTTCTTCCCAACAGTATTCTATTTAAAGTTTCTTTTGCTAGATAGGCAATAAAAAATCCTTCTCTTCTTCTGGTTTTTCAAAACTTCTTTTGGGTTTTTTAAAGTTTTGGTTCCAGTTCATTAGGACATCTTTTAACTTTAGGGAAACTTCTTATTTCTTATCAACTTAATATTTATGAACTGCATATTAAGTGATATCATTAGTAAATACTTAGCACTGTGATTTGTTATCATTAAAACATTTGGGGATACTTAACATTTCCTCCCCTTTTGATGATGATAAAACACTTAAATAGTTCTTCTTGAAGAACAACATTTTGGCTTTATTGAAAATAGTATTGTGTGATATTATGTCTTTCGAAAACATGTTGATCTGTTTGAATGAAAAATCAATTGAAGTTGAACTAATTTCCTATGCATCAGATTTTAACAGATGCAAACTAATCAAAATAATTATCAAATTATTTACGCTGTCTTATATAAGACACACATCCATATACTTCCCCTCATAGTAAGATCTGTCTGAGATAAAATTATTTCACATCTTCTTTTCCTCCTTTTTCTTTCCCTTTTTGCTATCTTCAAAATATTGTGAGTTATTTAGCACTTCTGTTGTAGAATAACCTTCTTTTTATTTTTTTTTCCTCCCCTTTTCCTTTTTTTCCCTCTCTTTTGGGTTTTGACCTATTCACCAGAATATTTTAAGGTTTGCTAATCTTGAGGTGTGAGCTTAGGTGGACTAGGTTGTAGTTTTTATTCAGCCTGTTCCATATGGTACTTTAATTCCATTCCATTCACTCAAGCAATATTACTTGGTAGGGCTATTTGCATATTACCTTTTTTTTTTTTTCTTTAACTTGCATATTACTTTAGTCTATCCAATATTGCTTGACCTTACATTTAGATATGTCCTTGTAGTTAAGATGCTTTCTATCATTTAGAATCAGAGTACTTGTTCTCTTTTAACTGGAAAAGCACTGTTGTTATGCAAGTCTCTCAATGCATTGATGCCTTCTGAATTGCATTTTTGCTCACATATAGCTACCGAGGTTGTGTTACTGTTTTTTCCTGATTGTACTTACCCAAAAAAGCCAACTCCCCCTGATTGTTGCAGACTACAACGACATCTTGGCAAGCAGATGAGCTCTCTGATATTTCCAACCAGAATCTCTGAAGATGTATGATACCATTATTTTTCATTTTGAATCTTTGAGAGGAGACTTAATGTGATTAAGTAATCCATCGTTGAAGGGTTTCCCATGCTCAAAAAGGTCTACTGGCTACAGCCAGGAGTGCCCAAAGTTCATTTCTTCTAGCAGAATGTGATATCCTAGTGCAAATTTCAAAGGCATTGATTATTGACAGGAAGTTAAACGTGTGTTTTGTGGCCTCCATTAGCATGCCTGAGCTATGTGCAAAGGGATTAGAGAACTATGAAAAGGATTATATAGCTGATCCCGCCTAATGAGATTAAGGCCTGAGTGGTTTCATCGAGCCTGCAGGCTGCATGCCTTTCATTCTATATGTGTATGGTTCAATGTACAAGGATGACATCATGCATACCAATAAATGCGTCTTTTCTTGTTTTACTTAGTTACGTATTTCCAAGCTATTGACGTCCGTGTCGCTGTTAATTTTATGCAGACTAGTTGAATAGACTTGTGGACAATGTGGATCACCTACCTGACATTTATGCCTTGCAGTCGGATAATTCTCCTGAAACTTCTCAACCCAAGGGTTGCATGATCTTGTTGCTCTTGAAACCGACAGTGACTTGATTAAAACTCGTGAGAATCAGAAGGCTTGAAGTTTTTTTATACGAAATGGGTTGTACAGAACTGGTGTGTATGGCGCTGAAGAAGCTGTCTGGTTTTGCAGGGTGTTTGGACGTGTAATAAAAGGATATGCTTTAGTGTTGTAACAAATATCTGTATGCAAGAAAATTCGAGGTCGTAGTGCGAGAAGGTTATGACATTTGTAAAGTGAGGATATGTATGTTGTGCTGAGTATGTGCTTTCTTCTAGAGGCTGTATCGTAATTTGGTTAAAGAGAATCTAAACTAAGGATTACATGCTTGTATATCGAACCTGAGGTTGTACCAATAATAAGGTTTCCAAGTTTGTAAATCGCCGATGTCGTGGGTTGGGTGTCTTTGTTCTTCCGAAGGATGCCCGTGTAAATAAGTATTTGATGGGTGTACCAACAATCGTGGCAAGAGGAAAGGTTCTTTGGCTGCCAGGGGTCGAGATCGAGTGTGGTGTTTGGAGAGAGGCCAAGGGAAAAGAGAATTTGCTTGTGTATCAGCTCATGGGAGTGAAAATCAAAACCTAACAGCGACTTCCGAGGGAAATCCTACCTCCTGGTACCCTCCTCACACGAATTCCAGGCATTCTCTTGCATGTCTTTGTGCATCGATTATATCTGGATTTTCTCGTACGTATTCCCAGTCTGCTTATTTCTCCATATTTTTACTCAGTTAATTGAGTGTTTCTGAGTAGAGGAACTCGAGTGGAATGGTATTGAGTTCGAGACTTCGAGTTCATATTCGACTGAAAAATATCATACCTCAAAAGCTTTAGTGAAGTGGAACATAATTTTTTTCTGCTCGCGTCCAGCTCGATACAAATCCGTTACATTCAAAACATATTAAAAAATTATATTTCTTTTATATTAAAGCTCGAACCTGCTTTGAGCTCAATAGAACTCAATTTTATGTTGAAGTTCAATCGAACTTATAAGCTTATTAAGCCAAATAAATTCGAGGTTAAATTCTGCTTGACAAGCTACTTCGACTAGTTCAAGCTTTATCCTTAGCTTAAATAATTTTGGAATCAAACTCGAGTAGGTATTAACAAAAGTGATTGATTCTTCTACATCTTTTGCTAAGGTATTTAATAATTTTGTTGAATGGAATAGGGGAAATAGACTTGCAATCACTAGGTAGTGGTTTCTAGGTTGAATGAGGTAAAGATTTAGACAAAACTCCATTCGGGTGATGGCTTATGGTCGCATAGTAGTTGTAAGATGATTAATGGTGGTGGTTGAGTTTGCTTTTTTTGTTGGATGGCTGAATTAAGTGGTAGTTGTAGTTGCAAGGCAAGTGAGTGGTGACTAGTGGAGTAGTTGCAAGGTTTATGTAGGTGATGTTTTTAGGTCAAATTAGGTGGTGGTTTCTAGATTGTGTAGTAGTTGTGGGGCGATTAATGGTAGTGGTTGTGTTCAATTGTAGTGGTGGATGGTCAAATAAAGTGGCAATTGTAGTAGGGAGGCGTATGAGTGGTGATGAATGGAGTGGTCGTGAAATGATCTGGCTGGTGTTTATGGGTTGAGCCAAGTGGTGGTTGTAGTCACAAAGCATGTGAGTGGTGATGAGTGCAATAGTCGTGAGACAAATTAGGCGATGTTTCTAAGTCTAATCAGGTAGGAGTTTAGATGAAACTCCATTTGTACAATAGTTCTTAGATCGTGTAGTAGTGGTGGTTGGTGGTTAAAGGTAGTTGGTGTGATTACAAAAGGGGTGTAAGTGGTGACAAGTGAAGGGGGATGAAGAAGAATATGATTTTGTTATGATCGTGGCTAAAGGAAGAAGATGGGTATTGTTTGTGGTTTGAAAAATTTGATGAGGTAATTTGAGGGAAAAAAATGACACTCTTGCATGCAATTATAATTCTTATATGGGACTAAGGAATTGCAATAAGTCCAATCTGGTAGGGGTTTAGATAAAACTCCATTTGGGTGATAATTCTTAGGACGTACAGTAGTGGTGGTTGGTGGTCAGAAGTAGTTAGTGTGGTTGCGTAAGGAGTGTAAGTGATGATGAGTGAAGAAGGAAGAAGAAGAAGATGATTTTGTTATGATCGTGGCTAAAGGAAGAAGATGGGTATTGCATGTAGTTTGAAAAATTTGATGAGGTCAGTTTGGGAAAAAAATGGCACTCTTCATGGAATTGCAATTCTTATGTGGGACTAACGAATTGTAATTCCTTATTTTTATGTAATAGCTATTCCTATTGAATTGCTTTTATAGGCGATAAAATGAAGTGAATGGCATAATAGTACTCCTAAAAGGAGTAAGGAAGGAGGCATAATTGCTACAAAAAGCAACTCAATGTGGGGAAAGGAAAAGATGTTTTTGAGCCCGAAATTTGTCATTTCCTTAATTTTGCTTTATATTGTAAACTCTGTAAATTTCATGTTTTAGACTTAGAGTCAAATTTGAAGAACCAATAGATATTTCTTAAGCTTAGTCAAACCAAAGAAATTAAAATCGATAAAATTTTAAATTAGAACCTTAAAACTAACTTGAAAATTGTAAAAATAAAATTTAAAAAAAAAAACAACGAAAAGCAAAAAACTAATCATATACAAGGACTCTAAACCTAAGTATGTGTGACCACAAATTAGAAATCCGAATTGATTAAAAACCTTAAACCTCAAACTCTAAAGTCATGCAATACTAAATTAAACTTTAAATGGAAGGAATACCTACAGGTTAGCACATTCAACTCGTATTTTGTAAAATCTCGTAAACTCAATAATGAACGATCAGAGATATCTTAAAATAATAATGATCAATCAAATAAAGTCAATTAAAAAAATAAACTAACAAATCACTACTTTACCCTTAATGATGTGTTCAAAAACCCAAAACTAATACTAGGATTGTAAATGTACCTTTGAAGCCTTAGTTAAAACCTTAATACGTGATAAACTCTAAGATGACCCTGAAACCCTAAAGAACCGTCTGAAACCCTAAAGAACCGTCTGAAACCCTAATTTAAATGATAAAAACCTTAAATAAAATGGATGAACTATAAATAATAGGCTAGAAACCTTAAATAGTAAATAAAAATACCAAAAAGAGAGTAAAACTTTAAAACTCTAATTGTATGTTTGAAATCCTAAAAACCTTAACGAGAGGGAAATCCTAAAACGATTGGAAAACATCAATAGATTGACTAAAACCCTAATTAGAAGTGCAAAAGCTTAATTAAAGCAACAAATCCTAAATATATCCTTAAATATATCCCTAAACTATTTGCTAATTGCAAATAAATTCTCTAATTGCTCGAAAATCTTAAATTGCTGGTCTTGTATGCGGTTCGAATACCCTAACAGTCCTAAATACTAAAAGACTATTAAAAACAAAGCAATAAAGGTTAATGAACTTAATTAAAGTGATAAAATATGCAAAACCCTAATTACATCCTAATTAGGTCGAAATTTCTCAATTATGTATAATTATGATTAAATAGCTTAATTACCCTTTAATCTAACCTTAGTCTTCTTAATTAAGAAATGGATAAGGTCAATTAAGGAGACAAAACAAAAAAGGCTAGTTAGACAATTAATATATTTTAAGATAAACCCTTTCCAAATCAAGTAAACGGTCAAGGAGCAGGTGATCCCCCCTTGATTATTGTACCATGCATTTTGCCCCTTTCTTAGCAAATATCTATCTTACTTTCACCATATTATGTAATGTTATTAGCTTAAAAGAAGGATAAATATGATTAAAACATGGAAACACATTAGAATAAGTGTTTTATAGAAGAAGTTGAAGGAAAGCTTAGAAAAGCCCTATTTAGCTGCTATTATTAATGGAGTTAACAATCTGTAAATTTTGATTAATTAGTGTAATGACATGATTACTTAGTATTAAGTATGATTTAAGATGTGATTAACTAAGTTAAGTAAGGAATGATGAGTTAATAACTTAAATTAATTAAGTTAGTAATTAAAGCCTTAAGAATAGTGTTAGAAACCCTATTAATGAAATGGACTAGATCTGGAATGGTTAGTAAAATGGGATATTCAATGGACTCATTAGGATATTCGACCTATTGGAATAAGTTAGAATTAAGTTTAGGGCTATATGATGTAAATTATTCCTAAACTGGCTTAATTAGTGATTAAGGCTTTGGAAATAGGATTATAAGCCTAATAAATTAAAAGAATTAGATCTAAATCTTAATAGAAAATAGACTTATCTTAGGGCTCTTAGTTGGCTTAGGCTTAAATTAATAAGTGGAGTTAGGCTTAAGGCCTTAAAATGCAAAATAAGCCTAAAAGCCCTTGAAATCATCAAGAATAGAGCCCAATAACTTAGTGACCAGATTTGATCTCTAAATTAAAAAGCTCATAAAATAAAATATGAAATTCTTATTAAGTCTTAAGGCCCATTTGAGACATCACCTATAGGCTCCTTATCAAGTTAAGGCCTTAAACTAGTAAAAAGAGCTCATTTAGGCTCATAAGAGTCACATTAAAGCCCAAATTGAAAGCTATGGAATTTTAATAAAATTTCAATCTTAAAATGCTTAAATAAAAGTCCAAAAGGTCAAGTGTAATACTTAAAACTAAGCCCAAAACTCAAAACTCGGCCCAAATCTTAAAGTAGTCAAAGCAACACTATCGAACAAAGAATTTGTTTGACCCAAACTGAATTCTTACAAGTCTAAGCACCTAAAAAATGCCTCACCAAATGAAAGAACACTCGAAAAAGACGAAAATAGACTATAAGAACATGAAAAATAGACTTAAATTGAAGAAGTTATAACGAAATAAGTTTTAACTATACTCAAAGATTTAAGGTGAACTTTAGTACTTAGGGAGACTTTTAGGTTCTTAAAGAAACCCTTTTCCAATTACTTTTATATACATTGTTATTATGTTTTAGGTGACTTAATTTCTAATTCAAGAACTGTGAAGGCCAGAATAAGTAGGCGAGCAAATTAGGTAAGGGAGTTTCGATGAATTACTACTTGCTTATGTTTGACAATTACTTGATGTTTTGTTCCTCACCCTTGATTGTTTGTTTGAGTGACTAGTCGTTTTGTATGCCAACATCAGTGTGATCACCACCTTATTAAATTGGTAAGTTTAAATATTTAACCAAATTAATTAGATATACCTATTGCACGTCTGTGAGCTATTAGTTGTAGAATGGGATGTCTATAGCTTTGTTGGGTTTCCTAAAAAATTTGTGAAAATACATTTTTGAAATGTTTTATGATTAAAAAAAAAATGATTTATCCACTTAATGAGTACTCATAGCAATCACTTGCAACATTTTACTTATTTAGGCAAAGCTAGTAGACCATTCTCAGTTGATTGATAGCAAGTAACCTGAGTTGGGAATCGCATAGTTTAACCCGTGGGGCATTATATACATTTGTCGATAATGAGCCCGTAGGGTGTTAAATTAACTGTTGATAATGGATAGCCTTGGATGGGATCCACCTAATTTATTAGTATGGTATCTTGACTAAGGTAATTGGTGTGAATCGTGACTAAGATCAGATAAGGCCAACCGCTGGATGAGTCCAAGCTCGTAGAAAACTCGAAAGAACTAATGGAAGAAAGTGCAAAAGGAGTGAATGATGAATGAAATGTAAGCAAAACCTACGAACAACTCTAAAGGATGTGATACACCAATGGGACTTCTGAAAACTCATGGCACAATTCGATATGACGTACGAATCAGTCCAGTGAGGTTACTTACCACCTAATCTTGCTTAAAGGTTAGGATAAGAGTGATGTCGAAAGTAAACAGAGTGTTTATGCAAGAAAGAAAAATACTCAAGTGTATTAATGATGATTTGATTCTCCTTTACAGCTATAAGTATAAGGATATTTATATCGATAAGTTAAGGCAACTTGCCTAAACAAGAAAAGACAAAAAGGGCATTTTCTAAGAAAGTAATGTGTAAGATACAAAAGGATAAAAATGAATATATAAGGAAAACAATCATTAGTGCAACAGATTCTAGACATGATACTGTACATGTAGTGATATTACATTGGCGAGGTTATTAGAATATGCGGACAAAAAGTACGGACAATTGACTTGTCTGAGCAAGGATGACTTATTCAATCTGGAGGCTTTCTTTCTTGACTTCTTGGCAAGGAAGATGCTAAGTAATTGATTGACCCTGACGTGAGTGACTAATCTTTAATTCAGCACACTACAGACAGACGGGCAGTCATACGGCTTGACATAAAGGGTGACTTGGCAAGAAAGCATTCGGCTTCGGTAGGGGTCAATTAGAACAAAAGAATTCATCGTGCCAGTTCCTCTAGTCCTCAGGCTTAGCTATGAGTCAAAGGTCCGATAGCCTGATTCCCATCATTCCCTTCAGGTTGTTTTGGATTTGAGATCAAATCTGAATGGTCTTCGCTCAGTTATCCATCAAGGTAAAATGGACTGAGATTGGCAATGTTGAAGGTGTCAAAAACGCTATAGTCCTCGGGCAATTCTAATTGATAGGAATTATCATTAATCTTTTGAAGGATTCTGAAAGGTCCTTTCGCTCTTACAAATAATTTGTTCCTCCTCTTATTCGGGAAACATTTCTTGCTGAGATGCAGCCATACCAAGTCTTTCGACTGAAATTGTTTAGCCGTTTTACCTTTGGTCTTTTCTCACATTCTTATAGTAGCTTGGTCGATATGTTAAGCGACTTTGTCATAGATGTGCTGAAGGGATTGTGCTCTAGTCGAGGCGTCATGGTCCTCTTGTGCAAGTACGAGTGCAGGGGTATGATCGAGGGCCAACTTGAGATTGAAACCATAGACTACTTCAAAGGGAGTCTGCTTAGTGGTGTTATGCATTGTCCTATTGTAAGCAAACTCAACCACAGGTAAGCAGACATTCCAATTAGCCAAGTTCTTGCATACTGCAACTCAGAGTAGTGATCTTAAAGTACGGTTAACTACTTCTATTTAGCTATCAGTTTGAGGGTGGCAAAAGTACTAAACAGTAGTTTCGTTCCCATTCGACGCCACAAGGTCCTCTAGAAATGGCTCAAGAACTTTGGGTTTCTGTTAGAGACTATGCTTCTAGACATACCATGTATCCGTATAATTTCCTGCAAGAAAAGAGAAGCAATAGCCAAAGTATCGTTAGTTTTTTAGCATGGCATGAAGTGTGCCATTTTGTTGAACTGATGCACAACGAGCATTATAGAATCTTTGCCTTAGATAGTTCGTAGTAGTCTGAGAACAAAGTCCATGCTCAATTCAGTCCACGGTTTCGTCGGGACAAGTGGGGGCATTGTTCTCCCTTGTTTGACTTGGCACTTAGCCTTCTTGCATACGGCATAGTTTTCGAAAACTCGGTGTACATCTCTCCTCATTCTTGGCTAAAAGAATCGGCTATTTAACAGTTCACATGTCCTCCTTTCTCTAAAATGTTCGGAGAGTCCTCTACTGTAAGCTTCCCTAATCAATAACTCCCTTAGGGAGCAAATCGGCGCCTACAGTTTCCCACTTCAGAATAAGTAGCCATTCTCTACATGGTACTCATCTACTATTCTTCCATCAATACATCATGTAAGTATGGGTCCAAAGTAAGGATCCTCAGAGTACTACTCTTTAATACTTGCGAACCTAAACAGCTGAATTTGTAGTTCAGATAAAAGCGCATGCTTTCTCGAAAGAGTATCTACAACTACGTTGCTCTTTCCTTGTATTTTATTACAAAATTGAATCCTTTAAGGAATTCAACCCATCTCACTTATCGCTTCAACAACTTGGTCTAATTTCAGAGGTACCTCAACGATTTATGATCAGTATATATGACAAATTCTCTCAATAATAAATAGTGCCGCCATACTTACAGTGCTTGGATTAATGCTAAAAGTTCTTTGACATATACAGAGTAATTCAACTAAGGTCCTTAGAGCTTTTCACTGTGGAAGGCAATTGGTCGGCCTTCCTACATTAGGACAACGCCTATTCTAATGCCTAATGCGTTGTATTCTAGCTAAAAAATTTTGTTGAAGTCAGGTAGCACTAATACTGGAGCGGAGGTCAATCTTTTTTTTTATTTTTTTTTTTAATCTTAGCAAAACTCCTCTTCTTCCTTTCTCCTTATTGGAAGTTGGTGTTTTTCTTTGTTAACTCAGTAAGTGATGTGACGAGAGTGCTGAAATTTTTGATGAACCACCTATAGAATGAAGTCAATTCGTGGAAACTTCTTACATTGGCATAAGTAATAGTAGTTGACCACTTAACAATTGCTCAGATCTTTTCATAATCGACTCGCAAGCCTCCTCTACTATCTACATAGCACAAGAATACCGCTTCCTCTTGGAAAAGCAACATTTGTTTAGATTACTGAATAGTCTCTCAGCACGGAGGATATCTAGAATTGCTTTGAGATGTTTACAGTGACTCGGCATATCGATATTGTAGACTAGGATGTTATCAAAGTACACCACGACACACTTCCCTATAAGATGTCTCAACATATGGTTTATTAGTCTCATGAAAGTGCTCGAGGCATTCAATAAGCCGAAGGACATGACCACCTATTCGTAAAGTCTATGTCGAGTCTTGAATGCAGTCTTCCACTCGTCTCCTAGCCTCATGCTGATGTGATGGTAGCTAGATTTAAGATTAATTTTGCTAAAAATCTTGGCTCTATCGAGCTCATCCAAAATGTCTTTTAGCCTCAAGATCGGATACCTGTATTTGATCATGATTTTGTTTATAGCTCAACTGTCTACACACATTCACTAAGTTCCATTCTTCTTCGGCACTAGAAGTGCAGGTATAGCACAAGGGTTGAGACTCTCTCTTACATAGCCTCTATCCAGCAACTCATTAACTTGACGTTGGAGCTTAGAAGCCTGCTTGAGATTCATTCGATAAGTTGGCTTATTTGGTAGTACAGTGTTAGGTACTAAGTCAATGCAGTACTTTATGCCGAGAGTTGGGGGCAAACCCTTAGATAACTGCTTTGAGAACAAGTCGGCATATTTATCTAACAACTCCTTGATTTCCTGAGGTAACTTACCTTGCTCTTTCATTTCTAATAGTTACTTAACCAATAAGAGGGTTGGCTCATCAGCATTGATGGCCTCTCAGAGTTTGGCTTTACTCATCACTAAAGCCTTCTTCAATCTGCGAGCAAGTTTTGTTTACAAATTATTAACTTCTCTCGGTAGCATTGGATTTAGCGTGATCTTCTGGTCATCCTTTTCAAACATATACGTGTTCCCATGGCCATTATGTATAACTCTCCTATCAAACAATCATGGCCTACCTAGCAATACGTGGGAAGCTTACATAGGCAGTACGTTAGAGAGAATCTAGTTAAAGTAATTCCCTATAGTAATCGGCAGTAGTATTTGCCGAGTGACATGTAATCCCTTTCTCACTCAACCAGTGCAACTTGTACAGCCTTGGATGTGCAATAGTCGGCAACTTCGGTTTTGAAATAAGATTGGCTGATGCCACATTAGTATAGCTTCCACTATCCATGATGAGGGTATACACTTGATCATTCACCTTATAAGTGGTATGAAATAAATTCTCTCCCTACTCTTCCTCTTGCAAGAGTTCTACGTTCATAGTACGTTAGACAACCATGAGTAACTTGTCCAAGTCCTCAGCAAACACATCCTTCTCAATCAACCCTTTTTCAGCATTTTCTTTCTTGGCAAGAATCTCCTCATCCTCAGGTTCCTTATTCGTGCTTTCTACTTATAGCTTCGAGACTTCTCTCTTGATAACGATCGTTCTTCGGTTTGGGTGCTAAGCCACCATAAGTTTGAATCCTTGATACTTGAAGCACTTGATTTGGCTCGTCTTCCTACCAGACCCTTTCCCCTTCTTATAAGTCCGAGTCAGCACTTCACCATTAGGTTAGCCTTTCTGCTCGACTTGGACATCAATCTTTCTATTCTGCTCTAAACTCAACTAAGCTTGATAACTTGCCTGTTCGAGCTAGCTAGTTAGATCCTCCTTCGCCTTTCTACTCATTAGGTAATCCTAACAATTTCATCAATTGTGTCAAATCGTTAGAGCTCCACAATGTCTCGAATGTCACCTCTCAACCCAGAAATGAATCTCGAGACTATTCAAGCTGGTGGATCCTCTACTTCGCAGCATATCATAAGCATTTGAAATTCTTGAACATACTCATCAACAGTTCGGCTTCCTTGTCTTAGCTCCTAAAGCCGAGTGAAAGTATTTTGAAAATAGGTTTTTGACACGAATTTGTTTCTGAGTATTCTCTTCATCTCCAGCAAAGTATTGATCTCTCGGTATCTTTCTCGTTTCCTTATAGCTTGAAAATTCTTCCACCACATAGTGGTATATTCGAAGAACTCA
This sequence comes from Lumnitzera littorea, assembly GCA_024138015.1. Taxonomy (NCBI): domain Eukaryota; kingdom Viridiplantae; phylum Streptophyta; class Magnoliopsida; order Myrtales; family Combretaceae; genus Lumnitzera; species Lumnitzera littorea. The sequence continues at coordinate 94,094,890 of JAMXBB010000008.1, forward strand.
ATAGCAATAGCTCTCACCTTCTCATAATCTTCATACTAATAGTAATCAAACATACACTCTACCTTCTCTTCCCACTCCAAGTATTCATTAGCATTCCCGAATCCATTGAAACTCGAAACTCGAAACTCGAAATTCGAAATTCGAAGCTTTACATGGTCATATGCTTTAGGAACTCGTACACGTTCTTTTTCAAAATACTCCTCTTCTTCCTGGTTTCCCATGTCTGCCAAATCAATCTTTCTCTTCACTCATCCGCCTCCTCCTCCTCCTCTTCCTCTTCCTCCACCTCAAACGGGTCGAGTTAGGTTTTGACCTCTAAAAGGTTGAGTAACTTGTAAGGTGTTTTATGTGGCTTAAGTGGGTCGGTAAGACAATAGATGAACAGCTTAAGTTAAATTCACCAAGAGGTTAGCTATCTTATCAAGTCTCTTGTCAGTACTTCTAGAGTTCCTTAGGACTGTTGTCCATAGTGGGCAACTCAATTGTCATCGCCACTACCAACATTCATACTCGAGTCAGTCATTTTTTCTCACAGATTCAAAGTTCAAATAAACACTTTAAGAAATTAATAGTTAACAATATAGCGCTCAAATGAACACAGTAACTTATTTCTATTTCATATATGCAAAATAGAGTATAATAGAACTTCGAAAACATATGTTGACTTGAACAAAACCTCCACTTTGATACCAAGATGGTGCGAACTGTGACAAAGAACAAACAAGGCCGGTCGCTGGATGGGTCCAAGCTTGCAGAAAGCTTAAAAGAACTAATGGAAGAAAGTGTAAAAGGAATGAATGACGAATGAAAGGTAAGCAAAACCTATGAATAGCTCTAGAGGATGTGATGCACCAATGGAATTTTTGAGGACTCACGGCACAATTCGATATGACGCAGAATTGGTCCGGTGAGGTTACTCGTCACTTAGCTTTACTTAAGGGTCAAGATAAGAGTATTGTCAAGAGTAAACAGAGTATTTACATAAGGAAGGAAAATACTCAAGTGTATTAATGATGATTTGATTCTCCTTTACAACTATAAGTATAAGGGTATTTATACCTATAAATTAGGGCAATTTACCTAAAAAGGAAAAGACAAAAAGAGCATTTCTTAAGGAAGTAATGTGTAAGATATAAAAGGGTAAAAATATATATATAAGAAAAACAATAATTGGTGTAACAGATTCTACACATAATATTATACACGTGGTGATGCTATATTGGTGAGGTTGTTAGAAAATGCGAACAAAAAGTACGGACAATTGGCTTGTTCGAGTAAGGAAGGCTTAGTCAGTTTGGAGGCTCTCTTTCTCAGCTTCTCGATAAGGAAGATGTTAAGTAATTAATTAGCTCGGGCGTGAATGAGTAATCTTTAATTCGGCGCACTACAGAAAAAGAGCAATCATATGGCTTAGCATTAAGGGTGACTCAACAAGGAAGTACTTGGCTTCAGTAGAAGTCAGCTGAAATTGAAGAATTCGTTGTACCGGTCCTGCTAGTCCTTGGGCTTGGCTGCGGGTCAGAGTTCTGGTTGCTTGATTCCCATCAATAATAGTCAAAATCTGTCTATTGGGATAGTAACCATAGACAGCCTCATGTGAATAAGGTGAAGTGCCTTATGCGATTAAGTACTACGGATAATCGACGTGTAGATGACGTAAATCTACACTATATAGTTCTGGAGTCCTATGGATGTGATGATTGCATTCATTACGTGTATATTCATTTTGTATGTAGCTAGACTATATGTTTGTTAATAATGCTTGGTAACTTACTTGAACAGTAGTGGCGAGAACGAACTCATTGAGTCATGGTATGTTCACCCCACAACAGTTTCTTTTTATAGGTAACCAAAAGTTGGGAATGGGCTAAGATCAAAATGAAGAGTGTTCCGTTAAGTAGTTGGATTAGACAAATAAGATTACTTTAGTAGAATATATTAGTTAAGCTAAATTATTATAATATTTAGTAACTTGTAATGCCATTGAAGTTTAATTATTTCGTCTTATTATTTAGTAGATGATTCCGACTCTCTACAATCTTGGTGGATTGTAAATTGTTGGGTTACCTTAGTTACTTGTATATATAACTCAATGTAAGAAAAATAAATAAGCACTCTTAGAAATTCGCTAGTTAAAGTTTTGCAACCTTTGATTTGCAAGATAGTCATTATATCATGGGTGCCTACATGATATGAAGATTTTAGGCCAAACTACCAGGCCCCCTTTCCGGGGCATTACACATATTAAACCTTGCCTATCCAATATGAATTACTTGATTAGAAATCTTAGGATTTTTTATAAAAGAACTTTTGAAATTTGACTTTTTCTTTTAAGGAGTTGCCAAATGACCAAGATTAGTGAAAATGGTAGATTAGAAATCATATTTATATAGTTTAACTCCTTTGTTAGCTAGTAGTGCCCATCTTCATAATCTTTCTAGCTAACTTATGACTATTTATATGCAAACCATATATCCCCCGTATACTTCTTACATTAGCTTTTTAACCTCTTCTTTATCTTCACACCTTAACAAAGTAGTATCACTTGTCCCATTGATTTTGAGTGTATCATAAATCTCAAGAAAACTAGAGATGTAAGCATTAGAGTCTTCATCATGGAGGCCATCAGCTTGCACATACTATTGCACCATTTGTATGATGATGGGTTTAATTTGAAAATTATTGGCACAATAGTTGGTCTGGTAATATTAGAGTTAGCTCCAGTAAGTGAATGCCTTAAATAATCAAACATGGTCTAAGGTACATTATCACCATTGTTGGCTATGGGGTCAGGTTCTTGTGGCAAATCTTCCTGATTAATCGATTGATTGTTTACCCCTTCTTTTTCTACCTTAATCTCAATTGATCACCCTTCTTCTATAGTAGTCACCATTTGTTTGGCATGCAATATGAAATTTTAGTAGATAGTCTTTCAATTTTAAGATCAAGTTCTACTAAGTCTCTTGAATTACTTTGTGTCATGCATTACAAAGAAGAAAAATATAAAATTAATTGTAAATCAAACAAATGAAAGCAAAAAAAAAAGAAAAAAAATAATAATTATAATAATAAAGAAAAAGAAAAAGATGGTTAAAGTGATAAGCAACAAGCATTCTTAATATCAAAAGCCTTGATAATGAACACCAAAAACTTGATGTAAGGGAATTGCATCTATCAAATTCTAGTATAGGACATGTGAATTTAAGTTGATCTCTTAAGAAATACGAGTGCTAATACTAACTTTAACTCTTTTATCTCAACAAAAAATCTTAATGAGTGAAACTAAATTAAAAAAGAAAAATGAAAATTAACTAGCTAAACTAGTTGTGAGACTCAAACAATAATTGGAAAGTGATGAATTCAATAAACTACTTCGAGAAGGCATTTGTGTATCTAGACTTTGTTTCCTTTAGAATTCTTCATGTGACATAATAAAAACCATCCTATCCCATCTTTACTTTTATTGATCGAGAGAATTCTCAATTAAAGTTAATACCTTTCTCAAATATATTAACCTTAACCCTAAAATACCTACTAGGATCTCTTAACAAATAGCATATTTTGAGATCAACTTAATGAACAATAAATTCCCACAAAAAGATGGTCAATTTTTGAATGAATTATGCACCTTATCTCCAAGTGCACATGAAATTCTCTTTAATTATGTCAAGATCTAATTATATAAAAGATTTTTCAATCTTCATGCATAATATCAATTATCGATATCTTAAAAATATCACAGAACAATGAAGAACACATAATTGAACCAAGAAATTAAAGACTTTATTCAATTTTAATAATCAACACAATAGTCACATGAGAATCTTAGTTGCTACAAGTTTACATACAAGAATTTAAGCTTCAATCATGGTAAAGAATGTAAATTGCAGCAAAAACAATGAAAAAATCAGGAAAAATCCCTTTTAATAGTGTTGAATCTACCCAATCTTAAAGTTTAGATATGGCTCTCCTCTCTCTTTCACCCCTTGAGTCTCTCCTTTCAAGTGGCTAAAAATGTGAACTAAAAACCTAAGGACGTCCTTTTATAATGGAGTAAAAGCAATAACGTATTAGTAGTTGACACGACCTGGGATACGGTTGTAAGTCTTGTTACTCTACCCATGTAACTCACTATAAAAACTCAATTTTTTTTCTTGAAAATATAAGAGGCTTGGGTATGCATGACTTATGAGACAGTTGTGTCCTTTTAGGCATGTTACTCATTGTGTTCTAACCTTCTTAGTCTCTTAAAACAAGCTCTTAGGTGAACATGGTCATGTCAACTAGATGTGTCTTGCTTCTAAACTCTATAACTTCTCTATTTTAACTTTGAATTAAGTGAAACTTGATTTTTGTTTTCATTCCAAATAGGCATTAAAACCCTAAAATCAAAATGTTACACAATTAAGTACCAAATTCTTTAAAAACTAATCAAAACCATAAGGGAAATGCTACAAAATCGTTATAGTAAATATATTCAATTAAAGGCTCATCATGTCCATTAAAGTATTCATTCTTTGGTTTGCTACAAATTCTTCCATATACATCAAGCTTTGACCTTCCTTAGTAGGCATACTCCATATGGTGTCTAATTGCTTCAAGACCCTAAGTTTATGGTTTGCTTAGATCTCATCTTCTTCCTTTACAACCAACAATCTCTAGCTTTATGTGCCCTTACGCATATAAAGCATGATAATTTCCTCTTAGATTGTTCCCTCCCTATAGGAGACTTAACCCTTTGGGTACGTGCTCTCTCATGACTTCTTAGGCTTAAGTCCAGCTCCTCTTAGTCTCCTGCACCTTTTCCATAGCTATCTCCAAATACCTCTTTCCTGGATCACTTCTTAGGTTTGAACTCTATCGAGCTTTTAGCCATAGCCATGGCTTAGGCTACTATTTGGACATTATGCCTCTTTAAATCTATTTGGGTCCATCCTCGTAACTCATCATAGAAACAAACATAGCATTCTTGTCACTCATGTCTAGAATCTCCAATAACAACTATGAGAATTCCTGCATATAGTCTATGATGGATGCCTTATGCTCCAAACGTCTCAATCTAGCTCAAGCATCCCTTTCAGCATGGCTAAGATAAAATTGAGTTGTTAATTTGACTTTGAATTCTTCCCATAACATAATGGGCTCAACCGCTAGCCTAGTACCATGAAATTGTCTTCGCCATCATAGGGTAGCGACATTGTTTAAGAAGATTGGAGCCGCTCTTAACCTTGATGAATTGTCTAGTATATCGATCACATCAAAGTATTGCTCTTTCAAGAACCATTAAAGGTATTGGCCTTAGGTACATCCATCTTTCCCATAGCCCTACCATGGGTCGGGCCATACCCGACCTAAAAGCACTATTGGACCTAAGCCCTTAAATCATCCAATTCCTCTTTCAAGGACTTCACTATCTCTTTATGGTAGTATCCTTTCTTTGCAAATCACCTACAGCTCGATTCATCACTATCAACATCTCACTTGGGAGTTCCTTCTCTAGCACCTTGAAGCCTTCCTTGATACCTTGAACTTGATCAAACATATCGATTGTAGCTAGCTTCATGCTAGCTACTTTTACTTCTATTGAGGTTCCACTTCCTTAGGGTTTTCTTTCAAAGGTGAGTTCTTCATCCATCATTGGAGTTAAAGGAATTCCAATGTACTTAGGAGGGACATCAAAAGCACCTGTTCCTGCCATCTCTTCTAGGATTCTATTCTGATACCAAATGTTATGTGTAGAGTGTTTTACTTACTCTTACGTATAGTACTTAGACTCTTCGGGCACACATTAGAAAAGCTAAGTTGACCTTCTTCACCAAAATACACAAGAACACACTTCTTTGGAGAAAGAAGAGAGAAATACTCAAGTAAGAATATGATTTGTATTTCTGGATTAATTATAAATGAGGGAGTCATCTCCCTATATACAAGAGGCCTCCACCATTGAATGACTCATATCTACTTGATCTAACGGCTCCATATAATTTTACTTACCCTACTCCAATTTCCCCTACCTTTTAAGGTTTAATGTATCTTGACACTTTTAGAATATTCCTAAGAGCGAACTAGGCCTTGATCATGAGCTTTACATACATATACAAAAGTGAAATAAGGACTTGTAGAAATAACTTATAACATGTGTAACTTAACCAAAATGTCCCTACTAGAACTTTCTTGACTACGAAATCGGTTATAGTATTTCTTTGGTTGAATATTAAAGCTTAGATCATCTAATTCTTTACTGTTAATATAAAGAATAATAGTCTCTTAGTAATAGCATAGTCTTGTTCACCCAAAACAGTTAGCAGTTGACTATTTGTTATGAACTTGATTTTTTGATGCAAAAATGATGGTATAACTCCAGAAAAAGAAAGATGAGAGAAATAAAAAATTGAAGTAAGAGGGAAAGGAATTAAATGAGCCAGAAGAGGGAGAAGTTTGTATGGTTGGGGCAAATTATAGACCAATTGTTTTTAGATGTTACAAGAATCAAGAGGAGGAACTTAAGCTAACTCCTAAAACAGTTGGTATTCAATGTTCCAATTTCACTTGTAGGGTACCAAAGCTATTCCTTTTGATTACCATTAAGCCTTCATACATCTATGAGCTAAATTGCTTAGGAATAATTTATGACCACATAGAGAAAAAAGGAACTGATAACAATAAGTAGTCCATTAGGTTTGAATAGAACTCACAAGGAAAGGACAAGGATCCATTTTTGTAGATAATTAAGGTAAATGGCTATAAAGCTGTGGATCAATTAACCATAATTCCAACTCAAATTTCGCTTATGGGCCTTCTACTCTCATCGACCATGTAAAGGTGATTCATCTTGATGAGGAATTCCACGACAACAAGAAAAAGTAACAAATCATTTTATATTTGCTTATCTTCCCCTCTTCAATTCCTAATGAACAACATCATCGGATACTCACTAAGATTCCTTAAATATGGTGTTGATAGAGGTAAAAGTTCTTGAAGTCATATTAATAAAACAACTAGGACCTAAAGTCCGCTCAATTATGGGAATAGATTAGGTGTCATTCTCTCCTAAAGATTAAGAGGAGGAAGAAAGCTATCACACGAAATAACACTTTATCATAGAGAAATGTCGTGGCATGATTGTGATGTACGTATTAATAGATAATGGTTCCTCCCTCCATTTATGCTCACTTTGAACATTGGAGATGCTAAGGCCTTTAAAAGTTTATCAAGGACTTTATGGACAAATTTGAAGGAGTACCCTATGAAGAACTAAATGTATTGGGACCAACACCCGTTAACTCTACTCTAAAGGAAGTTAGTTATCAAGATCCAGTTAAGGCCCAGATGGGAGTTCGATTCTAAGAATATAAGCATATGTTAAGGATATGGAAGATTTGGTATGATGAAGAAATGAGAGTGAAAATGCTATTAGAAGAATAAATATTGCAAAAAGGAAAGGGACAATTGGAAGTTGCAGCTGAAGTTGGAACAGATTTTGTTTTTCTTTTTTTTTTTTTCTTTTTCCTTTTTGAGTCTATAACTAAAAGCCCACTAAGAGCACTAGATAAAGTTTAGCGAGTCTATAAATAGATAGGCCATTGGGTTAATTAGTTTAAGGAGTCTATAATCAAAATTGAATAGACCATATGAGGTCAAATATTCTCAAATGGGCTAAATTCTAATGAATTATGTAGATTTAGTCCAACACTAGTATTTGATTATTCAATTTATTTCTAGTTTTCTTTTTATGTTTTCCTCGACCTCACTAATACCATATTTTTTTTTAAAAGAAAAATGATGAAAAGGAAGAGGAGAGAGAGAGAGAAATAAGAAAGAAAAAAAACTCAAGTTTAGGTACATTAATTATCTAATACCCTCTAAAAGAATCAAGTCTCGACCTATTAGTCATTTGGCACTCGAACTAGGTCCAAGCCTATTAGTTATCTTTTTTTTTTTTTTTCCTTTGGCCTAATGCTTGTTAGTTGTTAAGAGCATGAACTAAGTTCAGGTCCATTTGTTGTCTAGCACCTTCCAAATGAATCAAGTCTAGGCCCATTATTTGTTTGGTACCCTAAAAAATGACTATATTTATGCCCGTTAATGATTTAGTATTTCAAGACCCTAAAGGGGGATTCGTAGGACTGTTTAAAATTTTTATATCACATGTGTATTCAAGATATGAAAATTACCTTACAAATTAAAGATTGCATGACTCTAATTAATTAATCACTAAGGTTTCTGATTTTTAATTTATTAATTTAGCATAAAATATAGATAACCATGAATATCCAATATTTCACAATCCATCAGAACTGCAAAAAATCGATATCCTTTACTAAATAATAAAATCGAGTAGTGAGATTTTAAAGGTTACACAACTTACCAAATTTACAGAATCTAAGTAAAAGAATGGTAATTTCATTTAAGGTTCTAGACTAGCTATACATTCTATCTTTTTAAGACATATCTTAGTTCATGCACTCAATGCTCAGCTCTTATCCCGATCCTAGTTATCATTCAACCTGTAAGGGGAAAAACTGTTAGAGAGTAAACTACACGAACTTAGTGAAATATCCCTCTTACTATATTAGTAAGCATATTATCAAAGAATTATATAAAGGCATGAAAGAGCAGTATGCTAAACAATGTGTGTAGTTGACCAAGTGTTGTATACATGTTCGAATTTAATGTCTTTTGAAGTTAGGGTTGGAGATTCATAGGCACCAATTACAACCGGGTTCTAGTACTTTGGTTTTTTAGCCATATATTGAAATTTTGTATTTCATAAACGAGATTTCCATTTCTTAAAAAAAGAATCGAATACTGGATAAAATCCAAAATCTAATGGTGAGATGGTCCTTGCGATCTACATTTACATCTTGTAGTAGTGGTCTCTAGACTCGATCCTCAACTACTCATGGTTAGCATCTCTGGTCACTAAGTAAGCTGCAAGCCAAGGATAGGGTCCTATTACACAAGTGCCCTTGTATTGTACTAATCATAAATAATCTAATTAGATGGGATCCCCATTCTTACAAAACCCTTTATCACCATCTTAATGTAGTGACGACTAAAGCAATAAATGTAATGTTTATGATTATGCACAATCCATTTAATTTAGGATAAGTTGAATATACTTAAGTCAAATTATTAGTTGATCAACCAATATTAGCATATTATCTAAAGCATGCAGTAGTCAACTAAACAACTAACTGTTTAGTTTTTATATTTAACCATATTTTGCATAACAAGTAACCAATATTTAAGTACATGTATGACCTGAATCCCAAGTATCAATTTATTAATACCAATAATTTAGGTATACTAACTACAAGTACAAATCAATCGAGTTATTGAGAGTACTCACTTGACCAAAGCCGTTATGAGTTGTAACAATCAATAAGTAGCTTGCATTCTTGATTGGTGTCTCCTGATAAATAAAATAATAAAAACCAAATGAGTATCTAGATGCAGTGCTAAACGGCTTAATAATCTAACTATCTATCTTATGATTCTCGTTTTTGCTTAGATTTTGAGTCACATGTAACTTTTTTTATTCTTATGTTCTCATAGTTGATTTTTATCGAATTCGGGTGCACTCTTCAATAGTGGAATCCAATTAAAATTTTCAATGATATTTCACTTTACTTAACTTATCTATTGTTGTAAATAGGAAATATTATTTTTGTCGAGATCTTAAAGGGAGCCCAGTAGGATTGTATAAGATATTCATATCACATTTGCACTTATAATACAAAAATCATCTCATAAGTTAGAGATTGTAAGACTCTAATTGATTAATCACTAAGGCTTCCAATTTTTAATTTATTAACTTAGCGTAAAATATAAATAATTATGGATACTTCATATTTCACAGTCCATCAAAACTGTAGAGAATCGGTATCCTCTATTAGATAATAAGACAAGGTAAATCAATTTTATAAATTACAACAACTACTAAATGAAACAAAACCTCAGCATATAAATACTTCCTACATAAGGTGTTTCCGTATTGGTTATACGTTTCCTAACTAAATAAGACTTTCTCTTATATATCTTAGATTTGCACTATGCACTTGGAAATTATTCTAGTCTTAGCTTAAAGGGACTTGCAAAAGAAACTATTGGTGTAAGCACTGTATTTTATGAATAGGAATTAAGCGAGTAAATTTAGGGCATTGATGAAACTAATTCAATTGACTTAAAAATTTACGAGTGAGCTTGAGACATTAGTCAATGAGACTTTATGGACCTGGATATAAAAAATATAATAAAATAATAATATAGCTAAAATAGTGTAATTTTATTATATTATATAATATTTATCGTAATCGCTTAAAATAAGCTCTAATAGTTAGTAGATATTTAGAGATAAATTATATAAGTTATAAAATTATTATGTGTCATAAAATAACATATAGAGTATATATATATATATACACCGTGTGTAATTTTTATGTATAAATATATATATGTAATTAACTACAATAATCTAAAAATCACATTTAGGCCAATTAAGCTAAATTAATTCATTAAAAATTAATAATAGTTATAAAACAACATGGGAAACTAGATTATGTCTAGTTTAGGTGTTTAGAAAGAAATGGCTAGGTTTTAGTAACTTAGGATGGTAACTAACATGAAATAGCTAGTATATAAGATCAAATTTTTGAGGAAAGAGAGAAAAACCCATTCCCACATCTCTTAAGCTTTGAAAAATCCAAAACTTCTCTCTAGAAAATCATACATACAAAGTGGAATTTAGGAAAAATTAGTTAGTGTTTGAACAATCAAATAAGGAAATTAGGGAAATTTTGCAAAATTTGGATGTAAACTAAGCATTTGGGAGAACAATGGCTTAGGGAGTTTCTAGAGACCAATCACCACCACCACCTGAAGCAACCCCCAACTTCTAGGCTTGCTGACAAGGAGGTGGCCATCAGCAGTAGTTGAGCTCTAGTTTCCAGTGAGGCTATAATCTCATTCTATTTTACATAAATTGAAAAAAAATTTAAATGCACTTAGAAAATTATAAAAAAATTATTTCTACATATTTTCATGTGTAGAATCTAGAAAAAAATATTATTTTATATAAATTTATTAGTTATGATATATGTCCCTAAGAATCAACAAAATTGAGCAATTTTCACAATTGAAATAAATTAGTCAAACAACGTATCTTCGACCTCAAATTTTTTCTACAAACTATCCTATATTTATATTGAATTTCTATGTAGAGTTTTCCCACAAAAATATTCTCTATATTTTTTATTGGATTTTTGAGTTTTAAATTGTGAATGAAATTATTATTTTAGTGAAAATCAATATATTTCTTCTAAGGACTTCACTTGGATTATGAGTTCAATCACTTAATAGAGTATTTGTACATGTTGGAGTTGTTGAATTGAGTTGCATAGTAAGGAGCTATAGAAAGTGAGGATTTTGCCCTTGTATATGTAGTTTAATAGCACACAATTTGAGGAATGATATGTTTTATGAAGAGTTTGATAAGTAATGAAGTTGAGGAGAGTTGGTTAAAGTGTTATTTGAAGTATTAAACTGATCCTATGACTAGAACTTGGTAGAAAAGTGAGTATATTAACTAATTATAGGAAATGGGTTAAAGGTGAAGGATAATTCAAAGGCTTTGTAAATGAATAATGCACTAGGCTGATATTCAAAGGTTAAGTCAGAAGCAAAATTTATATGTAAGAATGTAAAAACAGGGTACTTAGAAGCTTAGTTAAAGGGTGATTTTCCTTAAAAAAAAAAAATGAAGAAAAACTCTAAGGATAGCTAAAGTTAGAGAGTAACTCAAATGGTAGTTTAATAAAGAGCTTAACTTGGAGGAATTTAGAGGCTATCTTAGAGGATAAAATTGGTGTAATATATGACCCCTATATAACTTAGAAAATAACTAAGAGGATTTCTAGTCAAATAAAACCACCATAAAAGAACTCAGAACTTAACTTAGAGGGTTTTGCAGTTTAGGGTAACTTATAAAATTAGTGATTTGGTCAAGAAATCATGATTTGTAAATGGAAATAACTTATAAAACTTATGAAAATAAAATAAAAAACATATAAAATGAATTAATTACAAAAGATTTAAAGCTTGAATATGAATTAAAACTAATCTATTGTATATTTATAAGGATAATTGAAGACCAAGGAGGCAACCATCAAGAGCAATATACTAGTGAAGTACGGGTAAGTTGGGATCTATGTGTTGTAGCATGTTAGAATAACATGTTAGAGCATTTGGAGACTTGAGAGTGTATTCGGATATCATGGCAATATTCTCATTAATATCATATGATATGTATTGACATCGTGTTGACCATATTGAGCTTTAAGGGCTTGCTTATTCTTAACATAAACTAAATCATTTAAATACTTTTGAGCAAGTCCATTGTCTTCTTTATGTGTATTTGTGGATAATTATATTAATATTATTAATGTTATTGCATATGACATATGATGGAAATTACACTCAAATTAAAACTAAGATGCTTAGCTTACTCGCTTAAACATATGCTCCAGTTCCTCTTACATTTTGATGAATTGCATGTTAAGCTCCTAACCTTAATAGAAATTATTATAAGTCCAAACTAGATCTTCCATAGAAACCCTACCAATCAACTATGTACATAAAAAAATGTTTTAGATAATAAACTAAAATTAAAAAAAAAAAACTATAATTATAGTATAACGTTTCTTAGTCATTTGGTGCTTTTATCTTCCTTAATCTTAATGGTAAAATCAACATCAAAAAGACCTTTAGCATGCTTATAAGTAGATAATTCCTCAATTATCTTATCTTGCATTTGGGATTGAGGGACCAACCTTGTGATGGTAGCATATAACCTTATAATAACTTCCTCATCAAACTTCATACCTAAGTTATCATAAAAGTTACCAGGATTTAGGAAACGGCTAGCTAGATGTAATGAATGGTATAACTAATAGTTCCACCTCTCATTAATAATCTTGCTCACTTCTTGATACTTCTCTTCATTATGATTAGATAGTTTTGCAAGGCAATCGTTTGCTCTATTCGTAGCTCTACAAATATATTGCATAGTTAGTCTTTTCTTATTATCGACTAGTCTAAGCACCCGTATAAGAGACCCCATCACTTTAATAATGACAACAACATTATTCCAAAAACCTACCATTAAGGTTATTTCACATACCTTTTTACTCTTCATTTTCTTTTCCCTATTGCTAGAAGTCTACTCTTCTAAAGAGAACATAGCTCTCAAATGATTTTCATGCTCATAGATACATTACAAAGTGAGGTACAATGTGCAAAAGCTAGTTTTATGTACATAGATGGGGTCTCTATCCTTTATAAAGGATCTCATGGTGTTCAAGAAGACCATATGGCTATATATAAATTTAGTCATATTGATTACTTTCTAAATAGTTCTTACCAATCAAGCAATCTTTCTAATATTCTCTAGTATTAAATCCAAATAGTGAACAACATATGATGTAAAAAATAGATGTGGGCCCTTTGCTTGTAATAACTTTAAGAGATAAATATTAAAAGGTGGTAAATAATATTGTAAGCAATAAACATAGCATGTTCAGACTGTAATAACTAGAAAGGAAAACTTACTTGCTAAAACATCATTTGATCTTTTGTCAATTATTACTTAGAAAACATTGGCTTCTCCAATCTCATTTACCAACTTTACCAATAAAGTAAATAGCCTTTCTTCGATTTTCATTTATGTTGATGCATCTAAAGATCTTACAACCAAGCCTTTGATAAATTTGATTCAACCAGCCATTCGACATAATCGAACAATGAGCCTCTTCTAAGTATCTTTATTCTTTTGAAGTAATCCTTCGGTATATTCTACTTCTTTTTTGAGAAATGGAACTCTAGGTTCACGATATCTTGGAAGTTTCATGTTTTGTTTATGTTGACTAATGGCTTCAATAATCCATTTGAATGAATCAAGGCTTGCAACATTAAATAAAATGTTCACTTGATAAAGAAATAAGCAATGTATTGGCAAGCTTGCTCACTTTTCTGCTTGTCAAAAGTATTGTCGATGCTAGTTTGTTTTATTTCCCCCCTTTTCCTCATCTCAACAATATGTTCCTATCCACTGTTACAAAAGTATCCATAGGCCCCCTATTCTTTGAAGCTATGGAACTAATTAATTCGCCTTTTCCTTTCTTACTTTTTCCCTCATCTTCATCCTTATCGATTTCAATTACATCATTAAAGTCATCAAAATCTGACATTTATGGTTGACACTTCAAACATCAATCACAATATCCTTTAACTCTTTTTTCATTTATGGATGACACTTCAAACATTTTTTTATGTTTCTATTATTCCTTATTGATGTAACTTAGCTATATATCCCTCCTTGATATTTTTTGCCAAAACATACAAGCTAGAAAATTTGTGTCATTTTATTAGCAAAAAAATTATATTTTCATCTTGGATCCATTTACTTGCCCTTGCTTTTGCTCCTACTCCCACTAACATTGCTTGTATCATACTAAAATATGACTCCACTTTATCGAAATACATATAGAAAGGTTATCATAGTTACTGTTGATAGTAATTTTTTCCAAAGGCCAATACTGACCTAAACTAGAGGGCATCTGATCTATTTATTCATTCTTAACCCCTTTTTAATCGTATTTCCAAGCTTCCTTAGGCCACTCTTGAAGAATCGACTAGTTCGGGAAAGCTAACGAGCTAAATACACCTGAATAACATAGAATAACCTTACTAAAGTAGGTCGGATTAGCATTGGTCATCTTGAAGCAACTACCTACACCTCGGTTATGACTTGGTCAACCCTAAAGAATTTAAATTCAAGCATATGGCACAAACAATTAGGCATCTTGCATAAGTAACTACTGACTAGTACCATTACTCTAATAGATCCTGTAATATCAAGAAATAGTCTTAAATTCAAACTTGACAAACATGTAGACTTTGGAGGCAACGGCTACCAAACAAAAGCAACCCGTAGCTATAAATATAGCACAAAGGATTACAGTAAGCTTCTTCTAGACACTTATATAACACATTAGCTTTCTTTCTTTCACTTAATCCCTTTATCTACCTTAGACATCAGAGTAGTAAAGCTAGAGTTGCTCTAGTAACCCCATAGCTTAACTTGTTTTCCTTCTTGCAAAGTCAACTCTCATTGAGCATCTTATTATTTTTCAATGCTAATTGGCGCTATCCATTTCTAAACAATCTAATGGTCCCTTCGAGCAAATTAGGACGAAGGATCACCACAACAGCGCACTCTAGAGGTGTGTCAGGTTGAAATTTATGGTTAGTCTACTCAACTACAAGAATAGAATGATGACAATTCACACATAACATAATTGGAAGCTTTTTTTGCTAAGTTTGCTAAGAAGCTTAAGGAAGTTTGAGCCAACAACCAAGAATTGAGAGAAAAACTTAATGAACGAGATATTGTTTCTTCTTATACCCCTTGATTGTTGCAGGTTGGGGAAGAGACTAACCCATTCACTCAAGAAGAGGCAATACAACAACTTCATGGTAAAGTTGCTATGTTAGATGAAACTACTCCACAACAAAGGTAGGAGACACAAGTGGAGAAAGATTGTCAATAGATTCTGGTCCATGTTCAAACTACAGCGTATGCATAAACGTTGGTAAAAGGGAAAATCAAGCATTTGGCTATTCATCTACTACAAAAAGCAATGGTAGACATAAGTTTCCAGGATTTAGAGGAGTACATCAAGAGATTGACAACAAAGAGAACTTAAAAAGAAAAAGAAATAGATGCAAGGGGTGGAAAGTTGAGCCCTTTCGTTTAAAGCATCGTAGATTAGGTCATTCCATTAAGTGTTCAACTTCCTCAGTTTGACACATATGATGGGGAAAAGGATCCAGATGACCATCTAAATATATTTCATACATTGAAAGAAATATATGGCTTATCTGATGCTATCTCTTGTAAGGTCTTCCCTTTTACTTTGAGGAAGTTCATGAGCAATTGGTTCAATTCATTAAAAGCGGCCTCTATTTCTTACTTCGATCAATTGGTCGACGAGTTCCACCAGTATTTCTTGGCTAGCAAGCCTCTTGTTAAGGATTCCTCACTTCTGACCTCAATTAAAGCTCGAAGAAACAATAAGAGATTATGTGCATAGGTTTAACTAGCTAATGATTGAAATCATCAATTATGATAAGAGTGTAAAACTCCATGCTATTTGCAGAGGAGTTGGGGAGGATTTAGACTTCTTCAAGTCTCATGCCAAGTACCCACCGATCTTGTTGGATGACTTTACTAGGAGGTCGGAGAAGTTTATATGCTAGGACGATCATATGCAAGCTAAGAGAGAGCTTGAAAAAGGAAAGTACGAGAGAAGGTCGAAAAAGGAGAGGGGATTAATAAAAGATTAGCTTAGAAAAAAGTTTTACAATTGTAGCAAGTTGAGTCAACCTTTAGGAGATTAGAAAAGGTCAATTTGGACCTTTGTCGAACATACCCTTCTTAACCGACCTATATCAGATATCTTAATAGAGGTACACAACTAAGGCTTTTTTGCTTGGTCGGAGAAGATGAAGAATAATCCTACAAGAAAGAATTCTAATAAGTATTATGACTTTCATTAAGATTAGGGTCACAATATAAATGAATGCATCGACTTGAAAAATGCATTGGAGGATGCCATCTAAAGAGGTTATTTGAGGAAGTCCATAGCAGACAGGGAGGAACGGATTAAACGTCCTAAGTAGAGAAGGAGGATCTATTAGCAATCTCGGAACATTGATGCCTGACCTAATAACCAAGATTTGATAGTCCAAAACAATGAAAGAAGGGGCAATTAAGCTCCTAGGGGTATGATCAATGTCATTTTTTGTGGATAGATAGGAGGAAACACCTTAACCATAAAAAGCTCGGTTGATGTATAGGGTGATCATGCGCTAAACTTGAGAGGAAAAAGGCATAGAGTTGATGACATGATTATTTTTTTAGAAAAAGGACATGAAGGGAGTTTAGTTCTCTCATAATGATGCATTGGTAATTATGACCAGGGTAGCGGAGTTTGAAGTAAGGAAAGTGATGGTTGATAAAGGAAGCCCCACTAACATCATTTTTACGAATGCATTTGATCAATTATGACCTAAACTTGAGAATTATATAATGAAGTCATATTAGTACAACTTATATTGATTCAATAACCAACTAGTAAAAGTGTAAGGGGTGGTTACCCTAACCTTATAGATTGATGATGATGAAAATATTATAGAAAAGGAAATAGACTTTATCATAGCAAATTATCCTTCACCCTACAATGGGATGATGGGCCGACCTTCCATTAAAGCTTTTAAAATGATGGTGTCGATGGCTCATCAGAAAGTGAAATTTCCAACTCCCATAGGAATAAGGACATGCTATGGGGATTAACAATTGGCTAAAGCTTTATACTTAAAAGCTTTGAAGAGAGATTGAGTCTACAATATCAAAAAACGCACCAGTAATTGCCAGCAAATGAGAAGGGAACCAACAGAGTAAATGTTGACAATACAACTACGTCACAATCCTAAGCATGTTACTAAGGTTAAAGCTAACATACCAACTGACCTTTAGGAAAGTGTAGTACGCTTTCTCCGATCTAACAGGGATATTTTTTCTTGGTCTCCATTTGATATGCTTGGAATCTCCAAAGAGGTTATCACCCACAAGTTGAACATCGATTCGGCTATGAAGGTTGTCTAATAGAAGAAAAGGCATTTCACTCTATAGAGGTAAGTGGCCATAGAGGAGAAAGTTCAAAAAGTATTGAAGGTAGGCTTCATCTAAGAAGAACCTTATCCCACCTAGCTTGCTAACTATGTCTTCGTTCAGAAAGCAAATGGAAAGTGGAGGATGTACATTAATTTCACTGACCTAAATAAGGCATGTTTAAAGGATTTTTTTCCGTTTCCCTAAATAGACCAAATGGTTGATTTGACTTTAAGGCATGCCTTGTAGAGCTTTATGGATGCTTTTGTCTAGTTATAATCAAAGTCAAATGCATCCTTCCAACTAGGTGCATACCTCCTTTATCACAAATTTTAAGACTTATTGTTATAAAGTTATGCCATTTGGTTTGAAGAATATGGGTGCTACAAACCGATGGTTGATCAAGAAGAAGTTCAAACCTCAAATACATAGGAATATTAAAGTTTATGTGGATGATATGATTATCAAGAGTAAGACTAATGAAGAATAACTTGTCAACCTCTAGGAGACCTTTGACACACTTAGAAGACACGATGTAAGGTTAAATCCTCAAAAATGTGTGGTCATTGCATCTTTAGGGAAATTCTTAGGCTTCATGGTGATGCAGTAGGGAATTGAAGCTAATCCTAAGAAGATTCAAGCCATGCTTAATATGGAATCATTGAAGTCCATTAAGGAGTTCCAATGGTTGATTGGTCATGTAGCAACATTGAATAGGTTTTCCAAGAGCACAGAGAAATGTATAGATTTTTTTATATTTAAAAAAAATCCTTTTGAATTTCAATGGACTGAAGAGTGTAAGCAAGCCTTTAAGTCCTTAAAGGAATTTTTAACCAAACTACCTATCTTGTCAAAGCTAATCGAGGGAGAAACTCTTTACCCATATTTATTTATGAGTGACCAAGCTCTTTCCTTTATACTAGTGCGAGCAGAAGGATGGTTAGATAAGCCAATATATTATGTTAGTCATGCTCTACAAGGTTGGAGTTGTGACATACCAAATTGTAAAAGCTCGTCTTAGCTATCATTGTAGCAACTAGGAAACTTTGACCTTACTTCGAAGCTCATTAAGTTGTGATCTTAACCAATCAACCATTATAGTAAGCTTTACACAAGCTTGATGCCTCAAGATGAATGGTAAAGCATGCCTTAGAGCTTAGTACTCTTGGAATTTAATATCAACCTAGAGAAGTGCATAAGGCTCAAACCCTTCCATACTTCATAGTTGAGTTTATTGGGATCGAGAGATTTGTTACAAAGAATGAGCAGTTGATTTAGAAGTTATTTGTTGATGGCTTGTCCACTTGTGAAGGAAGAGGGGTAGGTTTAATCTTAAAGGACCCTATGGGAGCTTGAATTTCCTATGCATTGAAATACGAATTTTTAGCTAGCAATAATGAATCGAAGCATGAGGCACTATTGGCAGGAATGAAGCTGGCTAAGAAAGTTGGAGCCAAACTTTTTTATGTGTTTTTCTGATTCCTAATTAGTGGTCAATCAAGTTAGGGGAAGTAACATTGCTAAAGATGAAAGTATGATCAAATAAAGGAGATTAGATCAGACTCTAAGGCTAAGAAATTGATGAAGATTCTAAGGATAGAGAACTAAAGTTGTCTAAACTAGCCTCCTTAAGCTTATCTAATTTAGAAGCGAGAATTTTCATTGAATATTTGCTAGAAAAAAGCACGGAAAGACAACGAGTGGAATGTTTAGAGGTTCAATAGAAAGATGTGAAGTATTGCTAGACTAATCCTATTCTAGATTATTTGAAAAATGGGATTACTTCTTATGGACTTGTTGAGAATGAATCTACCTTAAGATAGTAAAGAGGCTCAAAGAATTGTATATAAAGCAACTAATTTTACAATTATTGATGGAAACCTATATAAGAGGGGTTTGAGTATGTCCTACTTAAGGTGTTTGCAACCATCAGAGTGTATAGTAATCACATTAGAGCCGCATCTCTATATGTAAGGGCATTGCACTTAGGGTGCAAGTGGCCTAAAATTAAGAAAGATGCAGTTTACTTAGCTTAGATATGTGATTGGTGTCAAAGAAGTGCACTAATAGAGAGAACCCTAAGCTCATATTTGATCTTACTCACTAATCCTTAGCCTTTTGCCTATTGAGGATTGGATATACTCAGTCCATTCCCAAAGACAACTAAGCAAAGATAGTACATCATTGTTATAGTGGACTACTTCACGAAATGGGTCAGAGCCAAGGTTGTAGCAAACATAACGGAGCAAAGTATTGAGGCTTTCATGGTCAGCAACATCTTAACCAAGTTAGGCTATCTTATGCCATTACAATTTGATAATGACAAGTTTCGTGAATTTTGTAAAGCTCAGCAAATTAGACTGTGCTACAGATTTGTTGTGCATCCTTAGAATAATAGCTAAGTAGAAGCTATGGACAAAGTTATAATTCAAAGTTTGAACAAAAGGGTGAATTGAGCTGGAAGCAGATGGGCATATGAACTACCAAATGTTTTGTGAGGGTATAGGACTACGTAAAGGACCTTAACACGTCACACTCCATATCGGTTGGCATTTGGGTTAGAGGTTGTGTTGCCAATCAAACTCTAGGTAGGGGGCACAAGAGTTCAAGGTTATACCCTTGAATACAATGACATAGACCAATGAGCCAATTTGGACACCATTCATGAAACATAGGCTTTGGGCAAAGCTCATCTTACTGCTTACCAGCAACAAACAACTTGGTACTATGATAAATGTATCAAGCATAAGTGCTCTCGATTTGGTCATTTGGTTTGTAGGAAGCTTGAGGCTTTAAGGGCAAGAGAATGTCAAGGGAAGTTAACCTTTGCTTGGGAAGACCCCATCGGAGTAAAAGAAGTAATAGGCAATGGACATGCCTACAGGTTGGAAAGACTCAATGGACAACCTATTCCTTAGGCATAGACTATTGAGAACCTCATACCATATTTCGAATGACTGGCATGTAGAGGAAGATATGTTTGTTTGTTTGACAAAGATATGATTATTTGTGTGTTCTATTATTAATGTCGTTTGATTGTTATTAATATGTTTTGTGCGGTTAGAATTGATAAATCAACCTTGTTCTTTTCTGATGTTTCATATAATGAAGTGTTATTTGTTCGATGTCATTCAAGTTTATACTTTGCTTTGTCATAGCACTTTTTGCATATGTGTAAACGTGCTCATGAATAATGAATGTGATTTTCAACCAATCTCTTCGATAAGGAAGAACTTAAAAAGGAAAAAAAAAAAGTCTCTAAGTCCTATTAGAGGGTGACAAGCAAGTCATGAAGCACTAAATCCCTAAGTCTTACATTGAACGGGTGATGAGAAAAAGATATTCATAGATCTCTAAATCTAGAAATAATCTAGATGACAAGATACAAAAGCCTTAAACTCTCATAAGAGTGACTAGCATAATAGCTATATATCCTTGCAATACGACAAGCTATTTGTGAATCGCTAAGTCTTCCAAGGACAATGGGTATAATACTCTAATTCTACTAACTAGATGAGGAGTTACTTAAAGGCCTTAAAGTATAGACATAACCTTTTAAGCTTAATCAATGGATAGGTAAGATACTATTTGCTTAAGTATTTTAAACCAAATGCTTAAGTAGTTCCTCAGGGGCTCTCAAACTAGTAAAGTGCAAGCATAAGACTCTAAGTCTTATGATGGACAAGGATGGTGAGCTAAACAAAAGCCTAGATCATTGAAGAGCAAATTAAAAAATGCTAGTAAATGCCATGAGGTAAATGCATAATGGAGGTTAAAGAACGAATACATGAACATTAATAACACAAGTACAACTCAAAAGTTCATATCAAAAGGACAGAAGGTCCTTCATAGGCCAAAGCAAAAGTTTGACAAGAAATCATTACATTGAACAAAGGTTAACATCTCGACCTAAGAACAAGTAAAAAATAAAAATCAAATGAATAGAAAAAGAATTCACTTTTCTTGAATTTGATCAACAGTAGGAATTTGGTCCTTAGAAACTTGATTAAAGTGAGGTTGGGGATCAGAGGAAAGATTGGGAATAGCAGCTTCAAAGACCTCATGAGTGTTACATGCTTCTTGAGTGTCAGTAAGGTCGGCTATGAGGGCATTAGTACCTTCACTTGGCTAGTGGTCCACCTTGACCCCATCAACATTGGCCTCATCTGCAGGAGTCTCCTTTCACAACCTCATTTAGCAAAGTCCAAACAAAATAGGTTGTAATATGGATGGTGGATGAGGACCTCATCTTGATCCAAGTTTATCCCATCAAGCACCTTCTACAACATCATGCTTTTATACTCTTTGCTTTGGATTTGGCCTCCCTCTTTGCCTTCTCTTTCCAACCATTGATTTCATCCTCCAATTTTTCCTTCTCCATACCCCCCTTTTCTTGAAGATTCTTCAAATTGGCTTTGGTACAAGCGACTTGGTTCTTAACATCTTCAACAATCTAGAGGAGAAAGTAGTCAATAGACTAAGTGAATTAAAGTAAAATAAAAATAGTATAAGGTAAGGAGCTTACAACCTTTCTCATCTAGGGCCTCAACTACCATCATCAGGCATTGGAAATTCTAAAAAATCAAAACTAAGTAAGATGAAAATCTACTAATTTTACTCACAAGAGATCAGGAGGGTCTTACATAATAGATTTTAGATGTAGCTAGACATAGCAAATTATCAAATCTAGAGTTTTGGTAGAACTTAATAATGTTTGTCAGTAGCTGAATGTCCTTTGGGAGGCAAATGCCCCTTATTAGCTCTAAGGCAACCTAACCATTCCCTAAGGCATGGTTGGTTATAGAGACGATCCAATAGGGGAAGAATTGCAAAACTTCCTTATTTTCTTTTTTGGATGGAGTAATAGAGCTTGGTGTTTTAGAAGGGAACTCCTTGCCTTTCTTCTAATCATTAGAGCTACTGTCTAGTTTATTATCCTTAGGAGACTTCCCCTTATTTAGGTCCCTTTCTAGTGGAGGACAATCATGTGTATTAGGTTGCTTCCTCGGCTTAGTGGTCTTCGCAACCTTCTTCTCAACAGTTATCTTTGTAGGTTGGGCATCCTTTATAATCTTAGTGGTAGAGGGCTTTGCAAGAGGTTTTGTAGGTAGCTTCATAGGAGATTACTTTTTAAGGATTTTCTTAAGATCTTCTTTATTCTTTGAGTTATTAGCCTTTAGCTTGGTAAACAAATCCTTAGAGTTATAGTCCTTGAGCGACATGTTTGTAGGAAAATGCTCAAAGGTTAGATAAGAAAAACATTAAAACACAAATAAAAAGACTTACAGACATTGTGCCAAGCATCGATAAGAAAGACTACTTAGTTCCTAAGATGGATGTGAAGGTCCCTCTTCTTACGAGTCCCACTCAATATGGTAAGATCACAAATGGCTTGTATCTTAGTCAATAACAGTACCTTCATCAAAGCCTTCGATGTCTCCATCATGAGTGGTGCTAGCACCCTCAACTACTCTTGCCTCATCTTTAGGGAAGATCGAAGTACCACAAAAGTACTTGGAGATTATGGTGTTCGCATCCTAAAGAAATCAATTATGGTTATAGGCTTCCATGATTGTATCATAGACCTTCTTATCGTTGGGAAGCAATCATTTGATGTCAAATTGCTTGATCGATTAGCTCTAAATCGTAAGGAAGTCTAGGTTGGCTTTAGAAAATTGAGCCTTAAAGCATTAAATTCTTGTTTAGTTATTGTGCTAACAATGCCATTGGGGCTCATATCATACTTGATACTTGAGTACAATGGGATGGCTTAGGAGTTACCCTTGTTATCTAGTGGATAGTCATAAAAAGGGAGTTTTCTCATCTTACACGATTGGAGAATATGTATTCTAGCTAAGCCTATGAGCCTAGATATGTCTTAAGGGCAATCATCATCATCGGAACTTGCAATGCTGGGGGGTTCTTCATGAAGAGGAGAGTCACTTACTCGGTGCATAGTGGATAGATCCTAGCTTTGTTGCTGTGCACGTGTTTAGTTGTTAGATTCAGTAGTCAACATGTTTACCTTAAGGGTATTGTTGAAGAGAAAAGTAGATGATGGAAGAATGAGTAGTATTTGGAACAAGCGAGGAGAAAATTAGGAGCGAGATTACACAAAGTAATAAGAGAGTGGGAAGTGAAGAAGGAGAAGGAAAAAAGGATATGGAAATGGAAGAACAAAACTCTATCTACTCTGTACTTCCCTACTTTCATTCACTCCTTTTTACTTAGCTAAGGAATTTATTTAGCCACTTAATTTCTAACAATCTAACCTTTTTTTTTTTCCTTATCAACTTTGATTGGTTAACAATTCATAAACAGAAATATTTTGCAATGTACTTTGAAGTCTAGTCAAGTGTTTCATATTAGAGAGGCAAGGTATGATATGAATCAAAATTAGACAGGGACAATTTTCAAGCTTGACAACTTAGCGAGCAAAAATTAAAACTACTATTATAGAGGCTCAAGAAATATATTTAAAAGCTTGATAACTTCAATGACCTAAAACCTACAAACTTGCTTATTCCTTGAAACATAGAGATCCCTCCACTACTCTACCCACTTTAAAGGAGAAACGAGTAAAAATCCAATCGAGCATTTCCATATTGGAAATTCAATTACAGGAATATTATAGATACTCATTTTTGCCTTCCTTATGGTTCTTAGAATTTTTTAAAATAAAGGAAAAAGGTCTTAATTGAAATATATATACGTATATATATATAAAAGAAAATTAAAAAATTGGAAAATTGAAAAAAAAAAATAGAAAAATAGGATTTTTAGGAAATCTCAAGAGTCATGAGTCACACTTAGGATCTTTAAGTCACATATAAAGGGTCATTTTATTTTTAGTGTCAAATAAATCAAATCGCACATATGCATTTTAACAATTTTGAGCTATATTTGAGAACTAAGTGATGAGGAGTCATAAGCTACTTCAATTATTGGGATGCTAGAAATGTGCTATTTGTTTATGCCTAAATTATATCTTAATAAACCTTGATTGTTACATTAGAATAACATATTTGTGAGTGGCATTAAGTGTGTCTACGTGGCTGTTATGTTACCAAGTTTGTTGCAACTTACATTCCTTTTTTTTTTTTTTTTTTTTTACTATTTTAGGTGTTGATATATTTGCTAATTATTTAATTATAAGCTTGTTTGCTACTATTGTAATAGGGATCAGGATGATACTAGTTGAGGGAGTTCTCAACTTATAGACTTCCCCCTTCTTAATGTTTTAAATAGTGGATTAAATTTTAGCAATGGTTTAGGGTCGTAGACCTAAGTAAAAGGACTTTGGTTAACAATGGGTTTTATTATTATATCTTTATCTATTTTTTAATAATTTTTTTTTTATAAATGAAATTTACTAACATTTTTTGAAAACTAGAATGGGTTGAGATTGATTGGCGCCTTTTAGATTTGGAGCATGAAAATAAGCATAAGGCTCTGTTTGGTTCATTTTTTTCCAATCTTATTGATGTTTTATTTGTGTCTCCTTCAATTTTGTATTTTGCAAGAATAAGACACCAAAGAGATAAAAATATAATTCCATATATAGTTTGATTTATCTACCCTTTATTTATTTATATTTACAAAAATATTAACTAAAATAATAATTTCCAATATATATAATATATTTTTTAAAATCTTTTTTCTTAAACGCACGTAAATTTTCATTTCCCAATTTTAATACTTCAATCATCATCTTTATTATAATTATGAAATAGAAATAATAAGATATAGATAAGATGATTTTCCAAATACCAAATTTTAAATAGATATTGATTAAATACAGATCAAATACAAATAAAACATAGATGAGATATAAAAAAAAAAGACAATACGAACAGAACCTAAATTGGGATTGATGCACTTAGGTTTCAACTAGATTAGTATGATTATGCTCTTGTCTTAAGTCAATTTCATGAATAGACAAGTTGATTTCATGTATTTGCATAAACAGCATATCCGTAGCAACAAGACCACGACCTCCTTGTGTGAAATCACCAATATCTATTGTATGTCATCATTATCACTTATAGATACGGTAAAAAAGCAATCCTAATTACCACATACGGGGCTTCTAGAAATTAACTCAACCTGAAGGGTCTCTATAGTAATCTGAAGACCCATATATGATAAACCAACTGCTCAGACTTTGTATCGATAGAAATCCCGACCACTTCTGTTGGGAGCATATAATCATTAGCGTACTCGTCGTCTCCATCGACAATATTTTCAAATGCATAAGAAAGCACTTTCTCACGATCAGACATTTTTACCTATTGATGTATGTAAGTTATTGGATTTCTTTTACACTTTCTAATTGCAAATTAAGAATAAAGCAACCACTATATAAGAGCAGTTACAAATGAATAAAAAATGAAATTACTAAAAGCTAGAAGACATGAAACAAAATGAAAAAATCGTGGTCAAATGTTTCGAAGAAATGAAAGAAAAAACACATTATAATTACAATGTATTATCGTTCAGGCATGTAGATAGTATCAAGCATAGCAAAGCAGTGGAAAAAAAAAAAGAAAAGAAAACGTTAAAAGAATTCTAACATTCTCGCAGTTCCAGTAGTAAAAAGAGAAAGGTCAGCAATCTCCATGAAGCGTGACGAAAATGGCTAGAGAAAGCTACCAACGACAACAGGAGCGTGAATGGAAGTGGGAATAAGATTGTGATTACGCTAAAACAAGCAGATAGATAGATAATGTAGAGAGAATTTTTCTTTTTCTTTTTCTTAAAGAGAGAGAACACAAATGACAAATTAAGGAAGAAAACTTGGTTTCAAGTCAAAACTTCCATGGAAATTTGTCTTCAAGACACTTTGCTAGCCAAGTACTGAACTTTTGTTTTGAAAACGCAATTTTAAGACTAATTAAAAATCTTATTTTCAAAACACAATTTCATGTGAGGTGCTCTTTGAAATTGGCAGTACTTCCCCATGTACCTTATTTTAAGTATTATTTTAAAAAGGAGCATTAATTTTTTTCCCTTTTCCCCAGTAAATTTATTTATACCATTTTTCTTTTGCATCATTTACTGGAAAAATAATGTAACGTTAAATTAGCATACATTTGCCCCACTTTAATAATGTTTGTTTTCTATTTGTACCACTTTAATAGTATTAACAACTAAAATGTCAAAATCTCTTTTTGCATATAACCCAAAAATTCATCCTCTACTATAAAATTTTCCTCATTTTATCAATTTTATGAATTTTACCTGTTATATCTGTCACATAGTTTCCTTTCATAAAACATACAACAAATGGTGATACTACTGTCATTTGGGGTGGCTGACAAAGGCTTCTAGGGCTTTTCTTTCCATTTTATATTTTGTAAAATTTTTAATATATTATATAATCATGTATTTAGTAATATTATTTTATTAAATTGATTATTGTGAACCAATAAATGCTAACATGTGGCAGTAATTAATTACGATCGATAAAAATAAAATATAGGTATCTAAAGCGTAAAAAATTAGAATAATTGGTAACATATTATTAAAGAATGGAATCTCAGGTATACGAAATAAAATTTATCCTTCAAATTTTTGGTACCCTCCTTACATGAAATCTATGTATTCTCTTACATATTTATAGTATGATTATTCTTGTATAGTTTTACTTGGTTGGAGAGTGTTCATGAATTAGTGTATATATGAATAGATTAAGTAGAACAGTATCAAGTTAAAACTCATATTCGATTGAAATATTCAAAACTTAAGCATAAATTAAAAAAAAAAAAAAAACTTGAACTTTATTAAGCAAATGTCTTTTAGTTTGAGTTTGACTTGATTAAACCAATTTAAACTCGATCATATCCATGTTTCTTTTACTTAATTTTGTATTAAAGTTCAAACTTCACCTGAACTTGCTAAAACTTGATATATGCTTAATTTTGACATGATCACGATTAGTTTTACAAGGTTACTAAGCAAAATAAGTCCAAGCATGAACTCATATTTGGATTGATTATAATCAAATATGATGCAAGCACATGAAGAGCTTTGTTTATTTACATTTCTATTTCAAAGACACTTCATAAAAGTAAAAAAAAAAAAAAAAAAATCAATATGATATGGATATACCCCTAAAATTTTAAATGCTATATATATAATTTATCTAAACTTTGATAAATTAGTAAATAAACCCTAAATTGCAAATAACCTTCTAAGTTTTAACTTTGGTCCCAAAACACATTCTCAAATTTATCAAAATATACTTTAATACCTCCTAAACTTTGACCTTAGTACATTTTTTTATAGTGAAAATATCAAATATCCTTTATATATCTAATTTATTAAAGATTAGAAGGTTATTTGCAAGATTTAAAAGTATAGGATATATATCCCTGCCTAAATCAAAGTTCAAAAGGTTATTTTTAATTTTCATATAAAATAAATCCTAAGAGGAGTACTTGATCAAAAGTTGAAACTTCTTGCCATCATTTTAAAATGCCTTGATTAAGTAAAATCATGTTTTCAAGACACCATTATATATTTCTAAATTTAAGCTTGTAAGAAGCGTAGGCATTAGTGTCTTGATAATCATTTGTTGAAATTTTACATGATATGAATTCGCTCCATCTTATTTGTTTCAAGCAAATGATACTTGACTATCTACTAAATGTTAATGTTGATCGACTACTGATTGAGAAAAGATTCATTAGATATCCATATGCAGTCCATTTACTTCACTAAATTGAGTATGAGGGAATGAAATTGCAATTATTGGAGAATCGAATAAGGGGATGATGCTCATTATATTGTTTACTTAAACAAAAAGTACAATAATGAATAAACATGTAATAGGAATTAAGAGACATTATTACCCTTCTTTTTTTTTTTTTTTCCATGTCCAAGTCATATATGCTTAGTTCATCTTCCACATTTAAACATATAACAGCAAACAATAAAATCCTAAAATTAATATCAACTTTAGGTTCTTTAGTGGCATTCATGTTCATTTTATTTTAGTATTTTTTTCAAAATTAAGATTGAACCCTAACCTTAAATTTGAAATAAAAAATTAATCCTTGAATCGATTGTATTCATCTTCTCAAATTAGCTAATCTCATAGCCTCCCTATCCCTTTCGTGCATAATACCAAAAGATAAAATCTAAAGAAACAAGGACTCTCACAAGGTATTTTCTTGTGAAATAAATGAACTTGAACTAGGAGTATTTTAGCTATAGGAGCATTAATCAAGACTCATTTCTGGATATTGTTTTGTTTTCATGTCATCTTCTTCTCTAGTCTAAGTTCTATTTGATTTATTTATTATTATTTTCTTTTACTAGTCGAGTACATGTGGATAGTGGTGATTGACTTAGGTTTTCAAGAGCGTTATCGGTCTTAGAGTGCCTATTAAGGGCTCTAGCACATACCTCAAGGTGATAATCACTACTTGTACCTCACATCTTAGAACAGTAGAACATGTAACTTGCTTGCTGTCCCATTTAACTACATTTATCTTGTAATTCATAGCTTAACAAAACATAGTAGCAAAGGACAATCCACCCATACAACTAGTAGGGAGGATGGCATTACCGGTGAAGACTATCACAACCTAAGGGGGGGACTAGCTGTGGCAAGTTATTGTATATTGTACAAAAGACCGTAGATTGATTTTCCTTTCAATCGATGACCCTCTATACGACATTTAAGACTACTACTATAATTAGTTACCTAAGAGATATATAGGTAAAAATAATATCTTAACATATTCATATTATTGTAAGATTTCATAAAGTAACATCATTATATAGTAATACAATATCCCATGTCTCAAAATACTAGTAATAAAGTTCTAGTAATAAAGAGAGTTACTTTACATAACTATTGAATATCATACTACAAAATACCAAAGAAATTCTAACTAAGAGTCTACTACATATATTTACTCAGCTCTCTTCTTCTACATACACCATCCCAAAACCTTCAAACTAATCTTAAACATATCTCGACCAGGTACTGTAAACAGGTCCTCTTACATCAAAAGTTTATAAAGATGTAAGCTACAAAGCTTAGTTAGTTATCTCTCAACCATACAAATAAGCAAGTTATTCAACCATTTATTTACAATCATATGAAAGCATGGTCAAGCAAAATGCCATATACATACATACAGTTGATCAAATATTACATGTGACTCAGATTTAATGCTCTCAGAAGTCAGGGTTGGATAATATATGGCACTAGTTAGATCTAAGTATTATACTTAAACTTATATAACTATGAAATTCCACGTTTCGTATTCAAATAGTCTATTTAATTTTAGTTTAAAACTAAGTTCCAGGCATAATTGTAAGTAGGCTCTTATAGTCTACACTCACCCTTAAATGGAAGCCTCTAGACTTAACCTTAGCCAGGCGATTGGCGCCTCTAATGCCTAGTAATCTCGCGAGTTAAAGTAAGGTTATGTTGTATGAGTGCACTGTACTAAAACGCTTTAATCATAATTATGTATAAATCAACCTCCGCATAGCCTCTCGTTACTTTTATGTGATGTGAGGGTCGAATTAGTTATTATGTAATGCATGATCCATTTGAATTTAATAAAGTTGAATATATTTATGTTTGGTTATTAGGTGACCATCCAATGTCACAAACAACTAGATATCTATAATGTAGCAAACAATTCATTATCATAATTTAAGGTCAACAAACAACAACAATCACATGCATATTCCAACCCCATACATCAATCAATTATCAATATTATTTAAATGCCACTATTTACAAACATGTATAAGTATGAAATCATCAGGAGTAGTCACTTGGCCATAATAAAGCTCATGGATCGTAGTAGTCGGTGAAGGGATCAGTATTTTTGTTGAGATCACTTGATAATTAAGAAATATAAAAGATAATAAGTATTTAAACAAGATAATTATTCTACGTAAGTGTTTACCTAAAAATCTACCTAAGTTTTCTATATATCTTATATAGTTTCCTAGTTTAAGTTTTTTCTTTATTTATGTATAACTTTTTTCGTTTTAACTCTAATTTTTATGAACTTATGGTCGATTTTTATCCTTTTTTATTACGTACTTTTATGTAGTAAGGTATGCTTTGAATATTGAAGCCGACAATTTTTATTATGGGCTCGAATTGTTACAACTTTTGTTATTTTGGCTCAAATATTTTTATTTATCAATTTAAGCTTTTCTTTATTATTTTATGACTTATTTAATTTCTAAATTTTATATTTTTAGAATATTTTATTTTTGGGTCCATTTTATAACAATTTCTTTATTTTATCATTTTAAGTTTAAATTACTAATTAAATTACTTTTTTGTTATAATTGTACTTTTATATTTAATTAATTATTATTATTGTCTTATTATTTTTGTAATTTGCGGTTTCAATTAGAAAAATAGGAAAGCTGATATGGCAACTTCCTACTATTCCACATGGTAATTTTCTTAATTCTTTCAATTTTTACATTTTTTCAATTTGTACTATTAATATATATACATATATATTATTATAATTTATTAAATATTGAAAGTTAGTTCCTAATCCTCCTTTAAGGGTCACATCCCATATGTGTACATATATATATATATGTATTTACTTATGAACTTATTTTAAGGAATTAAGGTATTATTATACTTATACTTGTATTATCCTACATAGATACTTAATTAAATTTTAGCTAAAAAGAGTATATATAGATATATTCATATATATGGGTACATACATGTACCCATAATTTATTATTTATTTATATATACATATGTATTTATTCTATTTGATATTATATTTTATATGCATATGATAAAGTAGATATACTTGATATTATGTATATGTATATGTATATGTATATGTACTATATATATAAACTGTATGTATATATATATATACATAACTAAATGAATACGATATATATGTACATATAGTTAAATAGATTTAAGTATATATGTATACAATTACATAAACATGAAGGAAATAAATTATACATTTAATCAATTACATGTACATAAAATTCTATTATAAAAGACAATAAAAATTACATATAACTCCTATTACATATAATACTAAAATACATGTGAACATAAGAAAGAAAATACACAAACTAAATTACAAAGGAAAATTAGAATATATAAAAGAAAATCTTTGTTTACTTTGATCTTGGAGTTCTTGAAGTTTTGGCTTTCTATTCCTTTTGAAACTAAAAGTAAATGACTAGGGAATATGAAGTAAATTGTAGGAGTTTCATTTGAATGGTAATTGGACAAAAATGAAAAAAATAAATAAATAAAAGGAAGAGAATGGTTGTCAGCCCTATTGAGGAAATAGAAGACTTGATATTTGTGTTGAATTTGAAAAAGAAAAAGAAAGTTAAGAGGGCTTTCTAAATAGTATACTTAGCCGAAGTGAGTGAAGAGAGAGAAAAAGAAAAGATAAATTGAAAGTGACAATAGTTGACTTAACATCTACATTTATTCACATGTCTTCATATAAGAATTCATATAGGCCGAAAGTGGAAAGAGGATAAATAGAAAAGAAAAGAAAAAGGAAAAAAAGAAGGAAAAGAAAATGAACTAAAGACAATTTGACTTTTTTACTTTTCTAAATGTATTTCTCATTTTATATAATGTTTGGAATGAAATATGACGTAATTATGAAAGGAAATATAGGATGTAAAGTTAATATATATTATATAACACATAAACATAAATTATGTGCTAAAAATAAACTTAAATAATTAAATCAATATAACACTAACACAGATATGTATACACATAAGTGAAGTCTCAATAATCAAAATAATATTTGTAAATTTTGTTAATTTAATGAATTTATTTGTGACTCTTTATGTTTATAAATATTTAGAAATTATCTTCATTCATTTATTAGCAATTTTATGTAATTATACGATCGATTAATAATTATACCCAATTAGGACTTTATCACCGTTTAAGATAAATTTGTATATTTTATAAACTTAGATTTTTAGTTTTGGGATTTTTATCAAGTTCGGGTTTCATCTCTTGTATTTACGTGTACATATGGTTTAGGGTTTTTATACATGATTAAGATTTCAATCAGTATATTAAAGTTTTTCTCATTCGTAATATATTTAAGTTTATAATTTAGTTAAGATTTTAGTTTATTTGGCCTTATTAACTCTTGAAATTATCTAGGTTACCTGAATCTAATTTAGGATTCAAACTAAACTTTACAAACTTTACAAAGACTGTCTAGCAAAAACACCATAGGTGCAATGTATAGTAGGCTTGTATTGAACGAGCATAGCATAGGAAGGAAAGGTAGCCTAAACGGTGGAAGAATTAAGGGAGATTGGATCATCTGATAGAAATGAAAGGTTTTACCCTTATTCGAGAAAGCCTTATAGAGTAAAGGGAAATAATTCTTCAAAAAAGAGGTAGCAAACATGGCAATGGAAGAAATGGTGGTGATAATACCATGGTGGTGGGTCAAAAATGTGAATAAGTGGGTGGGTAGGTTCGATGGTGATGGTAGTGGTAGTGGTAGTGTTCGATGGTGATAGTGGTGGTGGGTAAGTAAATAATAATGGCTTTGCAATAGGCAATGTGTCGAGAAAGAAGTTAGAAGAGAAGTGTATTAAACGTCTTTATTCTCATGATCCTAATTCTTTGATTTAAGTAAAGAATCTTAATTTAGAGTTTTTACACTTTGTTTGATACAAAGAAAGGAATTGGAAAGGAAAGAATGTGGGAGGAAAAAATATGAAGAGAAGGAATTGCAAGAGTAATTGATTTTTTCCAATTAGGGATGAGAAAAAAAACTGACCAAATCAAACTAATCTACAACCAAACCAAATCAAAACGAAAAGATGATTTTGATTGCAATTTAGTTTAGAAAATTTTCAAAA
Organism: Lumnitzera littorea; assembly: GCA_024138015.1. Classification (NCBI taxonomy): domain Eukaryota; kingdom Viridiplantae; phylum Streptophyta; class Magnoliopsida; order Myrtales; family Combretaceae; genus Lumnitzera; species Lumnitzera littorea. The sequence continues at coordinate 94,128,509 of JAMXBB010000008.1, forward strand.
TTGAACCAAACCGTTAATTTATGGTTTAGTTTAAAAAGATAAATTGAACCAACTTGTAAAACAGAATCAAATTGTTTTGTAAAAAACATACTTGTATTTTACTTGCAACTAAAGAATTTTTTTTGTTGTGATATAGTATTTAAAAGACATTTTAGTTTACATTTACTAAAATGCATATATATTGACCTTTTGTTACCATAATTTATAAATTATATATATAGATTGATTCAAAATTTATGATATATGTTACTTTATAAACAAAATTAGCTACCATTAGTTATTTTCTTAGTTAGATGAATATTAACTTTGTCAACCTCTAATATAATATCACCACTCATTATTATTAAATAAATTCAATAATATTCATATGAGACTATATATTATATGAGTCAATTTTCCTTCACTGTATAACATAGTTTAATCTGTAAATCAAACCAAATTTAAGTGAAATTATATGGTTTGAGAAATTTTCTAATTTGAACTGTATGATTTGATTTGAAGTTGTAAAAAACTAAATCATAATTTTATGATTTGATTCGGTTTGGAGGAAAAATTGAACCAAACTAAATTGTGTCCACCCCTACTTCCAATATGTTTAGGTTATGGAGGAAATGAAAATTAAATTCATTCTAAACATTATTAAAGATAAAATAGGATGTAAGTTAGAATTACTAATATACCTATAAAAATAATAACAAAAAGAAAAATTAAAAAAGAGGGATAGATTGATAATTGCAATTTTCTTCCTCTCTTTCGTTACTCTTTCTCTCAATTTTGGAGGCGATCAAAATTTAGCAAGGCTTATGGAAATGAATCCCCTATTTTCTTTCCTGAAACAAACATTTGAATTATACTACTTTCCCCCCACTATCCTTCCCTCCTAATTCTTTCATCTATCTTTCTCTCGTCATGAACATAATGTTGGAAATTAATATTCCCTAAGAATTGAGATTCCATAATATAATACCTTAATAGAGGTATTGTAAGGAATAAATGGCTAAGTGAGCACAATAATAATGTTTAAATATCAATAAAATTTTAATATATATAATATACAATTATAGGTGCTAGTTTATTTTAAAAGCTATTAATTTCATTAGTATACATATAAAAATTTTATTAGTGTTTATGTGTTATATCATCTATATTATTAATGCCCCAAGAATTTTATGTAACCACCTCTGATTTATCATTCCAAAAATTAACTATTTTGCTTTAATATGATATTATTTGATAGAAACATTAATACTAAAATAAGTTTTTAAAATTACAAATATTATATATTATGAATAAATTAATTAACTTCATCAAATTCTATTCCACGTCCTTTTTTCTCTCTCTCTCCCCCACTTGTTTTCAACTCCAACCTTTACTCCCACCTGTTATTTAACTCCACCTATTTGATTTTCAATTCTCTCCTTCATTTTTGCCCCATTTTCATAGTATTTTCTCCTTTTATTTCTCTAAATTAACTTCCTATCACTAATTTTTTTCCAACTCAAATAATTAAATTTTAATTTCAAATAATAAAAAAACTGTGACTAGGCATTTAAGTAAAACTTTTCCTTAAATCATCTACAATCTCAAACAAAAATATTTTTACATTGAATATGTCATTGTGGTTCTTTATAGTCTAGGTGGCAGCTCTCAATCATATAGTGAAACCTTTTAGGAAAAATATTGAAAATAAGTTGTTTGCTAGTTGTCTTTCTTCTTTGAGAAAAATGCAAATAGCCGAATCAATCTGCAGTACATCAAAATTTACGAGGTTATTTGCAATTTTTCGCTTCTTTTTTTGTTTGATTAATTAAAGTTTATGACATTATTTACAATTCCTCCGTGTTCTTCATTTTGTTTGATTTAGGGCTTGCCTCTTTGACATACCGACGTTGTCCATACATTTGAGTTAAATGTATTATGATTTCCCCCTTGCTTATTTTTCTTAAAGAAAATTTTAGGCAGGGTAACCAGGTGGAACTAAGTGTCTAATCGTGGTTATTGCCTACCTGGTCCAACAATGAGACGCTCAGACATGAAAGACCAACAACCACAAGTTCCATTTTGTGATCGATTTTAACAGCAAATGTATAAAATCGCGATTTCATACTCTCCACCTTAAGATTTCAATATATTTTAAAATGGATAACGCTCCCATTTAACAAGGGAAACGTCAATTCAGATAATACTAATTGCAGCTCGAAGCTCCGAAAGCAATCCCAGTGTATACAATCGAGTTTCGATATGAAAATTATTATTCTTAAATCCCTTAACCGTCATCCGAACATCCATTAACAACCCCCTTCAATAAATTAAAACCCCAAAACATCTCACGCTCCTGGTCAGATTCAAAGGCAAAATAAGGGGAAAACTAGAGAAAATGTGGACGAGCAACAATCATATCGTCAATTTAGAGAAATGACGAATGAAACGATATCTCGGCCTATGATTTTCCTCGCCATTCTTAAGAGAGAGAGAGAGAGAGACACTCAGGGAATTCGTCTCCTCCTCAGACTCAATTGAATCGAGGATTTATCCATATTACAGTAAATATTAACAAATAGAAGCATTCAAGTAAAGAAGACGATCGTTCAAATGGTGAAGAACAAGAAAACCCTAGCACGTTCTGGAGACTAGAAGAGGTAGGGTCCCAATGGTGAAAGCAGGATATGAAAATGGAATAGGAGAGAGGGTTGTCCGCCCTTTTATACCGTACATGTCCGTAATAAGAAACCCTAGCAGCGGAGAGATTGATTGTGGATCGACTCGAATGCCCTTTGTCTGCGTATCGTTTTTCTTTTTCCTTTTTTCGTTTTATATTTTAATATTTATCTTGTAAGAATCTGCTATTGGGCATTGAACTTGACCCAACATGATAGGGCGTGATCTACGGCAGATCCAGCCCAATAAGTAAGCACGTGATAACTTCAGAATAAGCTTTTATGATATCAATAGTAGGAGATGAAAAACGATAATATATTCCTATTATATGTGAATTTCAAGATACCTGAATTAAGTGTAGGTTATTTTATGAGGATGTTTCAATCGGGTTTCAAAAACCTTATATTCTTATCGCTCAATAACCAAAGCACATGTAAGAACCCAATAAGATTTTAGTGGGTAATCAAATTTGTTTTTCTTTATAGAATTAGGTTGAGGTATAAGACACCTCATTTAACCTCATCCAATTACATTCTTGATTTGTTATTTTCTAATTCACCATCTCAAGTATGTCCTCGATATCCAAATTAAAATAGCTATTTACCCCTCTAACCCCTTACGTCTTTGAACAATCCTTCATAAAATATGTTCTAAACTATGATTGGTAAAAAATGTAAAATATAACACTTACAAATTATTATCATCATAATAGTTAATAAATAATTTTATTGACAATAATCTACAAATTATTTTTAATAGTCATGCACACAAATTCATATAACCATATATATAATTTGTATTCGTTGAGCAAATAAAAGAATCTAATAATATATATATGTATATTGATTATAAACAAAAGTTTTTATATTAGATAGTATCGAGATAGGCTTAAGGGTATCAAGGAGCTTTATAAGGTATGGATGGACTTTAGTGATACCTAGGCTAACTTACACAAACAACATACAACTAAAAAGGTGTTAGAATTTGTTCTGACATAACCATTGCTATACTTAATTTAGTTCTAAGTGATAGAGAGTAAGAGCCCAATTGATAGAGAATATAAATATTATATTATGTGGGTTTATCATATAAAAGGAAGAACTTAAGCAATTTATAGGAAAGAGTACCCAACAGATGAGAGAGTAGCCTATGACATTAGACGTCTTCTCATTGGTATTTTGGGCTTTCAGCATAGATATGACCTTCTAATAAGGTAAGACGGCTACCTTGAGCCTTGTGCACATAGCTTTACATTTAATGGTTAGGAGGCGCTATACAATCCCACACATTAAGTGCATGATAGGCATCTTACAACTTAGGTTGTGCTTTGTTTTCTACCATAGTGCTCAATTATTCTACTAAGCACCAAAAAGGTTTGTAACTAAGAGAAACTTGTACTAGACACCTCAGCTTGGATTAGACCTTAGTTGTATTGGACTTAAGCCTTTAGATCCAAAATCTATCGTCAACAAAAAAGTTATTTGAAGACGCTAATAGCAAATCAAACTAACTAATCTTTATTTTGGTAATTTCATCTTATCAACAAGAAGTAGTTCATTAAATTCTATGTATAAGTACTTTGATCTATAATCTAGTTATGGAATTCTAATGATTTATCACACCTTTAACACATCGTTTGGTCAACTTATAGGTTAATTGAAACCATAAAAATTTTCAATTGAAGCAAGTTGCAAAAGCAATAAAAAGATCTTTTGAAGAAACAAGGCATTTAAAATAAATCAAGGCCTACTTTTTTCTATAAAAGAAAAGGGAAATTTTTTACATAAAATGTAAGGGCTGAGAATCATGTCCTCTTTACTAGTTTCACTACATCGGATGGAGAAAAACATTATTATCCCTTGGGCTCAAGAGCTATCGGACTAATGAATTGGCTAAAAGAGCTTGTCTTACTACTTAGTTCCTATTTAAGTCCATTAAATCTATTTAGTGGTAATGTTAGGTTGTTAGCCAATGTTGTTCGATGCAAACCAAAAGGTGGATTCAAGAATTAGAAGGGGTTAAGAGTCGAGATGGTTAAATAGGTCAAATCAAGATTGAACCTAGGTTAAAAAAATATTATAATATAGTTTATATTTATTTATACAATAATAAATTCATCAATTGTTTTGAGATTTAGAATTATTTTCTAGTTCACTTTTTGTTTTTCTAGATACACACTTATTTTCTTAGTAAAGTGGTGCATTATCTAAAAATGATAAAAGAAAATAATACATTCCGAATTGAAAAACCTGATTGGGTCCTATTAGAACCAAGTTAGATCGATCACTGGAAATGAGGGTTAAAGAGGTGATCCAAATCGATTTTATGATTGGATCAAATCAAACTCTGTTCAATCGAACAATTCAATCTAGGTTTGAAAATACTGTTGTTAGCATAGACATATCGGGGATTATAGACATTCACATCAAAATATTCCTTTCCTTTATATCTCATCGCAATATTAAAGTGAAAACCCACTTATGATGTCTTAGGTTTTCTCTCCTCCCTCCTCTCAAAGTACAAACTTAAAACAAAGGCCCTATATTCTTAGCAATAATTTTATATATCAAAAGTATCCATCATTTAGAAAACATAGAAAAATCGAGAATTAACTCACTTTACTTCACTTTAACTCTCTTTGCGTTCATGTACTTCTGTACAAGTCCCATGAATACCGTTGTTAACACTATCTCCCTCTTGCTATCCATTTTCTAAGTTTCAATTCACCTTTTGATGCACATATTTTTCCTTTTCTTAACTTGAGAAATACCTTATTTCATAGTTGGTTATCTACTTTATATAGTAAACAAAAAATTAGATTGACAATCTTTTCATAATCAATATCATATATAAATGAGTTATATAATTATTTTATATTTTGAATTAAGCAACTTATATTTTCTTTTTAGGAACACATTTTACATACTAGTAAATAATAATGGCCAATACCTTATAGCCTAATTGGTATAAATGTTTTCTTTTCATAGAGTTTGAATCATCCCTTCACGGTTATACTCATAAAAAAAATTAATAATAATGTGCTTTTCTTTAGAAAGACCTCTCTCTATTAAGAAAGGGAAAGTTTATGGAAGGTTGAAGAAAATTTTATGAGTAGATTTGGGAGTTTGAGGAATAGTCTTACTTTTGTTTGAAAGTATACCTATTTTCAAGATGATTTATAAACGGTTTGTTATTATTTATTAAATGGGGCAATATTTTCTAGGTATCTATTTATTTATTTTTTGCATTGAATAATCATAAAAGCCATTAAACTAGTTACATAGGATTAAGATTGACAATGGGTCCATTCATAACGAAAAATAACTTAGTATTATTCTTATAATTATCCTTGGTTGGTGTCATGTTAAGAGAGGGATATTGTCAATTATATAAAACATCATAATATATCTATATATGATAGTTGATTTTATAAAAGTAGAACATAATAGTTATTCTTCATACGACTATGAGAATAGCTATGTATACAACTTCATTTCTACACTATTCCTTTTTATTTTTTAATGCAAACATGCTAAGTTGAACATCCAAAATCATTTTCGGGTTGCTCAAAGATCCAATAGATAATCTAAATCAAATTGCTCCTAAGGATCCTCTTTCTTTTGGGTAGACAAGTCATAATATTATTAACTTAAATTAAAGGAAATTAGAACAAATAATGGTCTATAAGTAAAACACAAAATTGTAGTGTTTAATTAACATTGCCCATGAACCTATAGCTCAAAGCTCCAATACCAAAAATAGAGAAATGAGAATTACAATAGCTAGAGACATACCCCTCACCACATCTTCCTGCATTGTCCTTTATATATGGCTAACCATTTCATGTGTCAAATCATTTGCTTCTCTATAGATCCATTAGATTCTCCTACTCCTCTTCTCTATGATTAGTCATCAAGCTTAAAGTTCTAATATTAGATACAAACTCACAATTTATGTTCTCCTTCATTAGTCACTTTACTGCTTCCATAAAATCAGTCTCTACAACCACATTCTCTAAGTTTTTCATCTTCGCAAACCTCAAAGCCTAATATATACTCTACAACTTAGCTTCTATAGGTAATGCGATCGCAATTTTCTTGAGAAATCCTCCAATAATCTTTGCCAAGTCAACTATTCTTGCAAAATTCTTTCCATACCCCATTACAATTAATTTTCATTCAACCTTCATTAGGTTGTTGCCATACTTCTATATCCTGTCTAGCATCTTTTCTCCCCATTTTTTTCCTCCTAAAACTTGCCTAGAATTCAGATGCTATTCTTTTACTTTCTTAAAGCCTACTTTGTTGCTTACTACTCTAATGGAAGATTCTTCTATTCCCTTCTTTCCATAACCCCTAAATAAAAAAGAAGAACATTATTGAATCTTATAATATAGATATTACTATAGAATCAAGAATGAGAAGCTTACTTGTATCAAATGTTAAAGGACTGAAACGTAATGGAGAAGATGTAAATAAGCTGAGAAGAAAAATGATTGTAACAGTATTTTCTAACTAACTCTGATTTACAAGGCTAGACAGTATATATATATACACACAACATAATACAAGACACGTATGTAAAATAATTAGCTAATACTATTTTAATGCTACTGTCAATAACCCCCCACCTGCTCTTCCCCTCCTTAAGCCATACTTAGATAAGGAAGACAAAAGTCTTGTCTCTAGAGTAGCCTTGGTAAAAGGATATGCAAGTTAGGAACTAGAAGGAACATGTTCGACATGGAGGAAGCCTTAGTTGATATAATCCCTAACAAAATGGATGTCCACTGCAATATGTTTTGTCTTAGCATGATAACAGGATTCTAGCAATTAATTGAGCCAACTTGCTATCAATAAATAATGGAACTGGAAGTGAAAAGGGAACTCCAAGATTATTCAGCAAATAAGAAATCCATAATGATTCTTTGATGGTGGTAGCAAGACTATAGTATTTGGCCTATACTGAAGACGTAGACATAGTAGCTTGCTTCTTAGTTTTCCATGAGATCAAGGAAGAACCAAGAAATATGCAAAAACCAGATGATGATTTTCTATCCATAGCATAAGCACCCCAATCAGCATTACTATATCCAATTAAAGAAAAATAAGTCCTAACTGATAAAAAAGGCCCTTTATCAATGGAACCTTTAACATATCGCAATGTATGAAGTGCTGTATATAAGTGAGATGTTTTAGGGTGAGCAACAAATTGACGGAGTTGTTGCGCAGGAAAGGAGAGCTTCGGCCAAGTTATGGTTAAATACAATAATCTCCCGACAATTCATTTGTTGACTCCTAGATTGGATAACAAAGCACCTGATTGATCATCTAGATGTAATCCTTGAGGAAAAGGTGTATGTGTAGGCTTTACAGCAGTAAGACCAACATCAATGAGGATATCGAGTACAAATTTCCTGTGGTTGAGAAGAAATCTAGTTGAAATTGTACATTCTTCAATGCCCAAGAAAAAATGCACATCACCTAAATCCTTGATAGTAAAAGATTTGTGCAAAGCACGTTTAATAGTAGCAATCTCAAAAGAATCACCAACCATCAATACATTATCCACATAAACCAACACAACAGTAAAACTATTAGATGTACACCAAACAAAGAGAGAACAATCAAATTTTGATTAAATAAAACTGAGAGAAATAGTAAATTGAGAAAACTCTTTAAGAATTAAGAAAACTCTTTATTCCATTATCTCGAAGCTTGTTTTAGCCCATAAAGTAATTTAGTAAGTCAATACATATGCCCTTTAGGTACTTCATAACCATCAGATGATAACATATGTATCTCCTCTTTAACTATGCCATACAAGAAGGCATTGTTCACATCCAACTGGTGAACAAACTGATTGTTGATGGAAGCAATAGTAAGTAACAATCCAACCATTGTTAACTTTGCAACAGGGGAAAACGTATGAGTATAATCTACTCCTTCAATTTGTGTATAACCTTTGGCAACCAAACGAGCCTTGTATCTCTCAATTGTGCCATTAGGTTTATATTTAGTTTTATCCACCCATTTAAACCCAATAGCTTACTTTCCCAGAGGCAAAGGTGTAAGGACCTAAGTGCTATTAGATTCTAATGCTACAATTTCCTTATGTGTAGCATCAACCCAATGAGGACTAACTTTAGCCTCCTGATAATTTTTGGGCTCACAAACAGTTAACACTTTGGTACGAGAAATCACATATTTAGAGGGAAAATTGGTGAAAGAATCAACAATGAACAAAGGATAGTTGATGTAGCCTGTTTTATTTGTTGATGCAGGTAAAAAATTTTTATGTACATTACAAATGAAGTTTTGAAGCTAAGATGGTGGTTTAGAAGAACAAGTGGATCTATGAAGTGTTTGATGAGAATGATTATTACAAGAAACATGATGTGATTCTAGTAGGGAAGAATGATTAGAAATAGGAGATTGTGTTTGATCTGCTAATGAATAAGGAATATAAGGAAATAAAGGCAAAGAAAAGCCCAAAACAGAAGAAGGATCTTTTTGGTCTTTAAATGGAAATACATACTCAACAAATAACACATCACTGCTAACAAACAATTTTTGGGACTCCAAATCATACAACTTATAGCCTTTCTGAACATTTAGATAGCCTACGAACACACAACGCTTGCCTTTTTTTCAAATTTACCTTGTGGTTTTAGCAAAACAATAGCATATGCTAAACAACCAAATGTCTATAGGTGATCATAAGAAGGTAATTTGTGAAATAACAATTGATAGGGAGTGTGCTACTCGAGTTGTTGGGAAGGCATGATGTTAATAGGTAAGTAGTTGCTAGAATGTACTCTCCCTAAAAGTATTTAAAGAGATGGGCATAAAGTTGTAAAGCTATAGTAGGATTTAAGAGGTGTCAGTGTTTGCGCTCAACAACCCCATTTTGCTGGGGAGTATAGGTTATACCAATTTGATGAAATATACCATGTTTAGCAAAGAGATCTTGATAGGTCAAAGAAAGAAATTCAGGGGCATTATATAGTCTTCAGTGTGATGCGGAAGTGGTTTTGAACATTAGTAAAGAATTTAGCTAAGAGAGGAATAACGTGATGTTTGTAAGCCATAAAAAAAGTCCAAGTACTCTTGGTCATGTCATCCACAATAGTGAAAAAGAATCATGCACTAGAAATTGAATGAACATTATATGGGCCTCATATATCCATATGAATAAAATCAAATGGATTGATAGATCTAGAAGAACTATGTGAGAATAGCATTCATTGAAATTTAGCAAGTAAACATGTATCACAAACAAACTTACTAAAGTTTGTACCATGAAACTAAGGAAAATGCACTAATTTTGAGGCTAAAGTATGCCCTAATCTAGTATGGAAAACTTCTACTATTACTTTTTTATTGGAAGAATTTACATGATGTAGTGATACATGAGCAAAGTGATTAAGAGTTGAAGTATTAGGTGACTGTAGACGCATTATGTAAAGTCTATGAAAACATTTGGCTATAGTAACAATAGCTTTAGAAATCTGGTCTTGTATGACATTTTATAGCACCAAAAACAGCAAGCAAGTTGGTGTTAAAAAGCAGTTTACTAATGGAAAGTAGGTTAAAGCAAAAATCTAAAACATAAAAAACATTAGATAAAGTGATGTTCTTATTCACCTTGACTTTTCCAATGGTATGAGCATAAAATGTTCTACCATTAGGCAACTTGATACATACTGGATGGGATAAGGTCTATGTTTGGGTGAGTAGATGAATGGAAGGGGTCATGTGATATGACGCTCTTGTATCAACCACCCATCAGCTTAATTTGTTATTATTCAAGAAATTGGAAGCTAAAGCAGAAGAATCATTAATACCTGCACATATCATGACAACATGTTGATCCTGTTGATCCTTATCATTTTTGTCTTTCAACATCTTCAACGCTTCTTAGCAAACTCTGCTTATCAATTTAGAATCACTGGATGCATCCTTCCCAATACTAGCAAAATGCCTTGTAACATTACAAGAATCATAAACATTATTCTTCTCATTAAAGATAATATTTGTAATTTGCATACTAAGATTATTAGATCCAAAGATGTATAAATGATCATTAATCAACATCTCAAGAATAAACCTACGGATTGCCATAAGCTCTGATGCCATATTGAATCTTGTAATATGGATGTTACTATAGAAATCAAGATTGAGAAGCTTACTTATATCAGGTATAAGAGGATTGAAACGTAATGGAGAAGATGCAAAGCAGCTAAGGAGAAAAATGGTTGTAACAATATTCTCTAAGTAACTTTGATTTACTAGGCTAGGCAATATATATATATACACACACACATACACAATAGAATACAACACACATGAGTGAAATGAAACTTGCATAAAATAATTAACTAATATTATTCTAATGCTACTATCAATAAACATTATTGCCTACTATAAATGTCTCATCCCTTCATCTTTCTTACTTAGCTTCACATTCATATTAAACTATTCTTCTACACTTCCATAAAATGAAAATATATACTACTTTGGTTGACTTTACCCCTATACTCTCTTGTCCATCTATTATTTTTTGATAGATGTACCACATCTTCCCTTTTACTCCCATAATACATAAACTTCCTTCGACATCATTGCTCTTCTCACTAGATTTACTTTAGTAGGTAGACCGTCAACTCAACTTTATTTAAGGAACTTAACCCTTATGAAACTCTTAATTTCTAAATCCATCTTAGATTTTTCTAACAACCAAAATCCTCTTCATTGCTCAACATATTACAAGTTTATCTGATTGGTAACTCCCTATTAATCCCATCATTCCAAGATATTTTATCTTCTTCCTCCACTTGTTTTTCTAACACCATATTTCCCAAAAGATTCTTAAGATCTTAGTCTAATAGGTAACCAATTATATCCTTGATCCATACATTTACATCTATCTATATATTAGTAAGAGAAATATCTACTACATTTCTATTTGATGTCTGGCCGTCAACATTATTGGGGCACCCGTCTCTATCCAATTCATGTCCCAATACCTTCTAGTTTTTCCATTCCTTAGCCTAAATACACATCTTACTTCTACCCACTCCCATATGTCATCAATCTCATTTGTGATTTCTGCACTTCTTTTTAGCTTCTTCCCTTCTCTTTTATCTCCACGTCTCCTTAGCTTCATTTTAATAACATCCACCAATAGACTTCTTACCTTTTAGTCTCCATGCATGCTTGGCTATTTGCATCTATTTCTTCTTCTTAAGTTTCAAAAATTGAAACCCCTAACTCTTTGAGCCTTACAATCGTGTCTACTCCATGAAAGTTCCTTTTTTTTTTTTTTTTTTTTTATCATGATAGTTTCCTCAAAAGAAGTTGCTAATTACATTTTTCAGCTTTATTAAAAGTTTCGATGGTGAATGCATAAGTTATATATAATAACTCATTTTTCTCTTCATAAGCCTCGTTACTTCTATGATTTTCCCTTTTATGCCCTTAAGGACATTCCTCAAGATCACACAATAAAATTCTTCTATATTCACCTTCTATACCAATCTACTACAAACATGTGCATTAAACTTAGCATTCTTCTCACATATTCCTCCATCATCTCACTAAACAACAAGGTATCATTTGCTAAAAATAATTAGGACACAAGACTATCAACACCTTGCGTCCTAATTGGTCTCTACCATCCCCATTTTACAAAACTTTCGATCAATCTCCTCAACATTTCCACAACAATAATAAACAGTTAGGGAAATTCCTCTTGATGAGAGAAACTTTTCTGTGATATTTTTATTTAGTACGAGTGAAAAATTAGTTGTTAGATGCATGACATAATTAGCTTTATCCATTCATTAGAAAAATTTAAAACGCTTAATGCCACTCCTATAGGATCCTTCATTATAAGTAAATGCAAATAATCTCTTGACTTATAGAATATGTATTAATTAACATATGAACTTGTGAATATTCATGTTGATAAATTTGACATTGTTATAAATTGAAAATATTTTAATTATTGGGGATTGAATGATGTGTAGAGGTTATAATGATTAAGTCAAAAGAGGATGATTTCCAAAGAATGTTGACATCTATGGCTTTTTGTCGAGATTGTAGCCACTTAGAAGTTCATAGTCATGATAAGAACGATTAGTTATTTTAAGTTTAGTCATCTCAGAGAACCATGTACTATGATTGGGTTTCATGATAACACATCATGCACTAAATTAACTAGTATATTATTAAAATAAAGAAATAAAATTATGTGATAGTAGTTTCATGGCGTAATATAATATATCAGCCATCTCCATTATGTAAGATGAGTAATATCTATTGTTACATGGTTATTTTGGATTGCATGATAATTATTATTTTTATATATAGAAATCCAAGAAGTCTTCACAAAACAAATGTATTTCACATGAAGAATTTTTATTAAAAGTTCAAGTGAATATGAAGGGACAATTAAAATTATTTGCGATAAAATTTTCATTCTAGAATATGGTTATACAAGATATAATAATAACTTATGATATGGGCCATTATAAAATTGATATTTAATTAAATCAAATAAGTAGAATTAACAAATTGAAGCTAAATGATTTAGAGCAATGGTCATTCATTATTTTGAAAACCATAAGGTATTCATTAGTTATCGAAAAGATTAACTATTACAAAGTAACAATTATTAGTAAACGGTGCATTCATGATATATATGCTATAATAACAATTTAAAAAAAAAATAATGCAATGAATTTATTAATATTTTCTAATTTATTTTATCCCCTAATACTGAATTTTTTATTTTACATTGTAAGCTATTAATATCATTTTATCAAGCTATAAATGTCTTTTTATTATTAATGACCATTATTGATATATTTATCATCGGTATGTCAATTTATATATGCTCAATCATTTAATTTATGGTCATAATTAGCACTTCATTTTTTTAATTATATAGAATTTCAAATAAGGAAAAATAGATTCCTTACATGGAATATGACCATTTATGAAATAAGCATACAGTTTTTCTTCTATGAAAATTTTAAAAAACAAATAAGCCATTTATGAAATAAGTGCATAGTATTTTCTTGTGCTAAAGTTTGAAAAAACAAATATTGCTCATGAAGTATTAGGGCTTTTAGATATCAAAATAGTTGGAAATTTGATTAAAGAATTATTAAGATTTATGGATGTTGGAGTTATAAATGGAATTTGCTCTTTTGATGAGAAAATTTTTAGTTTAGATACTATTTATGGTTGATGATTGATAGCTTATTTTTAGCATAAAAAGTTTTTTACCATAATAGGCTTAACACATTAATAATTTATTAATAATTATTGAGTATGTATGGGTTGTTCAATAAAACCCAAATAAAATGAAATATTAAAATATTCAAGACAAAAAAGGGTGTATTTGGCTTTAATATTATAGATTATCTAGAAGAGAAACAACTATCATCTACAAACATGCATTCCATTGTATAGTTTACATAAATAGTCTTTTTATTATTATTATTATAAAAAAAAGGTTTAGATGATTTTGACCTTAGTAACCATCATAAGCCAAAACATACCATGGGATCACGAATCGCTTATAGGGGTACGTACAGATTACTTAACAATAGAATCCTTATGCTGATAGTGGGTGACTATGACCTATCCTTACCAACTTAGCTAACTTGTATTGGCTAATTTATATAAATAGTTATCACCAAAATGATCAACTTTTTCAAAGTTAGGTTCATGATTAAAGAAATTCGTATACATGGAGGATTTTACGGTATAATCACTTGAGAGTGATTATATAGTATAATCAAGCCCCTAATACAGGAGAAGAACTCGAATTATAGTAAAAAAAGATTTATTAATGATGGAAGGAGTTATCGACAATGGTTGTCGATAGCTTTTGTGAAGCTATCAAACAATTTTCCCTTGTAATAATAAATTACCCCAAGTTATAATAAATAAGACTCACTAATTGTTAAAAAAAGTAATAATATTATATAATTACGTTTAGGTAACTGCATAGTAGAATTTACCTTATGCAATGGAGAAAAGTAAAAGAATATTATTAGTTCACTTAAGAAATTTATTTAAAAAATATTAAACCTACTAATGAATCATTTTTAACACAACATATATTATCATAAATGAATTAATGAATTAACTAACCATTCATAGATTGAATTAAATTAAACAATATATAAATTAACTAATTGGTTAATAATTACTATAATTTTCATGTCTGAAACTAAGCCCCTTACCACATGCTCTTATAGGTTGGCAAGAACATAAATGGCTTATTAACATATGAGCTCTAGTGCAATCTAATAAGGTCCTCTGTTCACCCTTTCAAGGTCTTCATCTCCATTTCCAGTTATACTCTTGTTTAATTTGGAGATCTAGAGCTTTGGTTTTGCGAGAAAAGTTACAGGAAGTGCTTGATGATGCTTGGAATCGAATTAACTTCGTCTCGGTGAAATTTGGTGGTTGTTGGTTTGTTTGGGTCTATGTCCTTTTCTTCTTCTTTTTTGTTTTTTGTTATTCTTATGTCCTACCATTTGTGGGTGCTTTTCTCGGTCAGAGTACCGGTATTTTTTTCTCATAGTAGAACATTTGTTGTTAAAAAGTAGTCAGTAATTATTTTTAGTTTAAGAGATGCAATTGTGTTGGTTAGGTTTATAATCCCTATCTCTTTATTTTATTTTCTTTGAGATATTGTGTAATTAATTTTTATAATGAAGTTCCTGTTCTCTATGTAGAAAAAAGAAAAAGAAGTATTAAATATTTATAGTTTCACTAGAAGTATTAAACATCAAATTAAACCTTATAACCTCAATTGTTTACCCAAGAAAATTTAGAACGAGTATTTGTAGATGGGTGACCTTAATGTCCAATTAGCTCGGTTAATTTATAGCAACTTTGATGTCGTAGATTATGCCAATTTCAATGCATTTTTAGTACGTTCAATTTTAGCCGATTGTTTATAAGAATGTTGCCATCAAATTATCGAGGGTGATTATGGAAATTTTGATGAGAATACGTAAGTGTTCTCAATTCCTGATTGCAAAGCATTGGTTAAAAGCCGCTTATTATGAGAAAACATTAAGATTTCAAATGTGAAGCTACTATGTCGTAATCTCTGTTAATTTAAGTAAAAACCCAAAGAAATTTCTAATAATTATTATATCATAACTTAATAGACAAGTTCAATGCATGAACTTTTGAGTTAGGTTTTGAAAACATTTTTTAGGATGCTAAGTGTCACAGTTCAAGACTTTCTTTAGTACACAAAGAGACCATGCAACGCTTACTATCCTACCTCTACAGTAGTAAGCAAACCTAATTCGCACATAATGCTAGCCAATAAGGCCTAAACCTATAAACAACATAACTAAGAAAGAAAGTCAACAGATTATAAGGGATATAGGGACGAATAGAAAAAGAAATAGCACACTTTTATTAATTCCAATAGTAATACAAGGCTGCAATGTGTGTGCACGGGGGTACAGTATATATAACAGGTGCCACCGGTCGTGATCAACCAACGTGGTGAGTAAGAGCTTCAATTCAGAAAAGTACTCACACCCCCGTAAAGAACTTTACGGACATTATTGGGCCTGATAGGAGGAGATATTAAAACTAATGAAATGGCATCACTTTCTAAAAGTGGAAATTTCTAATAATAGTAAGGCTCTATTTACACAAAAATAAAACTACCCTCTTATGTTACAACATGTACAAAAGAATGGCCCCTTGTTAGTATAAATATCTTACAAAATAAGGACCCTGACATCCTCCCCCACTTAATTCTATTGATGTCCTCAGCAATATGTACTGGAGCTTGGATCTGGTGGCGGAGGTCTTCTGGCTGGCAAGGTTAACTTTCTCTCAGATAAGGGCTTCAGATCTTCTTTAGTCTCCTAACTAGTATCTTCTTCTCCTCAATCTCTCCACTTGACCAAATATTCTTTATGATCTTCTCTAGTAGAGGGATCTCTGACTTTTCGCTCTACAAGGATGTATTCCACGGCTTAACTTAGGTTGAACTTGATCTTAACGTGTGACCGCTTGGATACATTGCGAGATGAGTCTTCCATGTCTAGATAAGATGGCTTCAAGACACTGACATGAAAAACTGGATGGACCTTCAACCACGCAGAAGGCTAGACCTTGTAAGCTACTCTTCCAATCTTCGATATGATAGGAATTGGACCAATGTACTTTTGGATTAATCTTTTATCCTTGTTCCTCAATGATTTGACCTGTTCTGGGAGAAGCTTTATGAGGACCTGATCTCTAACATCGAACTCTTTAGGTCAGTAGTTCTGATTTGCTCATTTCTTCATTCGCTTAAAAGCCTTTTCAAGGTACGCTTTTGCTACTTCTGAACTCTACTTCCAATCCCTAGTGAACTGATAAGCTCTTGGGCATCTCTTGGTGTATGGTGCTTCCACTGTATAGGGTAACAGTGGTTACTGACTCGTAATGATCTTAATAAGGCTCTTGTAGGAGGAAGAGCTCTGCTAGATGTTGAAACAGAACTGAGCGATATCCAGCAAGTCAACCTAATTCTTCTGGTTGGCATTGACAAAGTGTCGAAGGTATTCCTCCAGTAACCTACTGAATCTCTTTGTCTGTCTATCACTCTGCGGATGGTAACTGAAGGTCATGCTCAGCTTAGAGCCCAGGAGTTGGAACAACTCTGTACAAAACTTCCCTGTAAACCTGGCATCCCTATTGCTCATAATATTTTGGGGCACACCCTAAAATTTCGATATATGCTTGAAGAAAAGCTGGGCTGTCTCTTCTGTGCTTGAACTCTTTGTAGTAGGAATGAAGGTGGTATACTCAGACAACTTGTCAACAACAACAAAAACGGATGAGTGCTCCCCTACTTTTGGTAGGGAAGTGATAAAGTCCATGGAGACGCTCTCCCATGGGCGAGAGGGCACAAAAAGTGGCTCCAAGAGGCCTGCCATATTCTACCTCTCAACTTTATTATACTGGCAAGTTAAGTAAGTCTTCGTATAAGTCATCACATCCTCCTTCATATTCGACCAATAATAGCCCTGCTTCAACAATCTCCATGTCCTCTGCCAGCCTGGATGTCCAGCCCACAAAGTATCATGGCACTCTCTCATGAGTGCCCTTCTCAAGTTACCCGCCTTCGGGACATACAATTAGTACCCCTTTGTGTAAATGAGGTCGCCTTCTACCCAAAATCTACGCGTGTTCCCTTCTTCAACCAACTGCTTGAGATTTTTGGCTAACAAGTCTTAACCTATGTGTTGGTTGATTTGCTCTTGAATTGAAGTCGAGATTTGACTTGTCGACTGGTGTGCAATCTGTGCTAAGGATGCTAAATTAGCTCACCTACTTAAAGTGTCTGCCACCTGATTAGTCCGTCTACTGCGGTATTCAATCTCCATATCAAACTTTGCAAGAAATTCTTGCTATCTTGCTTGTTTGGTTGAAAGCTTCGGTTGAGTCAATATATGGATGGCAGCAGAATTGTCTGTCTTTACTAGAAACTTAGATCCTTGTAAATAATGTTTCCAGGTCCTTAGACAGTGAACAATTGTAAGTAACTCCTTCTCTTGGGCTGAGTTCCTGTGCTCTATTTAATTCAGCTTTCTACTCTCATATGCCATTGGATGACCTCTTGCAACAACACTCCACCGAATGCAATGTCTGAGGCATCCGTGTAGACTTCAAAAGGCTTAGAAATGTTAGGAAGTGTGTGTACTGGCTCCTCCGTCACTACACACTTCAACTCCTCGAAGGCACTCTAACATATCCCATCCCATGACCATGCTTTGTCCTTCTTCAATAGATCTATGAGGGGTATAACTTAACGGGAATATCCCTTAATGAATCTTCTATAGTAATTTGTGAGTCCAAGGAAGGACCGCAACTCCGTTATACTCTTAGGCACTAGCCATTGCTTGATTGCTTCCACCTTTGCCATATCCATTTAGATCCACCCTTCTTCAACAACATGACCCAAGAAGTTGATGCATTTCTGGGCAAAGGTACATTTCTCACGCTTTACGTACAAATGATTCTTCTGTAGCTTCTTGAAAACCATTCATAAGTGCTTCACATGGTCCTGTAATGTCCTACTATACACAACAATGTTGTCTAGATAGACGACTACAAATTTGTGGAGATATTCACGAAATACATTATTCATTAAGGTACAAAACGTTGCAGGAGCATTAGTGAGACCGAAGGGCATCACCAAGAACTCATAAGCGCCATACCAGGTTACACATGTCGTTTTAGGATCATCCCCCTTAGCAATGCGAACCTAATGATAGCCTGAGTGAAGAACCAGTTTTGTAAAATACTTAGCCCCACTTAGTTGATCAAACAGATCGGCAATTAGAGGATTTGGGTAATGATTCTTCACTGTTAGCTTGTTTAGAGCCCAATAGTCAATACATAATCTCAAATTCCCGTCTTACTTCTTTTGAAATAAAACAAGAGCCCCGTAGGTGCTTTTGAGGGTCAAATGAAGCCTGCCTCTAACAACTCATCCAATTGCTTCTTCAATTCGGTAAGTTCAGGAGGTGACATTCTGTAAGGAGCTCTGGCAGGTGGTTTGGCACCAGGAATCAACTTAATCTCGTGGTCCACCAACCTTCTAGGAGGTAATTCCTTTAGGAGCTTGTTAGGCATCACATAATCATACTCCTTTGGGACCCTCTTTATTACCTCCGGTATCTCTGTCCTCCTTGCTTCCTCTTTCTCTATAAGGAAAGCCAAGAAAGTTAGCTCTTGATGTTTGAACCCTCTCATAAATTGGAGTGCTGATAACATCATAGCCCTAATATCCTTCTCTTCCTTGCCATTGTTGTTTGCCCTGTTCCTCTAAACTGTCACATAGTAAGGCTTTTCACCCATGAATAACAAGCAATCTGCTACGAGCATGGGAGCAACTCTAGCTTGTCTCAAGAAATCTATTCCAAGGACTATGCTGAAGTCATCCAATGGAACAGTTGTGAAGTTGAGATTTCCACTCCAATGTCTAATCCTCACTTTCACTCCTCTTGTAACTCTTCGGATAGGGCGAGCCTTGGAGTTAACAACTTTAATCCGGTTAGTGTCCTTAGTAAGCACTAACCCCAACCTTTTGCCTCAAGCACATCAATGAAGATGTGTGTAGCACCGGAGTCTACCATTGCACTAGCACTCTTACCATTGATGTTCAACTAGATATACATCAACTCATTATTGTTCTTGGGCTTACGTCACATTGAGGAACTCTTTCCAACAGCCAACAACATGTGCAATGTGCCCATTCAGGGTTGATCCTCTCCATCACTCCCCGACTCATCATCTTGGCAGATACTCTCTACTTTTTGTGCCATAGCATTGAGTGCTACCCTATGTGGATACTCAGCTACTTTGTGTGGGCCATTACATAAGAAACACGAGAATGAGGGCTTCTTACCTCCATTGGTTACCCCACTCTTTCCGGATTAGTGATAGTTATAGGATTTCCTTTGACTCCCTCCAGTATTACTACTACTGCTACTTGAACTTAGGGCTCCCCCACTCTTGGGTTTGCTCGACTTGACCGACTTTCCACCTTCGTGTCCTGTCGACACATTCTTCCCTTTATTGTCATGAGTGTAGTCAGTGAAGTGCTCAGCTGCTACCTGTGCTATAGCTAAGTTAGTAACCCGTTGCCTCTGCAACTCGTTCCTGGCATAAGGCTTTAGTGCTTCTAAGAAATAGAATAGCTTATCATCTTCAGCCATGCTCTTGATGTCTAACATCAATGTCAAGAACTCACGGACATACTTTCTAATGCCATCACCTTATCAAAGTTCCCTCAACTTCTTTCGGGTATTATACTCAACATTCTTAGTGAAAAACTGAGTTCACAACTCAGCCTTCAACTCGACCCATGTATCTACATAAGCGTTGCCATTTTAGATATCCTCATATTTGGTGCGCCACCACAGTTTGGCATCACTAGTTAAGTACATTGTAGCCATGGTGACCTTTGATCTCTCATCATTTGTCCCTATAGCAACAAAGTACTGCTCCAGATCAAATAGAAAGTTTTCCAACAACTTGGCACCCCTTATGCTAGTGAATGCCTTGGGTTCAGGCATCTTTAGATGTCCTACATGAGCAAGAACATAAACAAGGGCAGGGATAGGAGCATTTCCCATAACTTGAGTCAAAATAGCTACTTGTGCCCGTAACTCTTCAACAGTCTTGATTGAGGCACGAGTAATAACTTATCTTCTCACGTCTTCTACTTGAGTCTCCAAGTGTTGTCTTGCCTCATCGGTTGTTACGTGCATTTCCCCCTTAAGGGTTTGCACAGTAACACCAAAATTCTCAGCCATCTCGGTCATCTTAGCATTCATCTCCTGATGATTAGCTTCAATTTCAGCTACTCTTACCGATAATGCGACCAAATCATCAATTCGCTTAGACAATCCCTTGAGGATTTCCTTAAGGCTATCTAGCCTCTTGCTCACTTCCTCTTGTCGTCTCATGGTCGTTCCCACTAGAATAACCTAAGCTTCGATACCAACTGTCACGGTCCGAGGCTTTCTTTAACACACAAATAGACTGTGCAGCACTTACTATCCTGCCTCTGCAGTAGTAAGTAAGCCTAAGTCACACGCAACGCTAGCTAACAAGGCCTAAACCTGTAAGCAACACAACCAAGGAAGAAAGCCAACAAATTATAAGGAACACAAGCACAAATGAAAAAAGGAATAGCACACTTTTATTAATTCTGATAGTAATACAAGGCTGTAATGTGTGTGCACGGGGGTACAGTATATGTAACAGGTGCCGCCGGTCATGATCAACTAACGTGGTGAGTAAGAGCTTTAATCTAAAAGAGTACTCACATCCTTATAAAGAGCTTTACGGATATTATTGGGTCTGGTAAGAAGAGATATTAAAACTAGTGAAATGACACCACTTTCTAAAAGTGAAAATTTCTAATAATAGTAAGGCCCTATCTACACAAAAATAAAGCCCCTCCTTATGTTACAATATAGATAAAAGAATGGCTCCTGGTTAGTATAAGTATCTTACCAAAAAGGGACCCTAACACTAAGCGTATAGCTATTAAGACCTTTGCATGTCAACAAAAGAAAAGGTACTAGACTTAATCTTGATGCATAAGAACATTTGCTAGCACATGAAATACAACTTTATTTGAATAATTTACAAGTGGGGGGCACTTCTCATGTAAGCACATGGTGACATCCCATATGATGAAATTAAGCCTTATAAATCATTTTCCTCTCCTTAGTAATTGGGTGCAAGTAAGAAGAACTTCTCTTCGATTTGTATTTGCATTCTAAGTGAAATGAATCTTGGTTAGGTTATGTTATTTTGATTAAATTAATTCTAATCTTACTTTCCTTATGTTTATACTTTTTCAAAATCCAATAGATTCTAATGTGTGCAGGTTATAACATCGATGTTAAAAAGAGGGGCAAATTACAAATACCTCTTCTTTTAATTGTTTTATGTGTAATCTATCCTTTGATATTGTACATTCAAACCTCTAAATATATTTTAAAGAACATATTTAGACTTCGTTTCACTATTTTTCCCTTAAATAAAATAATAAAAGATATACTAAAATGAAAATTGAATAAAAGCAAGAATAGGAGTCATGATGTACCTTTTTTAAAGATTTAAGGGTCTAATTGTATAGTTTTATAAAAATTGGAAGCTAAAAGTTAAAGTACACATAAAACAAACATAAAAAGATATGTTTACTATTTCTACTGAGAGAAAATGTAAAGACCTAAATAATAACCAGTGCACTCGCAATGCATGTGATTAAAAAAAAAAAACTAATTAAAAGTCATTTAAGAAATTTTTTTTACTTCAAATTATAAATTAATCAATTTTTATTTAGATAAATTTTTTTAATTTTAATAATAGGTTTTAGAACTTTTTAAAAACTGTAAATTCAAATGATAAAATATATAGATTATAGATATGTACAAATGAAATTTTATTAATTTTATTTTCCTAAAATATATATAAGATATCAAATTTTAATAATTTTTTATAGTTATTAAAGCTCTTTGATTTTAATAATATAGATTATGCATTGTTGCATCTACAAATCACATATGTATGAAATAAATAACAAAATTTCCAACTAATGGCTAGCAATTTATAATATGGTGTTGTATTGGGAATACAAATATAATACTATTACCAAACATAGTCACAAAAAAAAGAGGAAAAAAGAAAACCTACATAAGCAATGGACATAAAAGATACTATAATAATACTTATGTCTTAGATGTAAACATTGATGACATACTTACACCATAATCTTCTCCTTGTATTTGAATTCAATTTATTATCAACCCAAGTTTAATATATAGAGGGAAGTATCATATGGGTTGGTAATGTGGGAGTTGCAAATAAAGGCCTTTGAATAATTACTACTTTATAGTTATTTATGCGACTTTGTTTAATTTTTTTTTTTATTTTGTTTGACTTCAAAAATAAAAAAAAAAACTCTTAATATTCAATATATTCCATAAGATCTTTCATATTATACAAAAATTTCTTCAAAACCCATCTAAAAGGATTGATAATAGTAGGTCAAATGGGCTTACTATGATAATTTTTAAGAAAATTGCAATAGTTATATGCATGTTTTTCTCAACTTGTATTTTTGATTTTATCATTTTAATGCATTTTCTTTCATTAAATTTACTTAAAATACATTCTACTTCATGTGTACTTTTAGATTATTCAAAGATATCTCTATAAACTTATTTAAAACACATTTAAAACTTGGATCAAAGTCGTGGTTAAACATACATATAGTTGTTGCATTTTTTTTTTTAAACAATTAAAAAGCTCACTTTGATTGATTTTTAAACAAGTTTTAAATGTGTTTTCTTGAAATTTTTTTGCATAATATAAGTGTACTCATATAGTAGATTCAAGATATGATGATTTTATGGAAATTGAAAGTAAAAAGGCTACTATAACTTGTCCCACATAACTAGATTGCTAATCCTTACCTTCTATATAATAAAGTATCTTTTATATCATTAGTGAAAAACTATATATCGTGGACACAAGCTAGAGGATAGTTACTCATACATACATATATGTTATCTTAGAATATAATATGCTTTTCCAAAAACTTATTTCTCTATATATGTTAAATGCCACGTATTAGATCATAGTTCATCAACAAACAGAGTTAGATCAAGTACTATAAATGATAAGGAAAATTGTAATTAAGTAGTAAATTAAACTTTTCAAAGTTTAGGTAGTAAAGTAGTAAATTGCATATTTATAGAAAGTTTAAGTATTAAATGCGACATTAACCCATACTTAATAGTTTTTAAAAGTAAATCTAAAATAAATATGGATAACAACAAATCTTTTTGAAGGATATATATATATATTTAAATCTTCTTTATCCTCTCCTATACCCTCAAATGTTTCCTTCCCATTTTCTTATTCTCCTCATTAGGTTAGTGTATCGAGTCATGTCTATCCACAAGGAACTTAATAGGTGAAAAAAAAAAAAAGGAAAACTTGTTTTAAGGAGAATTCCTAAACTTTTGAGTTTACTTTACAATCTATCATCAAAAGAAAATAAAATCATCATTAATTACCTATTTTTATAATTAATGACATTAATTGCTTTCTATTAATAATATAAGTAAATAAATATTGATTCTTTTTCATATATATAAATTCTATTTTTACGATTCAACAATTTTCAACTATATATGTCATAGTAAATAATTACTTTTTATAAGGATTATCATTTATGAAATAGGAATTATAATACATACTAAATAAGTAAGAGTTTGCTATAAATACATATAGTTGCTTATCTTAGTTGAGTAGTATACGTAATAGTTAAACCTAAACAACTTATCATATTATATATATAACTTTATTTTACCTTGCTAATAACTTATATGTTTAATAAAATAATTTTCTATAAATTGTAACATTGCATATGTAATAGTTTTAACATACTAAATAATTATTTATCAGTATACTTATAGGTATTATAGTGTCATAACTCGAGGGGTAGCTAAGTCGTAGCAACACCACTGTATACCATGAGAAGATTCAGTGCTAGTACCACTAATGGTTGAGAACCTTCATCATGCCACACAAGGTGTCAACACAACTCTAGCATACACTAGAGAGACTAGTATAAAACAATATCAAAGTAAGTAAATTAAGGACCATCATATAATATTAAATATCATAGAAAGTAGGATAAATAGTTCCCCTTAATTAAGTATTACAGACCATAATGAGATACTAATAGTCTAAGCTATTGCAAACTCTTAAGAAAAATACAAGGTGATATTAGAGAGTCTAAACATATCATAAATGTTCACTCATACTCTTATCTTCCCTTTGGCCATCCCACAACTTATGATACTAACCTTGGACATCCCTTGGCCTAGCTCTAACCATAAGTCAAGCTGCAACAATAAACTATAAGGAGGTAACAGCGGCTTAACAAGTAACCTTCCTATCTTACCAACAAACAATTTCAAATAAGTTGTTTAAATATGCATATGCAATGTAGGCAAGCATTTGAAATGCATACATCATACATAACCTATCAATGATTATGTAAAACATAATTTTATACCTACCGTTGTCCGAGTCGATAAGTATTTAGGTACATCAAGACCCGGGTCTCTATAGCTACTGCCTAAATCATATATCATATTCTCTTAATAGACCTAAGGCAGTAGATATGGCTCAACCTTAAGTAAAGGGTGATACTCTCTATAGCCAAGTAGATCCTAAAGGTCGAGGTAAGAATATGTCGTATGAGTACGTTGTATGAAACAATAATAACACAGTATAAAATACAAATCTAATATGCATGTTCTCTTACTCTCTTGTATAGTGCTCATGCCTTATATGTATAATGCAAAAAACATGCAATGTATGTTCAGTTCTTATTTAAATTAAATGGTTATTATTCGATTCACAAGTGACCAACTAAATATTACAACAGACACTCCAAAGCCTTACATACTAATGCAACAACCAATTCTTAGTTCAAATATGTTAGTTTATTTTATCACTTAAGCATAACCAACATAAGCACATGCAAGTAACCTGACTCCAAGCATATACAATTTCATATATATATATATAATTAGTCAATGCTCGACACTACAAGCACAAACAAGATAATACAAGGGTCGATGTACTTACTAAACTAAAGTGTCTAGCAATCCCAGTAATATTTAGTCGAGTTGAGTTAATCCTTAGGTCCATGTCAACTAAGGAATATAATTAAGTATATAAGTATGGTATCTTAGTTCACTTTGTTAGCTCTTTTCGTTGTAAAACTTTTGCTTTTACTATTTTTATATTTTGGTCATGACTTTCTCATTTTAATTCTGTTTTCAGTTATCATATAGTCATTTTTTTTATCATTTTCAAGTGTTCTTTTATTCGGTGAAGTTCTTTTTAAATGTTTGGGCCTGCAAGGTCTTAGTTTGGGTCAATTAAATTCATTGGTCAAAGAGTTATCTTGACTTTCTTAGGATTTAGGTTTAATCTTTGGCTTTGGGCATAGTTTTAGGCCTTGGGTCTTGAACAAGACTTTGTGGGCTTTTGTTTAAGTATTTTAGGTTAAATTTTCTATCTAACTTTAGTAACTTTGAAATTAGACTTTAATGTTATTTAAGTGGGCCTAAATAGGCTCTTTTTGCTAGTTTAAGGCCTAAGATGGTCAAAAGGCCTATAAGGGGTGTCTTAAATGAGCCTTCTATATTTCAAATAATGAGCCTCTTATTTTTAGTTTCAGATCTAGTCACAGTCATTTAAGGCCTAGATTTTAATTCTTTTGGGGCCTTTTAGGCTAGTTTTACAACTTAAGGCCTTAACCCTAACTCTCTACTTGTTATTTTGAGCCTAAACCCAGTAAAGGCCTTAAGTTTAGTCCAATTTCATTAAGTTTCTAAAACTAGTTCATTTTATTAACAAGGCTTTTAGCTATATTTGTAGGCCCCAAATTAGTAACTAAACTTGTTTAAATCATTAACTCACTACTACCTTACTTAACTTAGTTAATCACTACCTAAATCATACTTAGCACTAAATAATCATGTTATTAAGTTAATAAATCAAAATTTATGGACCTAAGCCCAAGCTACAAGTGGCAACCAAGAAGGTGTTTTGGGGTTTCTACTACACTTTTTCATCTTTTCTCATTTTAGTGCTTTTCCTTAATCTAAAACATATATTTACTTAATGTAAGTTGAATTTTCTACCGAATGAAATGAAAACAAGTTCAAATATACTCCAACAAGTGGTGACATGATTAGGGAACAAGGGTTACTGTGCTCTTTTTGATGATTTATTACTAAAACCTTCTAATTACTAACTTACACTACATGCCGTTGATGATACTTAAGTTATTAGAATTAATGTGACCATTATCCTAACAAATCCATCATGTCACCCTTCTAAAACTCTAAAATAAATGTTCTTAAAAGTGTGTGTTTGTGTTTGAAATGTGGAAAACTATCATGATATGAGATGAAAAATTAAGGAAAAACAAGATTGTTTAACTTACGAGAGTTGAGATGTTGGTTTTTCTTTATGATTGTATGCCATAAACTTGAGTGAGTGTGAGATTATGTGTGTGTATCAACCAAGAAGAGTGGTGTGTGAAGGAGGTATGGAACTTGGTGGCAGCGTGATTGGTGGTGTGGTAGTGGCATAATGGTGGTTGGCGATAGAGTATGTAGGGGGGTGGTCGAGAGTGAGATTTGAGGGTAGTTTTGGATTGAATTTTTAATAGAGTTTTGAGAGTGATTTAAGAATGATTGAGAGTGAGTAAAATGAAAAGAAACTGGGGTGTGTGTGAGAGAGAGTTGCCAGTATGGTAGGTGAGGGGGATAGGGGGATAAGGTGGAGTATGTGGTACATGGTCCCCACTTTGTATCATGTACTCCCTTTTACCCTATCCTTTTTTTAGCATATTTTTGTCCCTAAAAGGATAACCCAATAACTATTCCCATTGTTTTGTGCTCTTAATTATGATTAACTTGTTAATTAGAATGTAATGGAGGTTAGTTAGGGTTTAGGGCGTAATTAGGGCAATTAAGTACAATTGAGTCTAATCAAGTTTATTAAGTGTAATTAGGGAAATTCTAAGACTTTGTTACATTTTGTTACTTTAATATAGTTAATCTCCATGTCACATGTGAACTCTTAAGGTTTCCTCAGGGTTTTGAGTTTGTTTACAACTATTAGTTCTCCTGCATATTTAATACTTTAGGGTTTTAGGATATTAAAGTACTTATTTATACTTAATGAGTGATTTTTACTACTTTGTTTTTCTCAATACCCTATGATTTTTACGAAATAGTTAGGGCTTCTTCTCATTTTAGGGTTTTTCATGTATTAAGGTTTCTGTCACATAGGCTTTTTGAGTTAATATTTAGGGTTTTGATTCTTATATTTCAGTAGGGTTCCCAAGATTATCCATTGACTCTAATAGGGATTAGACCACCGAACCCTTAACCCGAGTTTGGACCCGAGGGCTAGAAAGCATGGCTAGGCAAATTATGTCCATAAGACCTACCACCAAGGAGTCTAACCTATTGCAATCTATCGACTTGATGCCTTGGCTGAGTGGGACCCTCCCGTACTCATTATTCATCTCTAGTTGCAAACCTGAATTACACTTGAACATCAGCTCGGCTAATCCAACCATTAGCTCAACTGACCCGAATCCGAGCCATACTAAAAGTATTTGAGGTGAATTCACCTTGAAAGAATTATCTACTTAGTTCGACATAGCCAACCTACTACCCCTGCTTGTCACCTCTATCTTTTCTACTAAAAAGCCATTCACCTACAATGAGCCACGTATTCGATCAACCATATGATGGAATCTTCTATATGAGCTACCCATTTTGTTGTAATTTTCAATTGTACCCTTTATCATTTTGTGTACATTACTTCTTTAGGACATTACCCTTTTAGTCTTTTCCATCTTAGGTAGGTTGCCTTAGTTTTGTAAGTATAAATGCCCTTTTATACATGTAGCCACAAACATCTTATCATCGTCAATATACCAAATATTCTTCTTTCTTGTGAACTTTGCTCTCATTAGTTTGTTTACTTATTTTCTTCACTCTTATCCTAACCCTTAAGTAAGACTAGGTGGCGAGTAACCTCACTAGATCATCTCGTGTATCATATCAAGTTGTGCCATCTTCAAAAGTTCCGCTAGTGTATCATATTCTTTGGAACTATTCATACGTTGGCTTGATTTTACTTTTCCTATTCTTTTATGCAACTTCCATCCCGTTGTTTGAGCTTTTGAAATACTCGGACTCATTCTATTAACTGGCCTTATTTGTTCTTGGCTTACGATATGCACCATCTTGGTATCAAAGCAGAGGTTTCGTTTATGTAAGTTGTGTTTAAACCTCCTTGAATAGTTGTAATTGTTGTGGTTGTGAAAAGTTAGTTGTAAGTGTTTAAGTAAGTATAAGGAGTGGTAGTTTGTTGTGGTTATATGCTCTATTTTAGCTTATTTCAAGTATACAAAAACAGAGCAAGTTTCGATTGAACTTATTGTTCATTGGTATAGTTGTTGTGTTCGCGGATTCGTTGGACATTTGTATGTATTGGAATAGTAATTGTTGTATCCTAGATTTGAAGTTTTTTTATTGAGTTTTGTCAAAAAGATGATGGATCCCAATGTTAATGTCGGCATTAGAGATGACAATAGTGATGTTGTCCACCATAAAAAAAAAACCCTAGAGCACCCCCATGAGTGCAGACAAAACCCTAAAGCACCCCCATGAGTGTTGACAAATGACTTAATGAAGTGGCTAACCTCTTTGTTGATCTGACTAAAGCTGCTCATGCAATGGCCTATCGACCTACTGAGACCATGCAAAATACCCCATAAGTTACCTAACCTGCTAAAGGATAGAACCCAGCCCGACAAGTTCAAGGTATTGGAGTAGGAGGATGATTAGACGAAGGATTAACTTAGGAGATATGGGCAATGATGAAGAAGAGTATAATGAGAAAGAAGATCAAGCTCGAGTATCCCAAGCTACCAACCATGTGAAGCTTCAATGGTTCTAAGAGTGCAGATGATTATTTGGATTGGGAGGAGAAAGTTGACTGTGTCTTTAATAATTACCATTACGGGGATCAAGATAAGGTGAAGACTACTATTGTTGAGTTCTCAAGATAAAATGCCATGTGGTGGAGGAACTTCTAAAGTATAAGAAAGCGAGAAAGATATAAAGAGGTAAATACTTGACCTGAGATGAAGAAGATAATCAGAAACAAATTTGTGCCTAATACGTATTTATAAGACACTTTTGCTTAACTTCAAGAGCTAAGGTAAGTAGGTTGAACTATTGATGAGTATGTTCAAGAGTTTCAAATGCTTATGATTTGATGTAAGGTAGATAAACCATCAGCCCAAATAGTATCCAAGTTTTTTATTAGGTTGAGAAGTGACATTAAAGATATTGTGGAACTTCAATAGTTCACTATGTTGGATGAGGCTATATGAATGGCCTAATAAGTGGAGAGATAGAGAAGGAGCAAAATACCAACCTGACCCCCAATGAGCTAACTTGGTCAATCAAGCTAATCTGTTTAGGGAAGCTACTAAGCTCAACCAAGTACCAAGCTGACTAGACAAACAAATGTCAAAGCCTAATGGTAATGTATTGACTCGAACATATGAGAAGGGGTAAAGATCTAGAAGGAAGGCTAACTAGATCAAGTGCTTTAAGTGTCAAAGGTTTAAGCTCATGGCTACTCAGTATCCAAACTGATGGACTATGATCATTAAGGGAGATATCCCAATGATCGAAGTAGATAACACAAATGACGAACCTAAGGAGGAGAAAGAAGTGGGAGATGAGATTGATGTCAATGCCAACTTAATTAAGGAGAATGTGTTTGCAAAGGACTTGGATAAGTTGACTTTAGTTATCCAACATGCAATGAGCTTGGAACATTTTACTAAGGAGGAGCAAGGAGAGAACTTATTCTACGTCACCTGTAAAGTAAATGATTAGGTTTGCATACTCATAGTGGACAGTAGAAGCTATAGCAATATGGTATCCACTGACCTGGTCAAGAAGCTTAAGCTATTGACCATTTCACATCTGAAGCCAAATAAACTACATTGGCTAAATGAGAAGGAGATAGGAATCGGCCTACAACAACCTTCTTGCAAAGGTCGAATTGTCAAAAGCCGAGATGGACCAACTAGAAGCCAAAGCCGACTTGTCCTAACCTGAAGATGACCTGTATTACGCCCTAAAGTCACAGAGTCGCAACAATTTCGCTATATAAACCGTTCTATAATAGTAACTGGCCTCACAGTACCTACCATAGATATGATCTACAAAAGGCGTCAACGACTCCTTGTTTTAAAGTAAACAGTTCAATTAAGAGTTTAGCTAAAGTTACAGTAATTATTAAGAATTTTAGGTCAACATACATAATTACATGTACATTCCACAGAACCTCCCAGGAAATTCTACATTAACATAATAGTCCACTAATTTACATAATAACTATCAGTCTTTCATTCTTAAGCTATTAAGGAGACTCTAGCTATACATCCATTACTAAGCGAATTGATCCTCATACCCCAAGCTTCAAAAGAACTAAACTCTAGATAGTTGTAGGGCGGCATAATACTTGGAGTATTCAGAAATCAAGACCTGTAAAAGGATCTATACGAATATGAGCAACTATAGCTCAGTAAGTTGAATTGGAGACTCATAAATGTATACAAATATAAACAAGATTATTAAACAATTATTTTCATGCAATGCAACAAGCAAGTGACATCATACAACGTAGTCCAGTCCGTTGCGAAATCAGAGAAATTTCACCCACTCTAATCTAGGTTAAGGAGTTTTCATATTATGCAATAGCCCACAACCAAACCCAGGTTTGTGCAAAGGAGACACTGCTCCTCCTAAGACCATCCTTCGAACCAATGTCCTCATCCTCACTGCAACCTCCTCTCCTATCACTTAGTTCGGCTAAGGATGAGGAAAAGACCAATTTGCTATCCAGCGTTATCTTTATCGAAGGTATCGGTGTTTGGTTGAAGAATCCTAATGATCCCCTAAAGGGTTGCAATGCATGACAATTAGGTCATTAGAGTCAAATAAGATTAATTTCCATTTAGGGTGTTAAAATAATTTCACACTAATCTAGTCATAATACAAAATCAATCACAACACAAATTTCAACACAAATTCAGATACTCAAACATATGCATAAACTACTTATAATCACAATTATACACAATCCTATGTCTTAGAGTATCATAAAATAGTACTTCAATACAGTAAATAATAACCCAACTTACTTGGAATTCTCAGTCGCCCAATCACTTAATTGCAAGTCGGTTTGTCTCCGAGTATTCTATAATACAAATACGTCTTTTTAGTACTTATACTTTAATGATTCATATTCTAAATTATAATTTAACTCATTTCTCCATGTATACCTATTATTTACTAATGATTCCTTCTACCTTATTTCGGGGTTCGATTTCTAAATTATATTCCAATTTTAATTCTACATTGTCTTTGACTATGAGGAATCCTAAATACACTCGAATCCTAATGTGAAATTAATTACTTTAGGTCTTGATTTAGTGTTCTAACTTATTCAGTACACTCTAATCCTAATTGGGATACTAGATTTACTCTTGATGTAAAAAAATCTTACATTTTTTTTATACAATTACCTAAAATGAAATTTTGTTTTAGATTTATTATGTACTGATTTTTATTATTATATTATCGAAATAAACCTAATTTTTCATATTTATTAAATTTCCAATTCTATATATTCTTAATTTCCTATAATTACCACATAATTCTTATATTAATTACACTTAACACTTTAAAGACTAAGATTATGCTTTCATATCAGTAATTATCATCCTTAAGCATCTAATTACCATCTAAATCAATAATTAATCACTTAATCACCTAATTAACCCAAAATTACTCAATTTTCTCATCATTTTAGGGCTAAAAAATTACTTAAAAATTTTGAAAATTAAATTTATAAATATGGCTTCATAGCACTATTCTATATTACTTAAGCATTCTACAGAAAAAATTTAAGTTCTAAACTATACTCCTAAGCCTATTTATTTCTAGCTCTAATCATACTCGGTTTTGCTTAATTCTTTAAGAACCCTATATTTACAGACGTAATTAAAATTAATCACTATTTTTTTCTAAATCTACATACAATAAAACGTCAAAATAATAAATTTTGATAATTTTCTAAGCAAAATAAATAATTTTAAGAAATTGTACAAAATTGGAGCAGATGTGAGACTCACTTGGTTCAATGGCTTTCAAGCCTCCAACACCGGTTCAAGTATGTCGGTTAGTCTAGGCAGTGGGTCTGGAGTGGGATGGTAGTGGTGGTTCGATTTCAGGTGGTGGTGGTGGTTCGGTCCAAGTAGTGGTGGTGGTTCGGTCCAAGTAGTGGTGGTGGTATATGGGTTCAATTCATAAGCCTTTATTGCACAGATTTGCTTAAAAATTTTCTAAACCCTAATTTTTTCCTCCAAATTTCAATGCTCTCAATTTTTTTTAACTTCTAACTATCCAAATGAGTTCTGCAATTTTTCTTGCTATTTATAGAGCTTTGTAGTAATTATTATACATTTAATTGAACAAGACATTACCCAAATCTCTTCAATTTTACCTTTTGTGTTACTTGTTTTTTATTGGTTAATTTTTTTTCTTCAATTCCTAGCATGCCATGACCAAATCTAAGTCATTCCCTATTCCTCTAATTTTTTTTTATTTTTTCTTAATTATTTAATAATTTTCTTTAATTATTAAACAATTTTCTTTTTAGCTAATTTAAGTAATTTTGCGTATTTTTATCTACACGTAAATACATATAAGGTACAAGTTAACATTCTTAATTATTATTTAGGTCATTCTATAATTTTTAGTATACATATAATCTATCTCTAGTAATTTATTAGTTATTAGATTATACTTTTCGCCTTTTTGATAATTAACAAGTATTATACTTAAAATTTGAAAATTTTATAGTCACTTATTTTATTACTTATTTTCTTAAATTCAAGTTTACAGGGTCATTTTCACTAATATTTATATCTATAGTTTATAATTTAGATTTGATCGGATTTTTTAATCGATCATCGTAAACATTGTATACCAAGTTCAATCTTATAGTCACTTGGCTGAACTTTAGGGCTTACAACTTGCTCTTATCGAAGTTGGGCTGATGACCAAAGGTCGAAGGGAGGAAAAGGAACCATCCGGCATCAAGCTTGTCGTCTGCCAAGATGACAAGAAACCAAATTACCGAAGCCCTTAAGCCAAAGAACAGCTTAGCATAGCTCAATAAAGCTAGTGTTAAGCAATCCACGAGTACAGCAACTGTAGGCTAACCTCACTAGGAGCTCGGGCAAGCACAACAAGACTTCCAAACATCCTACCCCTGCTCGAACACCCGATCGCCAACCAACCCCTACTCAAGCCTACAGACAACTCGGATGACTACATGCTAACCACTCCGTTAAATGCATAGTTTTGTATACTTTGTAAATGTTTTCTTACTTCAATTGTAAGCCCTTTTTTAAGGTTTAAGGCCTTGTATATTATTTACAGTTTTACCACTAGGGTTTTAGGACTTGCTATAAATAGTAAGTATTATAATTATCAAGGACAGTGAAGAATATTCAGATAGAGAATTAACACTTGAATGATTCCTTCTTGAGTGAAGGACATTCTTGAGCCCCTTTAAGCTAGCGTTTCGGATTATTGAGTATCGAGTACTCTTTAATCTTTCTTGCATTCTTATTAATCTTGCCTTTAAGATTATGGTGAACCCTTTATTTGAGTGAGCTAATGAGTCGTCTCTAACCCCTCATTTGAAATCCAAATGATATTTAGTTTTCATAAGTTGTATTGAACCCTACTTTAAGCTCAACCCCTGATTGTGTTTGTACCTTAGTGTGTGATATCCATACACATTCGCAATCAAAACCCTATTCTCACTTCTTGTTCCTTATTCTTATTTGAACCCCATTGGCGTTTGAGACTGTTACGTGGATTACGCATCAGAAGAGAGCCCTACATGTCACTTAACAAGTGTTGTTACCGCCAATCTCAATTGAAAACTATTTCAAAAAAATTCTTTGTGATGTGTTACCTATTTGTGCATCACATGTGTTGTTACACCGACCTTAACTTTTCGATCAAAGGGTTATTTATAATAGTTTCAAGAACACTTATGTGTTTGAGAAGGATGGTAAGCAAATCACGTTGAACCCCTTGACCCTGAGTCAAGTGAACAAACTACAAGCCAAATTGGCTTAAGGATCAAAGATAACCTTTGTGTTGAGTAAGGCTGAACTCCAAGAAGCCATTAAGGTCGATGTGCCAACTTTTCTGTTAATCAGATGGCTGTTAGAATTGAAGGAGAGGAGTGAATTACCCCTAGAGGTTAGGGACCTACTGGAAGAGTATACCAACCTATTCCCAAACAACTGCTCAAAGGATTACCCCTATTTTGAGGCATTAAACACTGCGTTAATTTAATACCTAGTATTGCCCAAACGAACAAGTTAGCGTATCAGATGAATCTTAAGTAGGTTGTTGAGCTCCAAAGGCAAGTCAATGAACTTCTAGAAAGAGGGTATATGAATTAGAGTCTTAGTCCTTGTGCTGTACCTATGTTGCTTGTGCCAAAGAAGTGTAGAACTTGGTGTATGTTTGTAGATAGCATAATTGTCAACAAGATTATGATCAAGTACAAATACCTCATCCCGAGGTTGGACGATATGTTGGATAAACTAAGTGATACAAGAGTATTCAGCAAGGTAGATCTAAAGTTGGGATACCACTAAATCCAGATGAGATAAGGGGATGAATGGAAGACTACTTTTAAGACTCGATATGGCTTATATGAATGGATAGTCATGCCCTTCGAACTATCAAATGTTCCAAGCACTTTCATGAGGCTAACGAATCATGTTTGAAGAAATTTGATTGGAAAATTTGTCATTGTCTACTTTGACGACATCCTTGTCTACAATACTGACTTAGCAATGTACACTGATCACCTCAAGGCTATTTTTTATGTCCTTCGAGCAAAAAGGTTGTTTGAAAACTTAAAGAAATGTTGTTTTTGTCAGGAAGAAGTGATCTTCCTAGGTTTAGTGGCAAGGGGGAAGGGATTAAGAGTAGATGAAGAGAAGGTACGAGCTATTGTTGAATGGTCGACCTCGACCTCGACCTCCTATGTTGAGGTGAGAAGTTTTCATGGATTGACATCGTTCTACCGACGCTTTATCTAAGGATTCAGTACCATTGCAATGCCTTTAATTGAACTTATGAAGGAAAGTGTGGAGTTCAAGTAGGGAGAGAAATAGGAGAGGAGCTTTGTTGAAGTGAAAGCGAAGCTGACCTTTGCCCTAATCTTAGCTCTACCGGACTTTGAAAGAGTATTTGAGCTTAAATGTGATTCATTAGGTGTTGGCATTGGAGCTATGTTAATGCAAGAAAGACAACTTATTGCTTACCATGACGAGGAGCTTAGAGGAGTGCAATTGAACTATTCAATATATGATAAAGAGCTTTTAGCCTTGATTTAAGCTCTTTGCGTATGGCAGCATTATCTTCCACCAAAAGAGTTTGTTATATACATAGATTACGAGTCCTTAAGATATTTGCGAAGCTAATCCAAACGCCAAGCCTCGATGGATTGAGTTCCTAAAGGGATTTAACTTTGTTATTAAGTATAAGTAAGGCAAGAATAATGTAGTTGCTGATGCCCTATCAAGAAAACATGTTCTTCTTACTAAGCTACAAATCAAATTGTTAGGCTTTGCAAGCATAAAAGAATGGCATCAAAATGATCCCCATTTTGGCCCTATAAACAGACATTGTGGAGAAGGAAGAGTGGTAGATGAGTACCATGTAGAGGATGGTTATTTGTTCCGAGGCAACAAGTTGTGTGTGCTAACCTGCTCGATGAGGGAGCTGTTGGTGAGAGAAGCTTATAGTAAAGGATTCTCTTAGACACTTCGAGGAGAAGAAAACATGTGAACTGTTGAATGATAGATTCTTTTAGCTTAGAATGAAGAGTGATGTGTATCATGTGATTGAGAGATGCGCCATCTATAAGAAAGCAAAGAGCCAAGCAAAGTAAGGAAAAGCAATGCCTC
This sequence comes from Lumnitzera littorea, assembly GCA_024138015.1. NCBI lineage: Eukaryota > Viridiplantae > Streptophyta > Magnoliopsida > Myrtales > Combretaceae > Lumnitzera > Lumnitzera littorea. Next base: position 94,165,436 of record JAMXBB010000008.1, read on the forward strand.
TATTTATTCCAACAAAACCATGGGTCAACTTGAGTATGAATTTTTTCCTTAGATTACCTTAAACTGCTCGAGGCAAATATTTTGTCATGATGCTCGTAGACAGGTTCAACAAAATTGCACATTTCGTGCCCTATACCAAAACTAACGATACTTTGGCTATTGCTTCTTTATTTTTGCAGAAAGTAGTTTGCTTAGTTAAAGTACCAAGGAGTGTGGTATCTAACAAAGATCTAAAATTTCTAAGCCATTTCTAGAGGATACCTTAGTATCGGATGGGCACCAAATTACTGTTCAGCACCTTCTGCCATCCTCAAACTAACAACCAAATAAAAGTGGTCAACTACACTTTAGGATCACTGCTCTGAGCTACAGTGGAGAAGAACTTGATTGATTAGAACGTTTACCTGCTTATGATCGAATTTGCTTACAACAGGACAATACATACCACTATTGGGCATACCCCATTTGAAGTCATCTATGGTTTCAACCTTAAACTACCCCTCGATTGAAAACCTATGCCATCCATTGGCTAAGAAGATACCGACACAAATTCAGAGCCTAGTCCATCTAACTAATCTATCAACAAGTCACCTAGCAGATCAATAAAGCCACTAGAAAGCTAAAGGAGAGAAGTAAAGGAAGAAAGACTAAGCTGTTTCAGCCTGGAGAACAAGTATAGTTACACTTAGGCAAGGAAAGATTCCCTAATAAGAGAAAGAACATGCTATTTGCTAGAGTTGAAGGACCGTTTAGGATACTCCAAAAGATCAATGATAATGCATACAAACTTGAGCTTTTAAAAGACTTCGAAGTGTCAAATATGTTTACTGTCGCCAACCTTAGCCATTATGACTTGAGGAGAACTTGGATAAAGACCAACCAAATTTGATCCCAAATCCCAATTAGCCTGGTGAGGACGATAAGGATCAGACCACCTGACTCTTGACTCAAGCCCGAGGGCTAGAAAGCATGGTTAAGCAAATTCTTTCCTTAAACCCAACCATTGAGGAATCTAAGCTACTGCAATTTGTCAACCTGATGCATTAGCTAAGCTAGACCCTCCTGTACTCATCATTCGTCTCTAGTTGTTAACTTAAACTACACTTGAACATCAACTCTACTCATCTGACCATCAGCTTAGCCGACTAGGATCCAAGCCATACTGAAAGTGTCCGAGGTGAATTCACCTTAAAATAATTATTTGCTCAACTCAACACAACCGACTTACCACCCCTGCTCAGTAGAAACTAAACTGGTTGTACAAAATTGTCGTTTCTACTAGAAAGCCATCCACCCATAATGAGCTATGTATCTAAGCAACCATGTGCAGAATCCTCCATATGAGATGCCTAGTTTGTTGTAATTTTCAATTATACCCTTTATCATTCCATCTATACTACTACTTCTTTAGGATATTACCCTTTCAGTCATTTCCATTTTTGGTAGGTTGCCTAATTCTACGAGTATAAATACCCTTTGTACATGTAGCTACAGACATCTTATCATCATCAATATATTAAATATTCTTCCTTCTTGTGATCACTACTCTCATTAGCTTATTTACTTATCCTAATTTTTAAGTAAAGTTAAGTGGCGAGTAACCTCACTGGATCATCTTGTGTATCATATTGAGTTGTGCCATAAGTTCTTAAAAGTTTCACTAGTACATTATATCTTTTAGAGTTGTTCGTAGCTTTGCTTAATTTTACCTTTCTTATTCTTTCACGCGACTTCCATCTCGTTCTTCGAGCTTTCAACAAACTCAGACCCATCATAGCAACTAGCCTTATCTACTCTTGGTTTACGGTCTACACCAGACTCTCTCTCTTACTTAACTTCTCACTAAGCTGAAAACCTACGAGGTTTACATATAGTTTAATACATATTGTAATTTGTTTGATATATAATATGTTAATAATTTCATAATAGTGAGAAATTACTTATTTTACTTTAACTATAATAAATGAATAAATAATATAAGTAACAACAATTTAAAAGTATAGAATGTCATAAATAAAGCATAAGCATAAGTGTATATTGGGGGTTAAGTTCGTTAATATTAGGAATCGTAATAGAAAATAAGTTTAGGTTATGATAATGACTGATTAGTATATAATGTATTGATATTAGGAGTTAAAGTTGAGGATTCTACAATTAAAAAGCCCATATTATCAGGTACATGTAGTGTGTGTTAAGTTAGTGAATAAGAATGGACAAAAAATTATATAACCTATAAATGCTTGCTGCATGTGCTTAGTTCAGCCTAATGGCCTATAGCAATAGATCCCTCTAAGGCACTCGTTGATTAATATATGGTGTTATCCCTATTGAAGTTGTATATCGGCATAATGCGAGTAAATTTAAGGACTCATGAGTATTGGGGCCCAAAGTAGCAGTTCTCAATATCATAGTATGTATAGATAATATATATTGTATTCTGAGATTATTAGTTACCTCAAGTCTTAGCATACCAAGACTATATTGTTTGCTAAACTTAAATGAAAAAATAATAAATGAATGCATGATTTATTTATCTACATTTATGCATATAAATATGAACTGTTTGTCATGTACATGTGATTGTTGTATACACATATTGAGCATTAGCTCAACCCTTGGGGATATCTTTTTTTTTTTTTTTTTTCAACTGTAGGTCAATTAGATGAGTTTGTTAAATTCGATGGTTATGGAAATGATTATTACAATCAATGGGACAGGAAGAATGGTCATCATTAATACTAGTACGACAATGACCAATAGCATTGATGTTTATTATTAGTAGTTAAAGATGTATGCTCTAGTTGATAATGCTATTGTATTTGTAATTGTCATGGTATGTTTGCAAGTCATTCAAATTAGATTAAATTATGAAGATTTTCTAATTATAATTTTTGATGAAGTCGTATAGGGAGTTTTGAGAATATAGTAGAGTAAATAGAGCCTAACATGTCAATAGATAGTAGGGACATATGGTGAGTTGTAGCATCTTAAGTGTTTACAATGTTATAGAAAATCAAAAGCTTTTGGCTAAGTGTTCATGATTTTTCTAGGAGTGACAAACATGTCTACAACTTAATGATCGAATAAGAGGCTTTAAACTCATGCATCCCAATGAATAAATTAGTTACATACGTTTTGAGCTCATCCACTAATTGAGTGAAATGGATCATTCTTTAACCCACTTATGCACTCGTTGATGGGCCTTTTGGGCCTAAGCTCCAAACGCCTAAGTCCAAGTGCCTCTACATGCTCGAGTTGCCCCTAGCACCTCCCTAGGCTGATAGCTCAACCCTCTTCAATAAATGAACTGATTTGGCTCCCTCTGTGAACTAGCTCTAACCTAAGTCTAGCCACCTGTTCAAGCTTCCCTAAGCATGCCTCTCGACCATGCCAAAAGGAATTTGATGCTTGGCCTACCCAGTACCAACACGTCCTGCTCAGGGCTAACCCCAAGCACTCTTCCAACCCCGACTAGTTCAAGCCCTCAAAAGCTCTAATGAATGCCCTTGGGTGCCCGACTCCTCAACACCTTAAACCACAAAGACCCCATAGTATGTAGGATAGCCAAACCCAAGTTTAGCATTCCATATCGACCTCAGCGCCTGAGCTCATGCTAGGTGCTCGACATATAAACTAAGGACTTCAATGCCATGGCTATTCTGGTGATCTCATTTTCTCCCCTCATTAAATGCCACTTAATAGTTTATCTTATGGTCTAAATGCCTAGTCGCCTTAATTATAATGACCGCTAATACTGATGTGACAAGCACCTTTACCTGGAACCACCAACTAGCAAAAATGTGTTATTCTTTCTTGTATTGAATATGCCTCCTTATACCAACCATGTATGAGCCAATCCTTTTCTACCATGTGTTTGAAGTAGGTAAGCTTCATGCTGTATAAATGGGGCATGAAGCCACTAGTCTAAGAATCGAATTCTGAGCTCTCATTACACTTTTAAATACTCTCAAAATATTTTATCTTTTCTCTCTTGCTAACTTTAGCATTGAAAAGCCCTCATTAATACTACTACAAGAGACTTTCTTATAGCAAGTCCATTACTACATACGAGTGCCAAACCACTAGACAATTATTCGTCACCCATAGGTGCTTATGAGTAATATATGGGCACTCATGGGTGATGTATGAGCACCTAGGGAATCATCCAATTGTCACTCATGGGCACCCAAGAGTGCTTAGTGATTTTATCATCATAAGCACCTATTTATTTGTTCATTATGCACCCATTTGTGGGTCCAAAATTTTAAACTTCAAACCATTTCAAATGGGTTAATGTGGATTAGTCATGTTTGACCTTTCAAAAAGTAAACAATCCCTTTACTACATCCATATAATGCCTTAGTGAATTTGTATGTTAAACTTGGATATAAACAACAATTTAAACGGGTTATAAATAGATCGAATTATTTAAATTACTGTATAAGATTAAAATAAATACAAACTCTTTTCAAGTCATGTAATTTTACATTTAAGTTTATATGTTTCGTATCATGAATTAACAGCCCTTATAACACGACAAGTTGGTCGAACGCTTCATGATTTGTTTTCCACGCATGTGTTAAAAGCCGAATAGTTTGGCTTTTAAACCCTGTCTGGCTTGCCCGCACATAGTAAGTAAAGTCCAGTAAATCTGATACTTTTTCGACCTGAAACCCCCACAATATTTTAAACTTTAGTAAGAAAAGGAAAGGCAATTTCATCATCATTGATTTGTTCCTGGTGGTTCATAGATTTGACATGTTAAATCCTTTTTCAGAGAACAACACGCAAACTTTTGATGACTGAATGGAAAACATTATACACAAATTAAGAAACTGTATTGAAAACCTAGATATTAAATATATATATATATATATTGCATCATTTTTTTTTCCCTTGAAAAAAAGGTATTAAGAAAAACTCACGATAACCATTAGAGCCGAGTAAATTGGTCATATTATCCGCGAAGTTTTGAACAATACAGTGGTGGGACAACTTTGTATTTCAGATGGATTAACTTGGTGATCTTTAAAAATTAAAACGTAAAAGAAGGCTTTTTTATTTTTAATCAATTAGTTGATAATTTAAATATATATGTATATCATTTCGTTTATCATGCTTCACCTTAATCAAATCATTTCGTCCATACCCTAATAGTATATGCACTCTTATATTCTTCCAATTAGATTAGGAAAATATTTACCGTGGATGCTATACATACTTATTAGAAATTGAAAACTTTTACCATTTTATGAAATTAGGATTTCGTAAATGTACAACCAATATTGAAAACACAAGATTTTTTTTTATTAAATATCTTTTAATTATCATTTATAGGACACTCACTAACAATATCCTATTAGAACTCAATAATTACCAAATAATATCTTCTAAATCAAAGCGATTAATACATGAATTGCCCATTTGTTCCAAGTTTAGCTTGTGCATATATTATAGACAACATCCAAAAGTCCATTGTTTAAATGATTGGGACTTCTATAAATTAAATGCATACAGTACGGAAAGCTTTGATCTAGTACTTATTTTTTCTTCGTATCAAAAGATAAGGGAACATAATACATGATTAAGGGTCAATGACGTCCCGAATCTTTTCAGTACGAGGTTACTAAACTCTCCTAAGTCCACATTAAAAAGACAATTCAATTAACTTGATTATCAATTATTTGCATATTCCATGATGTGCTTATGACAATTATTATTTATTTAATCTTCTTAATAATACTTGTTATTAAATAATTAAATAAACAGACAAAGGAGAGTCTTGATCACCAAGAAATACATAAGTTAATTTGTTCTCACTAGATAGAGAAACCATTTGTCGTGCCTTACAACTATGAACCATATACCAATATAACACACCACATAGCGAACTACTACTTCTTCTTTTTCTTAATGATTTTGACACGACTGGACAATAGACAAACTAGGGTTTCACAAATTGATGTGGATATGTAATGGACATAGGACTAAGGACAACTCATTTATTTCAAGTTAATATCAAGCTCTAAGCAGTTGCAATTGGACCTAAATTGACTGTAGGTTCCATAGCTTTCATGGCTTCAAATCTTGGTTCTTTAGCTTGGAATTTGAGTCCAGCATACAGCTTCATGTAGTCCTCAAACACAAATTTTGGATAGACCTGGCCGCCTTTCTCCTCTTTCTCGACCAACTCCGACGCTGGATAAATGATTGCATCACTTCCCGGGTTGTAAAATGATGCTAGCGACATTCTGTTCCCGTCGGTTTGAGCAACCACCCGGTGCTCAATGCTCTTGTACTTTCCATTAGTAATCACCTATGCGTATATATCAATCGAGGTTAGTGTATAGTCTGAATCGATCATCAAACTGTTAAAATAAACTTATTAAATTCTAATAATGGATTTCAACGTAAGTTAACTGAGTAGAAGGTGACTAAATTTTTTAATGAATAATTAGATTATACTTATCGTGATTTTAATGGGTACGATAGGTGTTTCTTTCCTATATAAATGAAAAACGTACCAAAACACCTTGAAACCTGATGGGACACATAAAAGGATAACACGTAGTGAATGCATCACATCAGAAGGACAATCTTTTTAGAAGCTAATGAGTTTGTGATGAAAATGTACCTCAAGTTGGTCACCCAAGTTGATGACAATGGAGTGGCGCATTGGTGGAACATCAATCCATTTTCCATCTTTGAGGAGCTGGAGGCCACTGACCTTATCATCTTGGAAGAGAAGGATGATCCCACCAGCATCTGTATGGGCCCTAAGTCCTTTTATCAAGTCTGGTTTAGGGCATGCAGGGTAGTTGCTAACCTTGGTGCCAAAAGTAGGGCCTTTGGATCCATAAAACACCTTCTTCAAGTAACCTTTCTCTAAACCCAGGTTCTCACAAAGCAAGTCAAGTAGTACTTCAGCCAATTTCTCCAATTCTAGTGCAAATTGCTTCATTGCATTCCTATAATATATAAAAAAATTATGAAAAAATTAAACAACCCTTTGATTACTATAGTAGATTGGAAGAGAAGAAGAAGAAATCGAACCCCGAATTGTCTTATCTGTCCAGTTTCAATTGCTAGCATGATTAAAAAAAAAAGATCAAAATTAAAATTGGAGTGTGGTATAAGTACCTAAAATCATCAGAAAGATCAGGAATTTCAGCCACGTTGGAGACAGGAAGATGGCGCAAAAAGAATGTGCTTTCCCAATCCAAATCATTAACTTCAGATTGAACAGCCTCAAGGCCTTTGCTTGCAACCATTTCCTTGAATTTTTTCTCCATGCACTTCTTGTAATTCTCTTTTGTCTGCCTCTCCACTGTGTCCATCAATTCATGTGATATCCCATGGCTCACCACCTTCATTTAACAAAATAACACTTAATAAGGTTTTTTATACAAATAAAATTCAATATACGAGTAGGTCATGTAAATAAAAATTACCCAAAAAATTACATATAATTACGTATACATTTATATGCGGCTATTGTTTCATATTTTATTTCATGCTAGCAATAAACTAAAATGAAAAGATAAAATAATGCCTTGTTATGGCTATCAATTTGGAAATTTTACGTATGTCATTCCCATCATCCCATCATATACTAAAATAAACACAAGAATAAGAAAAAGTACCACCATTTAGTTGGAAACTAAAAACTTGCAGATTTCCAAGCCAGGAAAAATGGAGCTTTCACTAGGATATCAATATTCCTTTCAGCCGAAAGGCTAGGCTTTCTAGTAAACCGGATCGACTATATAACTAAAACATATTTTTATTTAAATTTATATATATACGGCTAAAACTTTTTTCTTGGGTACCTCAAAGAACCCCCAGTTTTCACAAGCTTCTTTGATCTTCTCCATTGTTGCTGCTCTCTCGTCGCCATTCAATTTTTCCATGTTAATGATTGGGAATGCCTCCATCTTTCTCTCACTCTCTTTTCTAGGGTTTATGTATAGTGTTTCTTGGTAGTGTTTTGAGTAGGAAGATGTATGAAATGGTAGGTGTATTTATAGGCCAAAGGAAGAGCAGAAGATCAAGAAAGGACAACAACTAATAAAAAAATAAAAAAAGAAAGAAAAAGGACTAAAGCTATGGTGAAGCATACTTGACACACATAATAATTATAAATTTCATCCCAAATATTATTATATTTATCTTTAAAAAGAAGAAATGCATTTCTATGAAGTTGCAAGAGCACGGGTGTGATCACCATCACGGGTTGGACCCCCACCATATTGGTCATGATAGAGAGAGACGTACTTTTATTTATTTATTTTCTTTTTTCACTTGGTTCTCATCATCTCTATCCAGTCATGCTGCTATATTTGTATATAAAATGTTATAATCCATATTTACTTCATTTATGTATTTGCTCTACGTTATGTTTATGTCTACATATAAAAGAGATCTAAACTACTTAATAAGTGAGAAATTTTATAATAACATCGCGTCACTATAATATTATAATAAATCATATCTAATTTTAATAAATCATATTATAAACGATAAAATAAAAAATGTTAATAACTTTACTTTTATTGTTCATTTACAGAAATCTTATAAAAACAAAACTATTATAACTTTCATTTTACTGCGGTTCATGACATGATTTAATAGCATTAAATTATTTTATGTGAATAATATTTGGAAGATTTTTTCATGACATTCGTCTCATGGGAAAGTTGCGGACTTTGTAAGAGTGTTATATATATTTAGAATTGTGATATATTTTACTACAAGTATTGTGATACAAATTTGACTTGAATTTTTTTTTTTCCTTGTTTTGAAGTAATTATAGAAATGCTTGTTTTTCTTTTCCGTCAAAAGAAATGCTTCGTTTAAGGACATTTTTTTTTCTAAATATTTTTGTTATATTGATATAGTCTGTTACAAATACTTTTCTATATGCGCGTGTATATCTATTATATTAAAAGGAATTGTACTTTTATAATAGTTGTTTTTTGGTATCTTTATAGTTTTAATTATGAGAAATTATTTTAAGCAATTCCCTTAATATGAATGAAAGGTTTTGTCAAGTTACTGTTAGTTTATCGCATGAAATATGAGACTATCCATGTTCAACCACTACTCTTTTCATACCTCCACTTCAACTCCCACAAATATTGATTGAAAACCTTCAAATTTGTATTTCTTTTTATTTTTTTCTTAACTGATAATTTTTTTTCATTTGTTTGACACCTACATCCCAAATTATATTACACACTATATATTTTTATCATTTTTATTAATAATTTTACATATAATCACTCTCCACCCTTAATATGGGTGCATCACTTGCTAGTATGCGTGTGTGTATGTGGACAGGCTTGCATGCACATATAATTATGTATATATTCTTTTGCCATCATTAATGTACGTAAATTATGCAGGTAATGAAAATAAGTTCAGTAGGTAATAATGTTAGAGTCGTGTCAATATGGATATATGTATTTTATTGCTAGTCATAAAAGTGTTGGTACCTAAAAAGAAGACGCAATTTTGGCCAACATTAAATTGAGCGTATTTTGTGGCAGCATCATAAGTAACTTCTAAACTTAGAGTTTCGATTGAGCAGGCAAGGAATAGTTTTAAATGTTTCAAATACTGGAAGCGAATGGTTGGTGAAACACCTAAAGAAAAAGAACAAATTGCAATTTTAATACATAAATAGACATGTTTATAAGAATTTTTAATTATCTATATTATTAAAGTCGATTAGATCTTAAGTAACCGTCTCTCCTTAAATTACCATTTAGTCCTCTAATTAAAATTTTATAACAAAAAGCCAACACTAAAAACAAGTTATTAAAACTATAAATATTTTATAAAAAGGGTGAAATTGACATCTTAAAAACAAAGCACCTAATCTTTAGGTTTGTAACTTTTCCATTACAGTTTTTTATGCATTTGTCCGATAGATACAGCTTCTTCTTTTTTTTTTTTTTACCAATTATTTTATGCAACAACAGAAAGTATAAATAGAATTCGATTTATTCTATTAAAATATTAGTATTCATATTAGCTATTATACTATAGCTTTACCTCACCCAAGTTAAATAACATAGAAAATAAAACGATATCAAGACAAAGAACTAGATCCTCTTGGATGCCATTGAAAGCATTCAACAAGAATTGATTGAAGACAAACGATGATCAAAGTATACAAAACAAAGGTGTTGACTAGGTTAAGTTCATCTGGGTGTCTATGTACATCTTCTTTATGCCATTCTTTTATGAAAAACATTATAAACTTATAATAGGAAGGGTTTAGGTTTTACTTGTCATGTTTTACTTATATCAAGTACCAGATAGGATCATGAGCAATGATATTGTAGGATCTTATAGTACAGTTAAAAGGCAAAAAAGTTACACATGCATGCGAATGAAAACATCAAAGATGGTGAAAATGCAGAAATATAAAGTGACCGACCAGTAAAAGACATGGAATTGAACTACTTGAATCTTGTGGATCTCAATGACGAATATTTGGTACCGTAAGAATATGGCGCGAATTTTGTATAATACCATTTAAACTATTCATTGATATATTTAAAGTTTTTAAATTTTTATAGTATGACCTTACCAACATATAAATTTTGTAAATGTGCACATACAACCTAAAGCGCTGCTAAAACCCCAGAAGTGTCACTAGTTCTAGTCTTTTTAGCAGTACTTTATCGATTAGTTTAGCTTTTAGAATAAAATAAATAGAGAATGGAAAAAATTATGTCTTGAGTATAAATATCAGTAACAAATTAGAAATATACATCTAGTATTTACTCGTGTAATTTTTCTTGTAGGAAACATCTATTCTAGTGATTTCAATCCTCTCCATTTATTTTTATTCAATTTTCCTCAATTTACAAATCAATGGTTAAAATTATCTTAATTTTTAAAATATCATATAATATTATCATGACATCAATGTCTTTCTTTTAATTCCAACAATTAATTATAAATAGTAGTATCATAAAGTAATAAATGGAGGAAAATTAAATGGAGAGGATCAATTTTTCCTTTTATAATATTTGTTTCACTTTATTAATTATAGTATTCGGTGGTGTATGTGTCAAGAAATACAATGGTTTTTAGAAAGAGCTGTGATTGGCAAGCCGATACTTCAATCCGAAAAAGAATACCGACTGACATGCCACAGCAAAAAAACAATGAAGAATATTGAATTTTCTATTTGTTTATTGGATATACACGGATGTCAAGTATTCGTAACTCTTCTCGTATCACTATTTTCGGCCTGTCAAATATTATTTTTTTAGAAATAACCAAAAATCATATAACTTTTTTTATTAATTGAGAGAATGGTTGTCTATAATTTAAACTTTTTATTCCATATGGAAAGAGAAAAAAAATTTTCATATCAAGGGAACAACTACTGTCTATAGAGGAGAAAATAGAAAAATCATTGAAAATAAAAGTTACGACATCAATTTCCAAGTGAACAAGGTATAATAATTTGGCAAAAAAAAAAAAAAAAAAGGTCTAATAAGATGTATCCTAGGAGCTCCAAGTAAATGGAGGGTCTTAAAGATACTTTTCAGGTATATGTGGGAATTTTTAAAAGTTATAGAAAAATGAAATGATATTTTCAAAGTTCAGATTTTCTGTGCACCTGAGCAATAATTTAAGGACATATTTGTAGTTATCCAAAAAGATCTATCCCCAATATCTATTTTTTTTAAATTAAAAATTTGAAAGATCAAATGTGAAATAAATATTTATGATTTTCTATTTCTATAAAGCTACTTCTTCATTATTCTAGGGAGCTTCTAAGGTTTCATCTATCATTTTGTGAGGATCCCAATTTTAATTTATATTTATTAGATTAAAACTATTGAAAAAACTATTAGTTCAATAATTCAAATCTAATTAATATAAAATAAAATAAAATAAAAGAATAGAGAGCTAAACGATGCTTTAAAAAACAAAAACATGGTGTTAGAAAAATCCCTATTATGATTTCAACCCATACATATGATCCGAATTTGAAAATATGCACATGGCCAAATTTGATATTTACTCTATTTCTTTTCTAGTGTCTGCGCACCGTATCCCCTTTTAGATTTTATTATATTCTACCTAAGCAACCGTATCAGCTTAAACTAAGAAAATGAAAAACCATTCTTGTTTTAGTATCTTCATTTGAATTCATACTCTTTAAATTCTTTTGCCGTACTATAATAATATGCTCGTACTAATAACTTATGTCAATAAATTCATTTATGTAAATCTCCTCTCCTTGTTACAAAACTAATAATACGACTAGAAATGAAGAAAGAAGTTAAATTTCAAAAATTTGGCAGTGCCCGAATTTTGTTTCATACATATTACTGTTTCATTTTGCTAAGGAAATAAAATCTCGTAATGCGTTGACGAGTAGTTAATAATCAAACAAGTAGGTGATTAAAAGACCATTTTTCTTGCTTCATCCGCTATTGACTTGATATTCACAATCTCTAACTCCATAGAACACCATTTTCTCCCCCACCCCCCGCAATGCTTAATAACGCTGGGTGCCAAAATGTTACTAGTATGAATGCCCTAAATTGTAATGTAAATAAATCGTATGGATTATGAGAGATAAGAAACACTTATTAATAAGGTCAAGATAGTGAATACTAAACAAATACTAATCAAGAACTTTTAGATTAAATAAGATAAGCCTCTAAATCACCTCTTAACTTATTCATTTATTATTAGTGGTTGGGATATTATAAATGGTATGAAAGCTAACCTCTGAATTTTAAGTATTAAATTTGGTGATGAACTAAGATGGAAATGGGAGGGGAGAGAGAGAGAGATGTGGAAGCTTGCGATTATGTGTTTTGCTTGCATGGAAAGGCAATATGTCCTTTGGGCAAAAAAACAAAAAAAAAAAAGGCAATATGTCCATGTGGTGACGCTTGGACAAGGTATTGCCCTTAATCTTCTAAGATAAGGGAGAAGGATGATGACATTGCATGTATATGTAAGCACCTATGCGATACTAGAAGTAGAAGATGGAATTTGGATCATCTCCATTTATTATTTTTTCGATTTTCTTCGATTTATAAATTAATTATTGAGATTATCTAAATTTTTGAAATATCATGTAATGTCATTATGACGCCCTTATATTCTTTATAACATCAGCCATTAATTATACATAGCAATATTATAAAAGAGTATATTGAGAGAGATTGAGGAAAGTAAACGGAGAAAATTCATTTCCAAAAAATAGTGATATTGTAATGTCCCAAATGGATTAGGGAAGACTAAGTGATAATAATTTAGGGTATGTACTACGACCAATTTTGATATTTGATAGGAGCTCTTGTGTCGAGTCAATAAAATCATCTATTAACTTAGCTTTTCACAACCATGCAACAACTAAAAAAAAAAAAAAGTTAGAATAATTTTAGTATTCTTCAAAATTCAAACTTAATTCCATGCCCCTTAAGCATACAACTATCATCACCACCATAAAATACAGTTGGAGTGATGTGGCCGTTAATAAAAGTAATATATGGATATTAAACTAAAAAAGTATTTCGTGTCATAAAGAATTGCGGGGAGTGTTTTAATCAATTTTCAAACGGTAGAGTTATATGTATTCTGAATATAGTCTGAAGGATATTTCTATAATTTACCAGATTTCTGACGCAGTGAATGGCTAATAATGTAAAATATATGAGAGAGTAAAATATAAATTATTGATTCTAACACTTTCACAGCTATTAGATAGGTTTTTTTATCTGCTTAATGACCCTAAACTTAATAAGAAAATAGAGTAAAATTGAAAATGAAATTGTAAATTAACTAAACGGATGAAAAATCTTTGACAACCTTGCACACTAAGAAGACACAAAATTAACCATAAGAAACATGCCAAACAACTTGTTTTAAGTGTAATAGACTCAAATTAGTCTCTTTTGATATATTTTGGGTTTCTTAACTCTTCATATGCCAAAAAATATGGTTGGTTAAAGTTGACCCATCCGTAAGAAAAAAAGAAAAAATCAACTCCAGAGGGACTTTTTAAGGTTATTAAGCCAATCAAAATGACTATATCTTCTCTTTGACCTATAGTAGGAAATATATGGTTAGGGTAAAACGTTTTACTTAATAGTTCTATTTTATTTTACATTTGAGAAAAGAGCTCTATTAGTGTTGTGATGTAGGTTTTGAGAAAGGCTTGAAGAAGTTAATGCTTAAAGTAGATAGCTCTTTAGAAGAATCCTATTGTATCCTCTAGAAAGGACTTAGAAGATATTGTTGATCTACCACAAGAAAACCTAGATCTTCATTATATAGCCAGAGATGGACTACAAAGACATATTGATATTATTGTGTTCATGGTGCATTTAATCAGGTTGAATAAAGTTAGGCTAAGAAGAAGATCGGTTCACCAAAAGTGAACTTGAAGAACATTATTGAACCTTAGGAGGAATGATTAGGTAACAAATATGATGGGGGGTTTAAGTTAGTTAAGTCAATATAGAAGTATTCAACTTAAACTTGAGCTTAATAAGAAAGTCCAAAGTTGAGCTTAATCTAAGCTAGCAATCAATATATTTAGGGTTAGCATAATTAAACTCAATTATGCTTATTTCTTCAAACTAATATAATATTAATACTTGAACTTGGCTCAAACTTGACTTGCAAATGAACTTGACTTAATGTGAATTGAATCTACAAACTTAACGAGCAATTCTCATGAAACTTAAGCTTGATTATATATATTACATGAGTAAAATATCACTATTTTTTTAATGGTTTGTTCAAAATTGTGGATTGGTTTGATTGGTTTTGTTACTCTCCATGAATAACCGAATAAAGCTATGCATAATATCTTCAGCAATTACGAGTATTGTGTCCCGAGTTTTCAAGCACTATAGTTTCTTGCTTTCCTTCTCCAACTTAAGCTTATAAATATGGCCTTGGGTTTTACTTGATACCTCATATTATAATGTCTAAGGAAACACTTTTATATGTTTCGTAAGTATAATGAGAACATAAGATCCGTTAGAAGATTAGTGCAATTTACTTATACTCTTATCGCTTTTGTTTTTCTAGCCAAAATTGGGGTTTTTCATATTGAATCTTTTCTTGAATCTTCTTCTCTATCTATTATTTCAACTTGTTTATCTCCATTTCTATGTTAATTCATTGGCTTAATTGAAACTTTTAGGGTAACAAATTTTCCATTCCAATTAAACAGTTGACATATTCTCTATATCTACATCACTCATATGTTGACATAAATGATAATTCATAATAATAATTTAAATGAACTATTTTCTTTTTTTTTTTTTCTTTTACTAATTATGTATTGCAATAATGTCATTGATAGATATATAGATGAAGATGCCAAAGATAATAATAGGAACATTTTCTGCCATGTTGTTGGGTTCGAGTTAGGCATCCACCCAATTATGACCTGACTTAGATATAGCAGTTTCGTATTACTGTTGGAATTAATAAAAGTATACTATTCATTTTTCTATTCATACTTGTATCCCTTATATTCTATTAGCTTTTTTCTTTAGTTGTGTTGCTTACAAGTTTATGCCTTATCGGCTATCATTACGTGCGAATTAGGCTTGTTTACTACTATAGAAGTAGAATAATAAACGCTGTATGGTTTGTTTATGTGTTAGAGAAAACCTTAGACTATGACAATAATTTCATAAACATGATTTTTTTTTCTTTTGAGTAATAAATTTGTTTGATTGAATAAATTTTATTTTTATAATTGGTATCAAAAACAAATTATACCATATCGTTGAAGCTTTAAGAAACAAAAAAGAAAAAAAAAAAATCGATCAACTAACGAAATTCTCGTCAACGGAAGTCGAACAAATTGAAGGCCTGAGAAAATCAAAGGAAGGGAAAAAAAGGAAAATCTCGATGACGGAAAATCTCGGACATCGTGATTAACTTCTTCCTCAAAGGAATTGAAGGCCATTCTTTTAAATCCAACGGAAAGGAGGAATAATTCGTTGGAAGATTCCAAGTCCCAAAAAGGGAAAAACATCCAGCGATCTTGTGAAGCAAATTTAATAGGCTTGTGAAAATCCAAAATGCACAGGCTTTGCCAAGAGCAATTGTTTTGGACAACAATTGCAATTCCGGTCAAGACAACGTCGCGGCTCGTATTGATTAGACAAGGATTGCCATGAAAATCAAGTCTTTCGTAAACAATTATTTCGGCGATCTAATCATTTTTGGCCAGTTTTTATTGTGGAAATATCCAATTATGACTACGAATACAAATCATATACAATTACTTTTATTGAAATTTGATGGAAAAAATAATTTTTATGAGTAGAAAGTTCAGATGCAAATTTTCTTGTGAAGCGTTAGTGTTTAGGACATCATAAAGAATGGTTTCAACAAATCAAAAAATCTTGAGACGTTCTCAGATGCACAACAATGAGATTTATCTCATAATCAACTCAAAGATGATCAAGTTATTTATTATATTTTTCAATGTGTTGAACTTTAAATATTTCAAAAGATTATTAATTCCAAGTCTTCAAAAGAGGTATAGGACATTTTAAATCAATCCTATCAAAGAGTAGAACAAGTTAAGAAGACTTGATTGTAAACACTGAAAAGGAAGTATGAATTGCTTCGACAAAAAAAAACGAGACGATTTCTGATTATTTCCTACATACATAGAAACTTGTCGATAATATGAAGACAAATAGCAATACTATTATAGATGTTCGAGTTATGGAGAAAATCCTTCGTACCTTAACAAAAAGATTTGATATTGTAGCTATAGTTGAAGAAAAGATAGATCTCAATACTAAGAAAAAATTGAGCAAGCCTTGGAAGCTCGAGTAAATATTAAGAGGAGAGATAGAGGTGGCAAGAATTTTCAATCCGGTAAAGAAGAAAATGTGAGTCTAATCAAAATCATGATAACTTATCAATTCAATATTACAAGTGTAAGAAATATGGTCATAAACAAGCTAAGTGTATGGCACATATTCAATGTTATAACTATAATTGATATGATCATGCTAATAAAGACAATCGTGCCAATCTAAGGAATGATAAGAAATTTAATGCAAAAATTATAGAGAATGGTGCAGATAATAGAAAAATCTTATTGATTGTCAATCATGATAATGTTATGGATGATAGCCAAAGATGCAGCAATCATCTTAGTGGTAGAAAGGACTTATTTATTGATTTTGATGATATTTTTCGTACTTCAATAAAACTTGGTAATGATCCCAGCATTCTAGTATGTAGGAAAAGTAAAAGTGGCATTAGGTTAAAAGATGGGTCTCTAAACTATATTTCAAAAGTATTTTACTCCCTTAATGTTAGTTAGAATCTTCTTAGTATGGGATAACTAGTAAAGAAAAATTATGACTTACAGTTTAGCAAATATGGCTGTACAATTCTTGATGTTGATAAACGAATCATAGTAAAGGTAAATATGCCTAAAAATTGCTTGTTTCCTTTGAAGCTTAATTACAATATATCTTATTGTTATGCTTCTATGATTGTTGATGATAATTGGTTGTGGCACATGAGACTTATGCACTTGAATTTTTGTAGTATTAACTTTCTCTCTTGTAAATAGTGGGTTTCTAGCTTATCTAATATTAGTGTACCTAATAAAGTATGTGAATCTTGCAATTTGGGTAAGAAGCATAAGCATGTCTTTCCTAAAGAGAAAGCATGGAGAGCTCATAGGTCACTTGAGCTTATTCATTTAGATTTATGCTTTGTAGAGGTTCCTTCAATTGGTGGTAGCAGGTATTTTATTACTTTCATTGATGATTTTAGTAAGAAGGCATAAGTTTATTTTCTAAAGCATAAGTTTGAAGCATGTGATACATTGAAATTATTTGTGACTTATGTTGAAAGACAAAGTAGATATCAAGTTAAAATTTTGAGAACAGATAAAGGTACAAAATATACTATGTGTGATGAATTTCTTAAAAAGCATGGTATTTAACATCAATTAACTGCTAGATATACACCTCAACAAAATGGTGTAGCTAAAAGAAAAGATAGAATTGTTATGGATATGATGAAATGCATGTTACATAGTGAAAATCTACCTAAGCAATTTTGGGTAGAAGTAGCTGCATATGCTATTCATGTTTTAAATAAGTGTCCTATTAGGAGTATTCGTTATAAGACTCCATAAGAAGCTTGGAATGATAGGAAGCCCTACATCGAGCATCTCAAGGTATTTGGCTGTGTAGCTTATACTCATGTACTTGATGAGTTGAGAAAGAAGCTCGATGATAAAGTAAAAAAATGTATCTTTATTGGGTACAATCATAAGACAAAGTGTTACAAGCTATACAATCCAAAAACTAAAAAGGTGATTGTCAATAAGGATGTCACTTTTGATGAAAATGGTGTTTGGGATTGGTCTAATGAAGAGAAAATTTCACAACCAACTCTTATTACCAGTGTTGGAAATAATGTTGATGCAGATGCTGATATACAACCTATGCTTAGAGAACCTTCTAATCAACCATAGAGATCCTCTATCTTTAAAGGAAGTTACCAGTAATGATTGCTGGGTGAAAGCAATGGATGATGAAATTCATTCTATTGAAAATAATGGAACTTGGGAGCTTACTATACTTCCCAAGGATAAGAAGCCAGTTGATGTTCAATAGGTGTACAAGACCAAGTAAAAGTCTAATGGAGAGGGGGATCATTTCAAAGCATGTTTGGTTACAAAAGGTTATAAGAAAAAGCTAAGTATTGACTATTGTGAGGTTTTTGCTCCTATTGCTAAATTTGATACTATTAGAATGCTTATTTCACTTATTGCTCAAAATAGTTGGAAAATTTTTCAAATGGAAGTTAAGTCTACCTTTTTTAATAGTGTACTTAAGGAGGAGGTATATGTTGATCAGTCTCCTCGCTATATGAAGAAGAGGGAAGAAGACAAGGTTTATAAATGGAGAAAGGCTTTGTATGGCTTAAAGTAAGCTCTTGAGCTTAGTACAGTAGATTTGATTCTTAGTTTATTAATCATGGTTTTCAGAGATGTTCATATAAGCATACTTTATATGTTAAATCAGGTTTACAAGGTGATATTATCATCATATGCTTATATGTTGATGATTTAATTTTCACTAGCAAGAACTCTAATTTGCTAGTGAAGTTTAAGGAGGCTATGATTAATAAGTTTGAAATGAGAGATATGGGCTTAATGTCTTATTTCTTTGGTATTGAAGTGAAACAAACAGATTCAGATATCTATATTTCTTAGAAAAAATATGTCAGTGATGTATTAAAGAGGTTTAGGATGGATTCATGTAAACCAATCTTGACTTCAATTAAAGAGAGATTGAAACTAGTCAAAGATGGTAATGGTGACTTAGTTGATGCAACTAATTACAAAAGGTTGGTAAGAAGCTTGAGATATTTGATAGCTACCAGACCAGATATTATGTTTAGTGTTGGCATTGTTAGCAGATTTATGGAGACTCCATGTCAATCTCATTGGCAAGTAACTAAACATATCTTGAGATACATCAAAGGTACATTTAGTGATGGAATTTTTTATTCTTATATTGATAATGTGAAGCTTGTTGGTTATACAAATAGTGATTGGGCTAGTGATGCTGACATGAGAAAAAGTACTTTTGGTTTTGTTTTTCATCTTGGGATTGGAGTTTTTTCTTGGTCATCTAAGAAGTAACAAGTGGTGGCTCTATCAACAATAGAGGTAGAATATATAGTTGCAGTAGGATGTGTTATGCAGGTGATTTGGTTAAGAAGAATGCTAAGTGAGTTACAACATCAACAAGCTGTGCCTACCAAAATCTTTTGTGACAACAAATCAACAATTGCTTTGACAAAGAACCCAGTGTGTTATGGTTGCAGCAAGCATATTGACCTTAAGTACCATTATATTCGTAAATTGGTGAAGGAGAATGAAACTGTAATTGAATTTTGTTCCTCTGAAGAGCAAGTTACAGATATCTTTACAAAGCCACATAAAGTAGATGTGTTCCTAAAGCTGAAGAAGATGCTTAGCATGGTAAAACTTGAAGACTTAATTTAAGGGAGGTGTAAATACCTCATTTTCGCAATTTTTCATTTTTGTTTTATTTTAGTTGATTCAGGTTAAAAAATAAAAAAATAATAATAATAAAATAATAAAAATAAAAAAATAAAACAAAAGAGTCGAGTCATATCGAATCGAGTCGAGTCGAGTTATATCAAGTCAAATCGTATCATATCAAGTCGTATCGTATCAAATAGTGTCGTATCGAATTGAATCGAATCATATCAAGTTGAGTCGAATCATATTGAGCTAAGTCAAATTATATCGAGTCAAGTTTAGTCGAACCGAGTCACGTTGAATCGTTTAAAATCAAGTCGGATAATGGTGTGTGATTAATTTAATACATTTTAAGTCGTTAGAAAGTTGGGCTTTATTAAAATAATTTTGGCTCAATCCGATTTAAAGTAGATTTTTATCTAATTTATATTGGGGCAGAATAAACTTAGGATTTATCAGATAAGTTATTAGGCTATATCTAATTGGATCAAATCGGGTTTTGAAAAATAAAAAGCCCGAATTAAGTAGGGTTTCTAAAAGTTATGTTAGATTTTCTAAAGATCGTTTCAATATGGAAGATACGATTGTGAGTTTATAAATAGCACATTGGCAGCGGACAAAAACACATTTTTTTAAATTATACACTGTAATTTCTAATCACATTCGCACTCCACAAATACTTGATCGAAGTCAACCCCTTCATGCCACAACAAACTAACAGAATCTCCTTTAACAATCTACAAAGCCTCATTCCCTTGACGACTAAATCTCCATCAACAATCTATAGCTAACATCACCTGACACAAGTCGAGATTCTGAAGTCCATAACGAGCCCCTAGATCGTTCCTAACGTAATTTAAACCTAATCCCTTGATGCCAAATTGCAATCCTCACTGTCTACTCCACAAACCGAAGCTCTACGCCATCCACTCCACAAACCGAAGCTCCACGCCATCCACTCCACAAGCCGAAGCAGCTGCATCTATAACTCTAACGCCAACACGTTGATCTGTTAACCAACCGAAGTCCATCACCTGAATGCTGATCCTCATTCACATGCCCTGATGCCCTCACTCCAATTCACTATCAGAAGTCCATCTCTTGTAATCCAAGTATGTGTCCCCCAATCTTCACAGCTGCATCTCCTTGACATTCCATGCCTAATGCACAACTCCCTGATACATATTGCTCGAATAAAGTCTAAGCAACGATTGACAGTAGCCCCATAATCGCTTGATCGCCAACAAAGCTAGACACAATTCCAAAACGCACTCCCTAATGAATAGAATACATCTATAATTCCACTCCAACTGCTAGCCTAATGAACTTCAATTTTGCAACAGACCAATCTCCACTACTTAACATCTTGACCGATGGCAACAACAAAGAAGCAAAAATTCTAGCCACATACATTCAGTTGTCCACACCAACAGTTGCACAATCTACATGACAGCAATCCAGCGAAGCACACATAATCCCGACATGAATAAGAACATTAGCATGACGCCTAGACGATCACAACGTATGATCATGCATGACATGTAGGTAAAATTATTTTATTTTATTTAGTTCAATTATTTTACTTACTTATTTTTTACTTTAGTACAGGTTTATTATTATTATTTTCATATTACATGATATTTTTTATATAATTCCAATAAAATCTAGTTAAATTAAGTTTCTAGTAAAATCGTGTATTTTTGAAAAAATAAACATATCTTTAGCATATCTTGCAGTTGAGATTTTAAAAAGATATGTATAAAGATATATATATCTAAATTGTATCTTTAACATATCTTGCAGTTAAGATTTTAAAAAGATACTTATCTTACAATTAGGATTTAAAAAAGATACGTATCTAGATCATATCTTTAACATATCTTATAATTAAGATTTAAAAAAGATATTTTTTTATACATAATGGTTTTAAAAATAAAAATCTTAACCGGAGTTTTTCAAAAAGATTTAATTAGGGTTTTCTTTAATTTAGGAAAATTAGATTTCTTAGGTTTTTTCAAAAAAAAAATTATTAAAAAAACATAAATCTAGCTCGATTTTAGAAATAAAAAGAATCCACCCACTAAATATTTTGTAAAAAGAAAACTACGACTGTATTGATTCCGACTAGCAGATACATAGGTACCTTTGATGCAACCGTATAAAAAAAATTTTTAAGAAAATTTCCTTTTTCTTAGAAATTCGTAATAAAAAAATAATCTAAAAATCACTTTAGTTATCTTCCGTATGTTAAGGTATATTTTTAGTATTTTTAGGAAACTATAAAAATAAAAACCCATCAATTTTTCTTTAGTTTTTACATAATGATTTAATCTTAATAAATTAGCTCCCAAACTTGGCTTTTTCTAGTTTAATTTTCTTAAAAATATCATTTTCTTAGAAAATCCGCAAATTAGTGATCAAATTAAAGTTTTCCCACTCACAAACCCTAATTTCACTTTTTACCAGTTGAACTGATTGGCGACTCCAAATTTTAAATTTTTTTTAGAAAAATATTTTCTTAATTTAATATCAAATAATTTATATTAAGCGGACTGAGCTTGATATAGATTAAATTAAGGAAACCGAAATAGGACTCGATAAGAGGTAATGTTGGAATTAATTAAACCAAGTAATATTATATTTTTAGTAGTTGCTTAGATGTCATACTTTTATTGGTTATTAAGGTGTTTACGGTATGCCATATCACGTGTTATTATTTCTCTATTTTAACCTAGCTATATAATATCTTATTTTAGGATGTGGATGTTAAGAAAGATAATTGAAAAAGGAAGACAATC
Source organism: Lumnitzera littorea (assembly GCA_024138015.1). Classification (NCBI taxonomy): domain Eukaryota; kingdom Viridiplantae; phylum Streptophyta; class Magnoliopsida; order Myrtales; family Combretaceae; genus Lumnitzera; species Lumnitzera littorea. The sequence goes on from JAMXBB010000008.1 coordinate 94,188,302, forward strand.
AAGAAACATTAGATGCCATAAGTATGTTTTCTTCTTTTGAGTAATAAATTTGTTTAATTGAGTAAATTTTATTCCTAGATTAACAAAGACCACAGGTCGACTTCATTGATGCAACCAATTTAACCCAATTCATATAGGATTGAATTTGGTTCTCCTCTTTGGAATATACAATTTATTTATTTATTTTTTTTTTCCAAAGAGTACACCAATTTATTAAAATAATAAATGTACATAGAAAAATAAAACAAATAGTAAACCATAAAAAAAACTCTAAAATATCAAGAATGTGGATAATTTATTACTTTATAAATAAATATGCATTACATTCAAAAAAATTTTGCTCCATTTGGTTCATCTCTTTTTTTTTTTGTCTTATTGGTGTCTTTTCATGTATACTTAAATCTTGAGTTTGGTAAGAATAAGATACTAAAAAGATGAAAATATAATTTCGTTTATACTCTTCTTCTAAAATTAATTGTCCAATTAAAATAATTATCTCCAATGTATAAATATTTTTTTTTCAAATATTTTCTATTAAAAATGTATGAAATTTCATTTCCTAATTCTAATACTTCAATCACCATATTTATATAATTATGAAATAAAAACAGATAAGATACAGATAAGATAGTTTCCAAACATCATATTTTATATAAATATAAATAAGATACAAATAAGAAAAAGACAATCTAAATAAAACCTTTATTGACCCCATTTGGCCTTTTCGACCCTTAACCCTTATTCATTTCCAAGTCAACCTCTAGATCTAGATAAGATAATATTTGTTTTCTACCAATGATTAAGATTATAAATGAGCCGAGTTGCATAAGTTACTTGTATGCAACTCAAGCTACTTGAGCTCAAGCTTTGATTCATAAATGTAGATATTCAATTTTTGCCCATAATAGTTATTATTTTTGTTTTTAGGGTTATAATTTAGAAAATAATAAAAAAAAATTGAAAAATGATAAAAAAGACAAAAAAAAAATAGAAAATTGTTAGAAAAAAAAAACTAAGAAAGAAAAAATTTGAAAAAATTAATTTGATGGAATCTTGACTAAATAGTTGTCGAAAAAAAAAAAAATCTAATACGATGACGTTAAATCTAATAAAATCAAGATTTGTAAGATTCGAATCTATTTCGGATCTTTATCAATTTAGATTTGATTTGATTAGATTCGATTCAATTTAAAAGATTTCTTTTCGAGTTTTGTAAATAGAGGTTGCATGGTGCATGCCAAAAAAGGAACAATCACACATTTGTTAAAAACACGCTCGAACCCACTCTTTAGACCAATTCTATAGTTGTGCGCGCGATATAACTGAGGATCCAATTTATTCCCTTTCATCAACTTTACGTGCTTTATCTTGCAAGTACATAATAATGGTTTTTAATTATTATCTATAGCTTATCTTATTTATTTATTTTTATTTCACTTAGTATATGCGCAGTTATTTTTTAGATTTGTATTAATTTTTTTTTTATTTTTGTCATATCTTTAATTGCTAGTAATTAGTTATAACATTAGTGTCTAGTAAACATGTGTTAACTTAAATTTTTGGTTTTTTTTTTTAGATTTCATATTTTCAAAATGACATTTTTATAAAGTCTCATATTTTACAAAATCTTGTCCTTTGCATATTGTATTTATTTAGAAAAATTACATTAGTAATGTTAGAGTTTTCTAGAAAAAAAAAATCATTTTAATGTTCATAAAATAAAAAAAAATATTTAATTAATTTCTTTTTTTACTAAGAGATATCTTTTCCATAGTTTAGGTTTCTTTTCTATGATTTGAATATCTTTTCTATAGTTAGACATCTTTTCCATAATTTAGGCTTCTTTTTTATAGTTTAGACATCTTTTCTATGATTAGACATCTTTTCTATGATTTAGGTATCTTTTCTATGATTAGGAATTTTTTTCTTTTTAATGTTTTAAGTATCTTTTCTATATAAAAGATTCATTATGTAAAGCATTGCATATTTCATAAAAATTGTATAAAATCTTTAAGGTTTTTCTTGAAAATAAAAAAAAAAATTTATCACTTAGTTATTTTTAAATAAAAATCTTAATTTGAGACTTTTCAAAAATTAGGTTTTTAAGTTTTTTTTTTATAATTAGGAATAAAAATTAGGCTTCTAAAGATTTTTCTTAATAAAAATAAAATGATTAATAAAAACACAAATTCAACCAATTATTTTTTTTTTTATAAAAAGAACCAACACATTAAAGTTTTCGGAAAGAACTACTATCGTCTGATCCTAACTAGCGGGTATGTAGGTACTTTCGAGGCGACAATAAAATATGTAGAAACTTAAGTTCTTTTCCTTTTAATTAATTAATTATTTATTTATTTTAAGTATTATAATTAGAAGAATAATCCTAATTTCAATAAATAGATAGTGGTACTCGTTAAGATTCAATAGGTTAGCTCCCAAATTCGGAATCCTCTAGTTCTTTATTCAAATTAAAATCAAAGACCAATAGCCAAATCGTAATCAATTCACCTAATTGATTACGGTTTTTTTTTTCTTTTCCTGACTTTAGTCGGGTGGCGACTCCAGAAATTATTTTCAATAAAAAACCAGAATTTCTCAATTTCTTTAGTCAAAGATTAATATTAAATGGGTTAGAGTTTAGTATTAATCAGGAAATGAAAAATTAATTTTAAATAAAAGAAACCAAAAAATCAGGCTCGATTATTTAGCGACTCCACTAGGGACGCTAGAGGGTTAGCCACTAAAATTTACTGAAGATAGGATTGTTTTTCAAGAAAAAAAAAACAACAAAGGATGGAAAAATATAAAGACAAAAAAAAAAGGGGAACTTAGGTATGTTATTTTATTTATTTTATATATTTGTTTATTTTATTTTTTTTACTAACATTTTTTTATTGCAGTTTATTTAAGGGATAGTTTTGGAGGTTTACTTTGTTTTTATTTCTCTACATCATAAATGCATGGTAAATACGGTCAAAACCTAGCCGCCTTACTACCTTAGACGGGGGACTATTGTGTAAGTTTCGAATGTTATGGGGCAACCACCTTTCAAAGTCGATCAGGCTACCCTACTCAAGTTCAAATGCGACCACAAAACTGTTGCTTTAATAAAACGTGGTGGCTGCAGAACTTGAGAACCTTTTGAACCCACCCTTTATATTATACAAAAACTTTTTTCAAAAAAATTTTATAAGAACCTATGATGCAGCAGACCTAAATAGATAAAGGTAGTTGTGAAGTTGTAGTTGTAATATTTCCTTGTAAATAATTTGTAATAATTTTGTATAAAGTTTAGAATAGGTGATGATTAAAATTTTGATTTTTTCTTTTTTTCCATAACTATGGCTAGATCAAGTCAAGAGGCTTCCAAACAGAGCCACGTCTACCCACCTCATTGGCCTTAAAAGATACTCTAGATATGGTTTTAACTTTTTAGCCCAAATAAGTAAGAATTTATTAGGAACAAGATTAGGCTCATCTTACCCCTATAGAAGTGCCCTATGAATATTACCTAGTTGCAAACCTTAGTACATCCATTAAGGCTCGTATCTATCACTTTTTATTTGGGCCCACATCAATTGAGCCCAACCTTCACAAAGTAAATAAATAAAAATAATAAAAACAAAACAAAAAGAATCAAATCTATAAAATAATTTCAAGTAGTTACCGTTTTGCTTAGTATTTTACCAGCCAGAAATATTCATTCTTTTGGATAGATTGACTCCTTAACCTTTATCATTCGGAATAAATATGATTTAGATTTTTAATTTTATTTTTATTTAGTCTTTTTCCTTTAGAATTCCTCATTTATAAATAGACCCTAAGTAATGTTGTTTTAGGTTTGTATATAGAATTTTACTAAACCAACCCTCCATTTACAATTCCATCACTCGATCTTTGTAACACAAAAGCCCTAACTTTTCCTCTCTCTCTTTCAAAAAAAAAAAAGAAAGAAAGAAAGAGAAAAGAAAGAAAAAAGAAGGAAAGGAAAGAAAAGAAAAAGAAAGAAATTTACTAACAGTTACAAATCCTTATAGGGTTCGAAGCAAACATAATTACTTAGCCCATTAAAGCGGCTAACCTAAACAGACCTACTTGGCTCGAGAAAATAACCAACCAAACCTGAGCCCTAGCTCATCAAGATAGTTGAACTGACTCAAGCCTTGAGCCATCAAGTCCAACCATGAACCGAGTCAAAACACAAAGCCATGAAACACTATCATAAGCTTAATCCCCGATACAAACAAAAAGGGCAATTCATTAGTCCTTTCCACTTCAAAAGTTATCAGTTCTAGCCCATTCGAACTTTAAAGAACCTAACCTAAAATCACATATGGAAGCTTAAGGGTGTTAAGACCTATAAGTCTAGGGCATGGGGCATTTAGTCTTTGAAATTTCACAACTAAGGCATGTTCCAAGGAATTAAAGAGTAAGGTTAATACCCTAAGGTCGATCAATCCTTATGTAAAGAATTGGTAACTCACTTTTAAAAAGTTTTGAATGAAAAGAGGCGAACTATATCCTACATACTAACTCTTAAACACTTTGAGAGTTAAGAAATATAATGGTGAGGATATTTTGGACTCATTCCTTAAAGGAGGTCCATTTTGAATTTGATATGCAGACCGGAATGAAGTTAGGCATTCATTTTCAAATCCCAAACAAAAATATCCTTTGATAACCCCGTTGGACTGATCTAGAGTCCTTTAAATGTAAACCCTGTCAAGAACTACCCTTCAGTGGGGCAATTCGGAGGTTAGGGTCATTAATTAGGAGAGATGAATAAAATTGATTTGTGTTTATCCTAGTAATAACAATTCAAAGATAATTTTTGTTTTCGATAAGTTGTTCCCTTTGAAGAAGAGTTAACATTTTTTCTAGATACCCCAAAGGCCACACATATCTTACCTAAGCCAATGCACTCTAAACCTATGGATTTAGGGTCTTGATTCATCTAGAGATAAAAACTTGACAAAAGAGATAGTTATTTTTTAGGGAGAGAAAAGAAAGAAATGAAATGAAATGAAATAAAAAAAGAAAAAAAGAAAAAGAAAAAAACTACAAAAAAGGAAAATGAAGAAATACCCAAATATTCGGCTTGAGAAAATCCCCAATCAAAGAAGGCCCAAGTTGCTCTAAAAACACAAGGCCTTGAATAGCATTCTCAACCAAAAACACAAAACCTCAAATTCATTCAAAATCACGTTCTCAACCACAAACCAAAAACTCCATATTCAGTTCAAAATCACACTTCAAATCATGAATATAAACCTTTTCTATCCACTCAATTCTTAAACACAAGACCTCCCCACCCACAATACCTCCTTACTTAAAGCTCTTCCAATTTTGAAGAATAATTTATCTAAGATAAAAATTATTTTTGAAACTGAGGCAAGCGTACATCTAGTTCATTCCTAAGGGTTCTTGACTTGTACCCCCTAGGTTGGATGAAAGCACTTCTTTCAAAATAAGCCCTTTCTATTAACTTCTTTTGAAACCATTTGACCAAAAGCCCAATTTACAATACTGAACCCAAAAAGACCTAACAGATCGATCAAAGCGTATCACTTACAAACAGGATTATAATTTCTAGAATAGTAATCAAGATTGAAATCTAGACCAAGAGTGCATAAGGAAGTCCTCTTCGACTAAACTAATCATGAGTTACCTTTTCCTTACGAAATGAATGTTTAAGGCCTATCTAAGAAGCTCAATGTTTAGGTTATAAACTAAGGTGGATATGAGATGCCCTACATGATTATAGCGTTTGCCTTTTAAATAGGAATTTGAATCCGTTAGTAAACTTTCAAGGAAAAAGAAGGAAAAAAGACAATGAAAAGGAGAGAGAGAAAGTGGAGGCTTGTTACGAGTTTTTCCATTTCATCCATAGTGGCCAAATTTTCAATTCATATTATAAATAGTTTTTACCAAATCCCTCATTTGTGAATTTCTCAAGTTAAGAGTTTTTTTTCTGAGTTAGCTATGTTTCTTAGTCAATAGAGTTTAAGTGAGTCCAAAGGGTGCTTACTCTTTATCCTTTTTCTCAAGGATATAGCCAGCTCATAGAGTACTGTTCCTATCCATATCTTCTTTAGCGCTTCAGCCAGTTCATGGAGCGCTATCCAAATTCATATTCTCATTTAAGGATCTAGCCAGCTCATAGAGCGCAGTCCCAATCTAAAGTTTCTTAAGCTTCCGGCTGGTTCCCAAAACATAGTCCCAATTTATAATCTCTTAAGGAGCTAACCAGCTCATAGAGTACAATCCCAATCCAAAGTTTCTTAAGCTTCTAGCTGGCTCCTAAAACACGGTCTTAATTTATAATCTCCTAGGGAGCTAGCTAGCTCGTAGAACGTAGTCCCGATCTAGAGTTCCTTAGACTCCTAATCACCCGACTCACAAAAAGTTTTCCTTACCTTTAGGTCTTAGCCAGTTCAAAGGGCGCTTTAATCACCTTGGTTAGTCAACTCATTAGGGCACGATCAAGTTTTCTCATCTTTAGGTCTTAGCCAGCTCAAAAGGCACTTTGACCGCCTTGATTAGTCAGCTCATTAGGGCATGACCAAGTTTCTTCGTTCTTTAGGTCTTAGCCAGGTCAAAGGGCACTTTGACCGCCTTGGTTAGTCAGCTCATCAAGGTACGACCAAGTTTTCCTTATTCTTTAGGTTTTAGCCAGCTCAAAGGGCACTTTAACCGCCTTGGTTAGTCAATTCATTAGGACACGACCAAGTTTCCTCATTCTTTAGGTCTTAGCCAGCTCAAAGGGCGCTTTGACCAACCAAGTTTCTTCATCTTTAGGTCTTAGCTAACTCAAAGGGCACTTTAACCACCTTGGTTAGTCAGCTCATTAAGGCACGACCAAGTTTCTTCATCTTTTAGGTCTTAGCCAGCTCAAAGGACACTTTGACTGCCTTGGTTAATCGGCTCATTAAGGCACGACCAAGTTTCCTCATCTTTTAGGTCTTAGCCAGCTCAAAGGGCACTTTAACCGACTTAGTTAATCGGCTCATTAGGGTACGACCAAGTTTCTTCATCTTTAGGTCTTAGCCAGCTCAATGGGCGCTTTGACCGCTTTGACCGCTTTGGTTAGTCAGCTTATCAAGGCACGACCAAGTTTTCCTTATTCTTTAGGTTTTAGCCAGCTCAAAGGGCGTTTTAACTACCTTGGTTAGTTAACTCATTAGGGCACAACCAAGTTTCCTCATTCTTTAAGTCTTAGTCAGCTCAAAGGGCGCCTTGACCGCCTTAGTTAGTCGACTCATTAGAGCACGACCAAGTTTCTTCATCTTCAGGTCTTAGCTAGCTCAAAGGGTGCTTTAACCGCCTTGGTTAGTCGACTCATTAGGGCATAACCAAGTTTCTTTATCTTTTAGGTCTTAAATAGCTCAAAGGGTACTTTGACCACCTTGGTTAGTCGGCTCATTAGGGCACGACCAAGTTTCCTCATCTTTTAGGTCTTAGCCAGCTTAAAGGGCACTTTGACCGCCTTGGTTAATCGGCTCATTAAGGTACGATCAAGTTTCTTCATCTTTAGGTCTTAGCCAGCTCAAACAGCGCTTTGATCGCCTTGGTTAGTCAGCTCATTAGGGCATGACCAATTTCTTCATCTTTAGGTCTTAGCTAGCTCAAAGGGCGCTTTGATCGCCTTGGTTAGTTAGCTCATTAGAGCACGACCAAGTTTCTTCATCTTTTAGGTCTTAACCAGCTCAAAAGGCGCTTTAACCGCCTTGGTTAGTCGGCTCATTAAGGCACGACCAAGTTTCCTCATCTTTTAGGTCTTAGCCAACTCAAAGGGCGCTTTAACCGCCTTGGTTAGTCAACTCATTAGGGCACGACCAAGTTTCTTCATCTTTTAGGTCTTAGCCAGCTCAAAGGGCATTTTGACCGCCTTGGTTAGTCAGCTCATTAGGTCACGACCAAGTTTCCTTATCTTTTAGGTCTTAGCCAGCTTAAAGGGCGCTTTGACCGCCTTGGTTAATCGACTCATTAGGGTACGACCAAGTTTCTTCATCTTTAGGTCTTAGCCAGCTCAAAGGGCGCTTTGACCGCCTTGGTTAGTTAGCTCATTAGGGCATGACCAAGTTTCCTCATGTTTTAGGTTTTACCTAGCTCAAAGGGCGCTTTGATTGCCTTAGTTAGTTAACTCATTAGGGCATAACCAAGCTTTCTCAACACATTCTTTAAGTCTTAGCCAACTTAAAGGGCACTTTGACCGCCTTGGTTAGTCAACTCACTGGGGCACAACTAAGTTCTCTCATTTTATTAGGGTTTTAACCAACTCTAAAAACGCTTACCTATTTCATCTAGTTTAGGATCTTAGCTAACTCAATGAGCGCTTTGCCTACTTTAATTATTCAATCCATAAGGGGGTATAACCAAACTCTCATGATTCCTTTTAAGGTTTCTTATCAGCCTACAACGGTACTACCCTCGCCATTCTTCATTCCAAACTTATCGTTGTTAAATGTCATAGCGTTCTTTAGGATAGAGTCATCTCAAAACAAAAACGGTGTCACTTTTGTCTTTATAGCAAAGTTTTATTCAAACTTCACTATAAAGAGAAGTAATTGTAGACACTCAATTTTTGCCCATAGTAGTTGTAATTTTTATTTTTAGGGTCATAATTTAGAAAATAATAAAAAAAAATTGAAAAATGATAAAAAAGACAAAAAAAATAGAAAATTGTTAGAAAAAAAAGAAAAAAAAAACTAAAAAAGAAAAATTAAAAAAAAATTAATTTGATGGAATCTTGACTAAATAGTTGTCAAAAAAAAAAAAAACAAATCTAATATGATGACATTAAATCTAATAAAATCAAGATTTGTAAGATTCAAATTGGATTCGATTCGATTCAAAATATTTGTTTTCGAGTTTTATAAATAGAGGTTGCATGGTGTGAGCCAAAAAAGGAGCAATCACACATTTGTTAAAAACACGCTCGAACCCACTCTTTAGACCAATTCTATAGCTGTGCACGCGATATGACTGAGGATCCAATTTATTCCCTTTCATTAGTTTTGCGTGTTTTGCCTTGCAGGTATATAATAGTGGTTTTAATTATTGCTTATAGCTTGTCTTATTTACTTATTTTTATCTCACTTAGTATATACGCAGTTATTTTTTAGACTTCTATTAATTTGTTTTATTTTTTTCATGTCTTTAATTGCTAGTAATTAGTTATAACATTAGTGTCTAGTGAACATGTGTTAACTTAAATTTTAGTTTTTTTTTTTTAGATTTCATATTTTCAAAATGACATTTTTATAAAATCTCATGTTTTACAAAATCTTGTCTTTTGTATATTGTATTAATTTAGAAAAACTGCATTAGGTATGTTAGGGTTTTCTAGAAAAAAAAAATCATTTTGATGTTCATAAAATAAAAAAAAATCTTTAATTGATTTCCTTTTTTACTACGAGACATCTTTTCCATAGTTTAGGTTTTTTTTCTATGGTTTAGATATCTTTTCTATGGTTTAGATATCTTTTCTATGGTTATACATATTTTCCATAATTTAGGTTAGACATCTTTTATATGATTAGACATCTTTTCTATGATTTAGGTATCTTTTTCTATGATAAGGAATTTTTTTCTTTTTTATGTTTTAAGCATCTTTTCTATATAAAAGATTCATTATGTAGAGCATTGCATATTTCATAAAAACTGCATAAAATCTTTTGGGTTTTTCTTGAAAATAAAAAAAAAATTTATCACTTAATTATTTTTAAATAAAAATCTTAATTTGGAACATTTCAAAAATTAGGTTTTTAGGTTTTTTTTTTATAATTAGGAATAAAAATTAAGATTCTAGTGATTTTTCTTAATAAAAATAAAATGGTTAATAAAAACATAAATTCAACCAATTATTTTTTTTTTCTTTTATAAAAAGAACTAACACATTAAAGTTTTCAGAAAGAACTATGATCGTCTGATCCCGGCTAGCGAATACGTAGCTACCTTCGGAGAGACAATAAAATATGTAGAAATTTAGGTTCTTTTCCTTTTAATTTTGTATTTATTTATTTTTTTAAATATTATAATTAGAAGAATAATCCTAATTTCGATAAATAGATAGTGGTACCTGTTAGGATTTAATAGGTTAGTCCCTGAATTCGGAATCCTTTGATTCTTTATTCAAATTGAAATCAAAGACTGGTAACCAAATCGTAATCAATCCATCCAATTGATTATGGTATTTTTTTTTTTTTTTTGCTTTTCCCGACTTTAGTCGAGTGGCAACTCCATAAATTATTTTCAATAAAAAAACCGGAATTTCTCAATTTCTTTAGTCAAGGATTAATATTAAATAGGTTAGGCTTTAGTATTAATCAGAAAATGAGAAATTAATTTTAAATAAAAGAAACTAAAAAATTAGGCTCGACAATAAATAAGTTAAGTTTTGATTTTTCTTGTTTATACAAAACATTTAAGCTCAAGCTCATGTTTAGGGTCGCGAGTTGACTTAGGAGTAAGCTCGTTTATATCATTAACGAGACAGCTTGCAGATAGACTCATAAGTTAGCTCGTGAGTTAGCTAATAAGTAGGCTTACTAACTAATATATTATATTAATAATCTTATTACAGGACAAATATAATATAAGAATGTAATAAAAAGAATATAATTAAAAAATTATCAAAAAAATATATATTTTTTAAAAATTTTGAATTTTACTTTAAACTCGAACTAAAGTTTAGATTTGTTTATCTAAACAAATCGAGCTAACAAGCATAAGTTTAGGTTTTGGACTCCATAACAAGCTTATGTTCGAGCATATAATTCTCATACTTATTAAAAATTCATTCTACTCAAGCTAGAGAGTTTTGAAATGGGTTGAGATTGAGTTTAAAAAAAAAAAAAACATTCGCCAGCCTATCTGTGACATGAGCAATAATATCATGGGCGAAGTGAATTGACCAGGATTGGACCTCTTCAATTTGCCCAATTCTCGCTCTCACCGGTCATCACTTGCAATGTCTCTTTAAGATGAGGTAGTGGACAAACACAAATCTCTTTCAATGTTGACAGAGTATTGGATGGTTGCAGCGCAATTATTAGACAGAAGAACGTTGGAAGTTGCATAAAGCAAAACTTTAGTCGATTGAGAATTTGACAACTTTGGACGACAGTTATCAAAACACAAGTTTCGTAGAACTTCCCCAAATATCTGATTGAGGACATATTATGGACTATTACGCAATAATTTCGGTCATCGTCCAATTTTAATTTAACTAATTAATCAGATCGAAAGAAAGAAAAAAAGAATGTGATTGGATTCAACTCATTCTATATATTACAAGTACGTACATTGCGTTGTTAAGGAATTTAGCTTTAACATAATTTCTTAGTGCAATTGTTATGTGATGTTTTCTTTTTTAATCCTTTTCGAAAAAGGATTAATTATTTGATACATGATAACATAAAGAGTTTTGGTATGGCATCTCAAATCCACTTTTTAAAAAATACTCTGTATAAATTATACGTTATGTATATATATATATATATATAATAGGTAATGATTAAAAAAAAAAATTGATATGTATGGTAATAAAATAGATAGTTTCTGAAATAATTACCACATATATTGTACGTACAGATACATTACATATATCAAAACTTTGTTAGTATTTAGTACATGTATATGACAAGTGGTACTACATAAATCTTGCTCATGGATACATTGCAGGTATAAATAACATGTTATACTAATAGCTTTAAATTGAAGTAAGGTTTAAGACCTCGTACATGTTAGATTAAACTTTACGAAATATCAATTATTTTTTAACGAAAGTTTAGCTATTCTATCGTCCTTTTAATATTTAATACATTCTTGAGTCTTTTCGAATTCTAATTGACTCCGAATATTTTGAGCGCCTTGTAATCTGCACGACTTCAAAGATATATATATATATATAATGTATGTATGTATAACAGGATACATGACCCATCTTAAATGTAATCTAAATGATCTTAAGCACTTATAATGGTTTTAACCATTAAATCTTTAAAACTATTGAAAATTTTTTAAGGAAAAAAAATTCTACTTTCTTCAAATTGAACAGATGGAAACACTACAACCCTGTTTTTCATTTATAAGCCGGAGGTTACTTTAGATTAAAGAGAGATTTTGTCATATTAGTTAAATCCAATCAAAGATTTAAAAGAAATTCTTCATCTCATATAAGGGTATAATGGATCAAACTACTTGTAAGTTATTCGACTTTGACTCGATATTTACTCAAATTCAATTCAAGTAAAGTTGAGTCGAGCTCGAACTCAAGCTAGTCGAATAAGTTTAATCGAGCTTGAGTCAGGTATAAATATAAGTTAAGTTTGAGTCGAAGTTGAACATTAATATTACTATAATTAGAAAGAAAATATTTTTAATAAATCTAGTTTAGATACGAGCTTAGTCGAGTGAAGCCTGAGTTTATTGAATGGCACTTCCAATCGCATTTAAGCTCAAAATTCTAAGCTCGAGTCAAGCTCCAGCTTCAAAATTTATGTTGAATTTGAACTCAAACTCAAAATCAATACTATATTATCTCAATTTACTTATTTATAGCTCTTTTATCATATTAAGCTTTACAAACATTCTAAAATTTATTATCGTCCCATCTTACAGTAAATGTACAAGATATCAATAAAAATCAATTATCCATATGCATAAAACGAACAACATTGTTAAGCATAGTCCATAGGTGTATTGTAATTATTGTGTGTTTGTACATATCATATTATATTTTAAGCTTTAGTTGTAGATATAAATATTGTTGTACCCAAAATAGTTAGAGTAACTAAAACATAACAAATCAATTTTCTCTCTCTGCATTCCTTCTCCAAAACTCTTCTCTCTCTGTTTCCTTTTCATCTTCTATCCATTTTTGCACAATTCTCATCATGGTATTAGAGCCACAACTTTCGCCACTAGAAGACACATCATCACCTTATCATATACACCATTCAAACAATCAGAATTCAATTCTTATGTCTCTAGTTCTTACAGGTCTCAATTACAATACCTGGAGTTGTTCTTTTCTTTTGGCTTTATCAATTCATAACAAGACTAGCTTTGTTGATGGATTGATCACGATGCCGTTGAAGGAAGACGTTCTATTTCTGATTTGGAATAGAAGCAACAATTTAATTGTTGCATGGCTATTGTGATCAATTTCACCAACAATTGCTATGACAGTGATGATACATGTATTTGTCAACTATTTCATCTTTTAAGCACTATAATCCAAGGTACTAGGAGTGTTGATGATTATTTTAATGAGCTCAATATGATTTGGCAAAAGTTAAGAAATTTTAGGCAACTTCCACATTGTTCTTGTGGTAGCTGTAATGAGAAGTGTTTTAGTAAATTTGTTGAAATGCCTAAGAAAGATTATGTCTTCAAATTTTTGAACTGATTAAATGAAAATTTTTCAACCTTGAGGTCTTAGATTCTGGTTTTGAAACCATTTCCATCTCTTGATGAAGCATATAATCTGGTTCTACGTGATGAATTTCAAAGACTTAATCGGCCTAAGGATTTTGTGATTGGTGAAGCTTCTGCAATGGTTTCAGTTAATCAAAATCAAGTGAAAAGTGTTCAGCTTAATCGGAGAGGCAAAGGTGAATCGTATTGTACTTATTGTCGAAGATAAAACACTTAAAAGATAAGTGTTATAAGTTGATTGGTTTTCCACTGCATTTCAAGATTAATAGATCTAGAGCAACTGCTACAAATCAAGTTTCCATAGGACTCTCTGATGGTGTTGTAGCCGATGTTACTATAGTGTAAATGGAACTCCAGTTAGTATAGGAAACAATATCACACAGTTTAATAATTTGAGTGTTAACTTGACAAAGGATCAAATTCTTCATCTACTTAGTCTTCTTAATATTCCTGAAAAATTGAATTCAAGTTCCCTAACCACACTTCCTACTAATGCACCTAAAATTTCTCAAGTTTCTATGGTATAGGGATCTAATCTTATAGATATAGCTCATGCTGCACATGTGGCAGGTATTTGTTCTCCTGCCATTTCTCCTTTTGGTTCAAATATTGTACTTTGCGTATTGGATTCTAGAGTTACTGATGACATTGCTAGTTCTTTAGATCTTTTTCATAGTTTTGTTCCTATCACTATTACATTTGTTCAATTACCTAACAACAATCGACTGTCAACCACTCATAAAGGAACTGTTATTTTTTCATCTCAATTGGTCCTATGTGATGTTCTTTTTGTGCCCACATTCAAATTTAATCTTCTTTCAGTTTCAAAGCTTTTAGCTGATAACAAGTGTTTATTCACATTTTCTCAACATGGTGCACTTATCCGAGACTCTTTAACTCAAAAATTAATTGGTCAAGCTAAGGTTGAATCCCACCTTTTCTATTTGGAACAGCAAGTGTAGCATCCTTATTCTTTTAATTTTGATGTTGTATCTTGTAAACATTCTTCAATGTCTCTTATTTCACGAATACTAGATAGTGTGCCAGCTACTTTTGATGTTTGGCATTATAGATTTAGGCATCCTTCACTTGACTGTATGAAACATATTCATGATTTTGATTATATTGTTGAATGTAATAAATTTGACTGCTTTGTTTGTACCCTTGCTAAGCAACACTGACAATCTTTTCCTTTACATGTATAAAATACAATTTGTGCCTTTGAATTAGTTCATATAGATGTTTAGGGTCCCTTCTCTACAAGTACTTTAGATGGTCATCGTTATTTTCTAACCATAGTAGATGATTTTTCAAGAGTTACTTAGGTTTTTCTTTTGAAAGCTAAACATGAAGTTGCTACCTTTGTTTCTTCCTTTTATTAGCTTATTCTTACATAGTTTGGGAAAAAAATAAAAACCATTCGTACAGACAATGGTTGGGAATTTTTTTCTTTCAAACTTCTATATTAGTCATGGGATAGTTCATCAAGTGTCTTATATGGAAACCACTCAACAAAATGGTATAGTTAAGAGGAAACATCAACATACAGTTGCTATTGTACAATCTCTTCTTATTCAGTCATCCATGTCTTTGCATTTTTGGGGAGATGCTATGTTAACAACTGTTCATCTTATCAATAGGATTCGAACAACTGTACTTAATGGAATGTCACCCTATCAAATACTCTTTTGTAAGGCTCCTTCTTATTCTCATTTTCGAGTGTTTGGCTGTTTGTGTTTTGCTTCTAGCCTTAAACGAGGTCGATCTAAATTTGATCCTCGCACTCATCCGTGTGTTTTTGTAGGATATTCTAATAATGTTAAAGGTTACAAGTTGTATGACATACATGATCCCAAATATGTTATTTCCAAAGATGTTTTTCTTGAACACATATTCCCTTTTTGAATCAAACACTTACAATCTTTTCTTCCTGTTTCTTCATCACATGATTTTATTGTTCTGCCCACTATTGATCATTTATTTACCTAATTTTCTAACTCAAACATAATTTTTCCATCTAATATTCCTTTGTCTAATAATTTGTCTCAGTCTTCTACTAATCATCATAATTCTGTCGTCACTGAACCTCTAGTTCTTACTGCTAATGCTAAAGATGTTACTTTATCCCATCATTATGTTCCTTTTGATATTTCTGAGCCTTCTGCTCTTAGACATAGCGCTAGACCCACCAAAATTCCTTCTTACTTAAATAAATACCATCATTCCCTTAGTATGGCTTTAACTAATCACAAATATGATTTAATTTTTACTGCTCTACTTCTCATCCACTATAACATGTTCTTTCTTATGATGCTTTGTCTCCTTCTTTTAAGGTCTTTTCCATTAGTTTATCTCAACATTCTAAACCCACCTCTTATCATCAAGCTAAACATCTTCCATAACGGATAAAGGCTATGGATGAAGAGCTTGATGCTTTGGATAAGAATAATACTTTGACTATTGTGCCTTTGCCTCAAGGGAAACATACGGTTGGTTGTAAATGGGTTTATAAGTTGAAAAGAAAAGCCGATGATTACATTGATAAGTATAAGGCTCTATTGGTTGCTAAAGGGTATAGTCAACAGGAGGGTTTTGACTATAATAAAACATTTAGTTCAGTCATTAAGCATACTACAGTACGTATATTTTTCTGTCTTGTTGCTGTTTTTAATTGGCATATCCTTCGAATGGATGTTCACAATGGTTTTTTGTAATGGTGATTTACATGAAGAAGTTTGCATGGATATTCCATCGAGCTTAGAGGTTAAGGGGGAGTCTAATTCTCCTCTTGTTTGTAAGCTTAACAAATCCTTATATGGTTTAAAACAAGCTTCAAGGCAATGGAATGCCAAGTTGACTAGTTGTCTTTTAGCTCATAGCTTTCAACAATCCTACTATGACTATTCTTTATTTACCAAAGGGCAAGGTGATGAGTTTATTGTGGTTTTGGTCTATGTTGATGATCTTTCTACTGCAAGTAAGAGTCTTGTTGTTGTTGATGAGTTCAAATCTTTCCTTAACTCTTAGTTCAAGGTTAAGGATCTTGGAGTGCTTAAATACTTCATTAGTTTAGAATTGGCTCAATCATCTACTGGATTAGTTCTGTCTTAAAGAAAGTTTGCTCTTGACTTATTACAAGAAGCAAGTTTTCTTAGTGCTTGATCTTCCTCTACTCCAATTATTGCTAATCACAAGTTACAGCATGATGATGATACGGATTTGGTAAATGCTACTCGCTATCGACAACTTGTTGGCAAACTTTTATATCTTTCTATTACTCATCCGGATATTTCCTATACAGTTCATATGCTTAGTCAATTTATGCAATGTCCAAGACAATCTCATCAACTTGCTCTAAATCATGTTCTTCAGTACTTGAAGCAACATCCAGGTCGAGGTGTATTCTTTTCTCGTCAATCAAATCGAGTGTTACGTAGGTACAATGATGCTACTCGCTATCAACAACTTGTTGGCAAACTTTTATATCTTTCTATTACTCATCCGGATATTGCCTATATAGTTCATATGCTTAGTCAATTTATGCAATGTCCAAGACAATCTCATCAGCTTGCTCTAAATCATGTTCTTCAGTACTTGAAGCAACATCTAAGTCAAGGTGTATTCTTTTCTCATCAATCAGATCGAGTGTTACGTAGTACAATGATAATGATTAGGCTGGGTATATTGATACTAGGCATTCCACTTCTGGTTTTTGCATTGTCTTTGGTTCTTCCCTTATCAATTGGAAGTCGAAGAAGTAGACAATAGCAGCTCGCAGCTCAGCTAAATCTGAGTATCAAGTTATTGCTACTACAACTTATGAAATTATGTGGTTAAATGCTTTGTTAAAAGATTTTCGGGTTTCTCCTTGTGCTCCTGTTTATTTGTTTTGTGATAATTAGTCCACTTTGCATTTAACTCGTAATCCAGTTTTTCATGAGCAGACTAAACATTTCGAGATGGATTTACATTTTATCCGAGACAAAGCCGTAGATGGTACTATTGTTCCTATGTTTGCTACAAGCAACTTCAACTTGTAGACATCTTCACTAAAGGATTATCTATTGATTAATTTCATTTTCTATTGAGCAAGATGGGAGTGATTGACATCTACTCTCCATCTTGAGGGGGAGTGTTAAGCATAGTCCATAAGTGTATTGTAATTATTGTGTGTTTATACATATCAGATTATATTTTAAGCTTTAGCTGTAGATATAAATATTGTTGTACCAAAAATAGTTGGAGCAACTGAAACATAACAAATCAATTTTCGCTCTCTGCATTCCTTATCTACCTTGCTCATACTCTTCTCTCTCTATTTCCTCTTCACCTTTAGATTAGCTCAAATGTTAGTATATGCCATGCAGCGATAAGATATTAGTCAAAATATTTCATACTTTTCAATCAAATTACATAATCGAAGCATGAATAATATATTTGTCGAGAACGAGATAATTTTAAGGGGACAATGTCATATCAATGTTTAAACTTTTAAGTATTTTTTCAATTTTAAACCCGAAATTTTAAATTACTAAAAGTTATATCCAGTTAAACTTCCACATGCCAAATCTATTACCAGGTTCTCATCTTTTACGTGCAGAGGGTGGAGGTTATAAAATCGATAAGTAAAATCTTTATTGACTATTTTACCAACTTCAAACTTAAATTTAATAATTGATAGAGTTGGGTTGGATATGAAATTCTCTAATTAATATCAATAAAAATTCGAGCAATAAATACATTTTTCATTGATAATTATTCCTTCAAAAAATGGGCATCGCTTGCCACCACCTCTTTTATCGTGAAAGGACAACACAAATACCTCGGTCAAGTCAACATATATCCTTTGCAAGAACAAACAGCCACATAGGTATAATACGTGCATGTTACGTGCTTCAAGCAACAACAAAGTGTCGCCATGTTGAGTTTGGCTCAAGTTCTAGGTTCTATGCACCAAAGTTTTCACTACATTAATGATGAAAAACACTTATCATGTATGTAGTTGTTGGATCCTCAAATTGTGGTCTCCAATCTCCTCTAGAAGGTATTGTGGTCCATCTAGTTCTTCGAAACTTGTTCTGCACTAAATGGATTAAAAGATAGTACGGCTTGTTATGTATAAAAAAATTAAATATATCTATCTTTCATTGATTTTTTGATATATGAAAATGACATCCGTATAGAGTATAATTATTCAATAAGCTACCTCCAATATCTTCTGTATTAAAAAGTGAATGGAAGATGAACCTAATTCTAGAAGCACTTATTTGGAGGTTATCGGTATGCCCTAAAATTGTTTTAGAAGCTTAATTTTAAACTTTTTTCACGTGGGTATGTCCAATAAGTGTAAAAATGTCGTTAGCATGACCAAAAGATCAAACGTTGGTTGCATTATGTTACATCAATAGAAATTCGAATGAATTTGATCACCTTCCTTCACGTGGGTATTGCTCCTTTTACTTGCAAGTTTAATTTGGAAAGCAATGAGATTTATGGGTGGGGCACGCATAGCTGCCGTGCCAGTGGCGGTGGTCTCTTCATTTGTGCTGTTTCTAGCTGCCCACTCTTTTTTATGTGACAAATTAACGTCAATTGAAGAGCATATCTTCTTTTCTTTCTTTTCCT
Source organism: Lumnitzera littorea (assembly GCA_024138015.1). NCBI lineage: Eukaryota > Viridiplantae > Streptophyta > Magnoliopsida > Myrtales > Combretaceae > Lumnitzera > Lumnitzera littorea. The sequence goes on from JAMXBB010000008.1 coordinate 94,207,373, forward strand.
TTTCTGTTTTTTTGCCTCCTCCACATAGAATTCGATAATTTCTATGAGGTAAAACTATGTTTTTAATCAAGGAGTATATTATCAACTATGTCCCTCCTATTAAGGGTAAAAAAAAAAGATGATAAATTGTAAAAGCACCCTGTTATGTATGCTTGAGGATTTACTTTCTGTATATTTAAAATACAGCATTTACAGCTCTAAATATGTGAAGATCATACTCTTAGACTCTATTTTACTATTATATCCTTGAATAAAAATACTAAAACAAAAATAATAATAATAAGGTTAAATGATCATACAAGCTAAAAGCACTTTATTAAGGTTTAATATCTGAACGCTTTAAAGATAGTGGAGAGCTATGGGCTCCGGAAGCGAACATATTAGGAAATGTAGTTGCCATTCACCAAAGGAGAAACTTATCACACATTTTAAGATTAATTGCCTGCTTTATATAGAAGCAGATTAAGGGAAATTCTTTTTTTATTTTTTTCTTTTTTTATGTAAACGAGCGATAAGTACGTGGAAAAGAGACAAAAGCCTATAAAGCAAATTATTAGTGTTTTAGCAATATTTATAGATTCTACAAGGGTTCGGACCGATTAAACTTGGTTAGAATTAGTATGTGACTACTTTTATTGTATTCCTTTGAGTGATTCGATCTCACTTGTGAGGCCTCTTAGTTATTGCTTCATTTGAACAACAGTAATTACATCTTATTATTTTTGAGATTTGTCGGTTGCTTAATTTGAATGATAATTATTACTATGCTAGCATGATTGATTGCATGTGACAACAAGCTCTTTAATTTGCCATTTCCGTAGATTTCATGAAAATTAGTTTTTCTTTTTTTTTTTTAATTATTTCTAATGATAGCTTCATTAAAATGTAAAAGTAGAGATAAAAATGTGAGCTGGATCTCTATTTGACATTATACTACCTTCATACACTTTGATAAATTTAAGAGGTGTTTCTCCATTAAGGTTAAAGTTTACAAGCTCATTTGCAATTTATGAGATTATTCACCAATTTATCAAAATTTAAGGAGCAATTTGCAATATTTGACATTGAACCGATAAATCGAAACTTAGATTAAAGTTTTAGTTTAGCAGGTTATTTACATTTTTAATGTAAGGTAAATTTAAGCTTCTTTTCTCACAAAAGAAATATATAAAAGATGAAATTCTAGAATCATCTTTATCAAATCAGCCCAAGCCGTCTTATATTGGGATATACATTAACTTTTATGTTTTTACATACTAAGATAAGTTGCGGCCAAAGTGGTGGAATCTTAAATAATAACATATGGTGCCTAGTGTGCTATAGCACATGCCTTGTTTGGTCGACCGCAAGAGCTACTCAATAGGGAAATCCAAATATATGAAATGCATATAAACTTCGTCCATGCCTGTTGGGAACTTGTTGTCTTCTAGGTTTCCAACACGACACCCTGTACAATCATTGAGAGATTCGCCTTCTCTCTGCCATGTGCATGCCTGCCTAAGGACCAAGATATCTCTTATCCCTGCAGGGAGGAATGTCTAGTAGTGCTAAAAAAACTGAAACCTTACTCTCTTATAATGCATTTGTTTTAGGTAACGTAAAATTTGAGGAATTAAAGAAAGGAAAGACACCAAGTGTGTTTAATTATTTCATGGAAAACATTCTTTAAGCTTTTTTTTTTTTTTATATATTATAATCAAAACTTTAGAAGTACTAGATCTTGTCACAATAATTTCAAGAATTGCAATTCACCATGATTTTTAATGGTAAGTAATGATTATCCATAATGAGAAATAACCATGAAGAATAGAGAAAATGATTCCCATTTTTTAGAAAGGGATAATCACCTTATTCTAGTAGCATTTTCTATGGTAGTTAATCAATACAATTCGTGGTCATTGATCAACCACAGCCTTTACCTTACATCACTATTTACAGTCAAAAGTTTTTGATTATCTACTACATTTGAAGATTATGACGATTTTGAAGTTTCTATTATAATAAATATAAAAAAATCTAGAAACCGTCAGATATTAAATCATCTATAACAATCAAGAATAATGCTGATGATATGTATAAAATCGATTTAGTGCAACGAGAAAGACAAGTACAAATTGATAAATGTTGGTGACAAAATAAAAGTCGGATAATAACTTTTGATCTACCTACTTATTGTTCCCTTTAATTTTTACCAATGATTGTTCTTCCAACAATACTCCACTATATTACCTGCTCAACGAGATAATAATTCTTATCACAACGAAAAGGTTTTTAGTGGCGTATTTTAGTACGAAATCCCATTTCCCTCTTAATCCCTTGTCAAATATAATTCGAAATGACGCATAACAAATATTTTATTGGAGTTATATAATCAAAATTCTTAATTGTTTTCTCCATGTAAGTGATGATGTCCCATGACTACCCTAAGAGGGTGCGTATCCATTAAGCAACCCCTCATAAGTTTACGAACAGCTATTTCTTGAGCAGTATTTAAATTTTATGATTAATAAACAATAATTTCTAAAAGTAAAAAGATACTTATTTATAGTTTTTATGATCTATCTATAATAGAATGGATCAAAATTAAGTGAAATGAAATAGAATCAGGAAAAAAAACAATCAAGCTATCTTAAATTTAAAAATATTCAAAAACTATTTATTTCATTATAATATTATGTTTTGTTGTGGTATTTTCTGAATAAAATGAAATGCATGTATAGTGTCTTCGATCACAGGACCAGTCTTTTATAAATCGTTCGCCGTAATATCAAGTTGTAAGCACATTTTGATAATTCTATATATTATTTTCTACTTCTTGGAGCCAATAAGGGCGGAAGAAAAGGTCTGATCTACTTTCTGCCATGTGGCGTTTGGGGAAACACGTAGTACATAGTAATATCTCCACGGTAGGTTCTACGTTTATAAATTGGTCAGATCCGCCTCAATTTTCGGCATTAAATCATCAATTATAATTACAACCCTTTCGCCCGATTTTGTTGGAACTCGATGGTTGCCTACTACTGCAACCCCGCAGTTCTTTTATCAAGTAGTCAAGTTTTGCGTCATAAAACTGCTAATAAGGAATGTTTTAAGACATGCTCATTAAGAAATTAAATTAAAATTAAAAAAAAATAATATACTTGTTTTTCATCAAGTATGTAATTAGGATTGCAAAAAGTAATAGATTTGTATTTTTAAAACAATTCGTAAAGTATGTAATTAGATTTGAAAAAAGGAAAAAGTTTTTTTTTTTTTTTTTTTTTTTTTTAACGCATAATGAGTATCCCGTAAACATCCTATTGAAACCGAATTTAGAAAAGGTTTTTCCATTTTTCCGATAAACAATGATGAAACGTTATCAGGGTGACTAGGTTGGTTTTTAACGACCCCAATTTTGCATGCGTTCACCAATAATAAAGCTACACTTGAAATAGTAGAGAAAATAATTACGGTACAGATCATGTATGACGTTCCATGATCTGACACTTCACCAGAAATGTTGGTTTGGTGGGTGAAGTGATAGTGATATGTGTTTATAGACCTACTTTCGTTTCCACATGCAAGGTCAACTTAATATTGTAAATTTAACATATATAATCATGTGAATGTAATAGCATTCCTCTCGATATCCTCTTACTTGGAAGTGCATAATGATGTTGAGTTATAGTTAGGAAATTGATATATAATATAGTCAATGCACGTGGAGTACTTGTTTAAAGGTTTAAAATATTTTTTAATCCTTCCCAACTCTAAACACGTGAAAAGTAAAAAACTTCTTTATACAATTTCTTAATAAGTACCTTAAGTATATTATCGTTTATATGACAATTAAAATGAACTTATACTTTATTAAATATAAACAAAAACATAACAAATTTAAAAATATGTGTAAAGGAATAGATTATGTTTTTTCCATCTACTTTAGATCTTTTTACAGTCCATTGTTCGGTTTATCTTTGTATCTTGATGGGTATTGGATTTGAAACATATAAGTAAAGATGTAGATAAAGTTAGAAGCTTAAATCGGCCAACCAATAGCCAAATTAGTTAACTAATTGAGTAAGATGATTAATCACACCTAGTGATAATGGACTAATGTAGAGCTATAGTTTGAGCACTTTGTTTACTTGTGCTATGTCTTTTTTATTTTTTATTTTTTTGCCAACAATTATTTTCTTATTAACCAAGCAATTTTCTCTCTTGTGTATAGGGCTCGAGCCATATAAACTCTATAATATGCTAGTAATTATATTCAAAAGATTGACAAAGAGCCATATATATCCTAAGGTCTCCATTGTGGAGAATTATTGTCAAATGTATCAAGAATCATGTATCTATCATTTGATTCATGAGTTAGTGCAATGCATAGGGCAATGGAGGCAAATGGTTGCTAAGCCTAAATCAAAAGAGTTACAAAGTAGGTAAAGGCTTGATCATAAAGGCATGTTTAAGTTGCTATAAATCAAGCTATGATGAGCGTTTAGGAGACTCAATTTTTAAGCATGTAGGAAATTTTTCAACTAATACAAAGTCAAAAGCTTGGAGCAATTGATAAATAATCAAATTGATCGACTGGTCAAGTGAGTTGATTGCTTATACCAAATAATAGTAAACCTATGCGAGGGCATAGTTGACCACAAGCTTGTTAACTTGTGTAGTTTTTTTTTTTCTTCTTTTTTTTTTTTTTGTTATTGTCTTGAGTATTAAGATTTAGGAATCATGAACTTGTGAATATACTATATCAAATACTTACCTTGGAGAGAGCGAAGATCCTTGTAACATAGCAATATGAATATTGATTTCTAAACAAGATAAATTAAATTCGATTTGCCTCTACTAAATAGTTTTACTAGCAATTGGGAAAAAATTACATTGGAGAGAGTAAGAATGAATCATGTTGAATTCTAAGGACTCAATTGTGTAAAGAGTTCATTGAGAAATTAGGAGAAATAATGTATGTGTACAATTGTACTAGTGGACATGTTCAGTCTTGTTAATTATTTTTCACTTTGTACTTTTTTAGGATTTTGGTATCGTTAAACTTTTGTGTGTGAATGTCTCTTTCCACTTTACATATTTTATAATATGGTGGTGGAATCTTGGCTTCTCTATTTCTTTGATGCCTATGATCTTTCCTTATGTACCCCCAATCATCAATCGCATTTTAGTTATTGCAGATTGTCAGTCGAATAAATAAACAACCATTCGATGCTTTATTATGAGTTCACCAAGTTCGATTAGTAAGGAATTTTACCATCATTTCGAACCCTTCAGATATTTGTTGGTACTTCTTGGATTAGATAGATGAGCTAACCATATAACGTGAAATTTGAAAAGCTCGGTCGAACGCAATAATAGTGACATATGTTAGCAGGATGTAGGGCTCATTTTTCATAATATATTATTGCATGGAAGATGAATCATGATTCCAACCTCGTTTACTAAGTGGGACATTGCAACGAATGGCTATTTCGAGCATGGGATAGACAGGAAATAATTTCTTGATTATTGTTACATTAAAATCGTAAGTCTTATTATGATGATTTCTATGTGAAGCTTGAAATTTATAATTGAAAGTTCTTGTGGTGTATTCTTGCTTATGGGCATCTCGTAGGCGTGCTCAGCCTCTGCATCAAATCTTGGATACCGGAGCCCATAAAATCTTATTTGTCTAACCAATTTATACCTCCTCTCTCCTATATAAGTACTCTTAGATCCCTCCTGGTAAGGGAAGAAGAATTCGCCACCATTATCTCTTTCTCTCTAATTGTTGTCAATTTATTCTTAACAACTTGCTCGACTTGAGTATTAGAGTGCAAGCACCAAAATCACCTTCAATGTTCCCCAATAGCTTACATTTACTCTTTTTGCAAGTGTAAATAGGCAATAATAAGCCAACATATAAGTCCAAACTTCCCTATTAAGAATTTATCGTCAACAAAAAGCAACATTCATTTTTCAATTTATACCATCTTAGATATGAATTAATATAATATCAAAATTAAGCAAATAAAAGGAATAAATTCATTGGTTTCATAGCTATATTAAAACTTATAGATTTCATAAAGTATAACTTCTAAGGTAATTTTAAGAGGTTATAAGAAAGATTCTGGTTCTAAACTTTTGGAATCTTTACTTATACTCCATCATGATCCCTATCACTTTCGAAAGAGAAAAGGAAAGTGGGAGGAAAAAAAGCCTAGAAGGGAAAGAAAATAAAAGGAAATAATTACTAATATAAGGTCTCCATTCAAATCTCATCATTGGTGATATTTTATTTTTCAAGATATATTTATTAATTGAATTACATTTTCTTTTTATTGTTTTTTCCATAATAACTACTAACATTAAATTCATTCATTCACAATAAAATTATATTTAACTAAATGAATTCTCTTGAATTGCTATTTTTTTTTTAGTAATAAACCAAATAATTAATTTTCCCATATAACAATTATTCTTATTTTATCACTTAAATTATTCATAAATAAAATCAATTATATGACTTGGTAAAGTATACTTTTCTTTACAATTGATGTTTAAAAATGAGTGTGGGTCACAATTGATTTTACAATAACTTATATTAAAAATAGTTTTTTTTTTTTTTAAGAATTGCTAACAAAATAATTTTGCAAGGTTGTCATGAAAATAAATCATAAAGTACTCATATCTATGTCATTTTGTTCTTTCTTTCCCTACTTGTAACTTTCTATTTAAATTTTTTTTCTAATATATTTTTATTGAAAACAAAATTTACATAAATTTTATGTATTGATTTAATTTTTTTTTATAAATTGACAATTAGATTTTCATTAATAAATATGTCATAATGAAAAGTTAAAAAAAAAATATTATTCTTTTAGCCTCTTATGAATTGAATTGAGCACCATTTATCATTTCCTAAAAGAACCTTTTCATCCTATCAGTTTTTGAAAATATTACAAAGTAACTCGGAACTTTCTAATTACATGATTTTAGATCCACCCTTGTTCACACTAACTATGTCGTATATTCTATCTGAGGATCAATCCCTATTGAAACTCAATTTCGTAAAGTTTATGAATCAAAGTCAAATCTCAATATAAGACTTTTTATTAGAGGATAGCCAATTGGAATCTATCTCCCTGCCATTCCTATACCACATAATATGCCCTTTTTACGCCATAATGAGCTATTTACAATATGCTCCATCGCTCACGACTATGAGGAAAGAGGCGGAATCGGGTACATCTGAAAATTGACGCATCTTGCATTCACCCTTTTTTTTCTTTTACACATGGAATGTTGGAGATGATACAATGAGAATATATATATATATATATATATATATATATAATGATAATAATTGTCAAAATTATTACAATTTTATTCCTGCGATTCTACGAATTTATAATTTTAAACTCTTTCCAAATTAATTCGGATATAAAATTGTTTTTACATAAAAACCTTTTTTTAAACCAAGTTTACACTAGATACCTAATTTGAATAGGCTAAAAAATAAAAAATGCAACCAAGTTTCTACAAGTCATTAACTATTAAGGTATTACAACATCTTCCTTATCATATTCCAATTTTTCTTCTCTTTTTGTTTCTCAATCCCTTATTTAATATTTATAGTCTTCATTTAAGTTTAACTACAATAGTAAAATTTAGAAGGAAAATTATATATTTTAGTTTATACCATCGATAACTTAGAATAAGTTAAAAAGCTTATTTCTTTTTTATTCATTATTTTTTTCAAATAATAATGGAAAGAAAATTAGTTTCGACTCTATATGTTCTTCTTTTATACATGTTAGATGATAAATTAAGAATTTTTTTATGAAGAGATAACTTAATTTCTTTATTTTCATTATATATTTCACTTTTTTTGTAACTATTATAAGTATATCTATATATAGTTTTTTAAGCTAATTTTATTTAGGTTGTATGTTTTAATTTTATAGATTTTTCGACGATTTTAGGTTAACAATCATAATATATAAATATATATATATATAAATTAAGAAATCAACAAATTAAAAGGATATATCTATCTTTATCTACAGTCCATCTTAACTATTTTTAAGTCCGATAATGCCGTACACATCATCATTGTGCCAGGAGATCTTGTTGTCGACAAGGTTGGGAATCACATTTTCGGTAGATGTATACCTATCAAGAGCAGTGTAACATCAACCATATATTTAAATGTGGCTAGTAATAATAAGAGCAAGCTACCAATAACGTAGAAAGGCAAATCTAAATTCTAGCTTGCGAGGAAACCCTACTTGAAGTATCAACATCACATAAAAGAAGGAATATCGCAAGTTTTTGATAATGGAGAGTTTACTGTATATGCAGGAAGATGATGCTGTAAAGTCACAATTGCCACTGAGAACAAAAAGAAGCTTTTTTCCCTTTTAACAGTAATCGAATAAACTAACAGATGTAAATCCAACGCCTTTCAATAAGGACCAAGTGCCCTACCATTATCGTATGAAACCCTTTGGGAATAGGGCATTTCCTATCCTGAAAGACAAACCTTGCACGTAACAAAGAAACATCTATTTCAAACTCAATTAAGAACCATATGCTTCTTTTTTTTTTTTTTCCCTTTTTTAAATTCTTGTTTTATTCTTTTAGGGCAAGCCATGCCATGCATTCTTATCTAGAATGCTTTCTTTTTGCTGTAGCTGGACTTTGGACCAAATTTACTCTCTCTTTTGTCTTCCTTGGTTTCAAAGTAAACTAATGTTATACATTTCACTTGTACAATATCGTATAATAATGTTGGAATAGAATAACTATTCAATAAGCTTAAAAGATACACCATACACCTCACATCTACTTCAAGTGCATGTACTTGATTTCCTTCCTTTAAAATCTTAGACCTCCCAAACGTTTAGGAAAGATTTTTTTTAGACCCCACTTAACTATTCTATTCTTGGAATAACTAGTGAAAAAAATACTAAAATAATAAAAATATGAAATTAAGGGTGAAAATGTAATATAGAAGTCTAAAAAGCAGCTTTTTAGAGATTCTAATTCTAAACTCTCAATTCAAGTTGTGAGATTTTAGCACACATGAAACAAATATAGTGTGTATTTTGCTAATTTACTCATAAACATTTATGTTAAATAGGTCAATATTATGTTTTGACTAATTTGAACAAGAAATATCCGTGAATTAGATATGAAGGTGTTGTGAAGTGAGATACACCTTTTTGATTGCCCGTGTCAAGTGATAGATTGACTCTTTTACATATGAAAATCCTCTAGAACAAGTGGTACGTAGAAATAGATACATATTTTATTAACTCTTTTACATAAGAAAATCAAAAGGAGGCATCTTTTTTTCATGCACTATTACTAATATATTCAGACAATCTTAAGTACATCTAGTCGTGTACATCGATATCCAATTCTATATAACATAGTCACACTCACTCTTAACCATATACTATTTATGCATGACTAGTTACATGTATCTTAGCTAATTTTCTAATTTTCATATTTGAAGCTCAGAATACACAACCAGGAAGTTACCTTTATGTAAAAGCCCAATGAGGGTCAAATATCCCATTCGACCATGTTGACACTATATTACAATTTTTTTTCCATTTAAAAAGGGAAAACTATAAAAACATGATCTATATTTTTATGTTTTTGTAGTTTATTGTCTTGTATATTATCATTTTACAAATACACGACCTTTACTATCTCAGTTAAGTAATTGTTAATCCTCTACTAGAAATGGGAGTTTCTTTACGCGTTTATAGATTCAAATATTATAATAATAACACAAATACAAATTATATAAAAAAAAATTACATATTTATCATTGCTAAAATGTATGTTCAAAATGGGATATTGGATTTAACATATAACCCACATTTAAAAAATGAAAGAACCGTTGAAATTGCTACCCCACAATCTCATATTTGAAAACTATGAAAATTAGTCAATACTGGCAATTTCACATTTAAGAAATGCAAGAATCATGGAAACAATAATCTTGCATGTTGAAAATACAAGATAAGCATAGCACCATTTTATCGATGTCACTTCTTATTGATGTGATTTTTTAAAAATATTTAAGTCGCATATTCAAGATGCAATTAAGTATAGATAATTATGTAATTAATTTCATCCTATTTGTATTTATGTAATTTTTTTAAGAAAATTAATAAATATATATATTGAATCCGTAGAAATGGCGTATATAGAACATCAAATGAAGCTACTTTATTTAAGAACTCTAAAGTGAACACTACACGCAGTTAGAAACTTCTCAACTTAGGGCATTTATTAAGAGGGTTATATCCTATATTGCTATTTTTCTTATTTTTATATAGCAAAGCACAACCAAGAAGTTCCTTTTACGTAAAAGGCCCATGAGTGTCAAATACTTTGCTCAGCCGGATATAAATTATATTGCAATTTTTTCCATTTAAAAAGGCGAAAGCTAGAAAAAATTTTATGTACATTATTTATGCTTTTGCAATTTATTCTCTATATTTTATCATTTTATGAATACATGACCTATGATGTTATGGTTAAGCAATCGTTAATCCTCCATTAAAGATGGCACTTGACATGTGCATATCGTCCAACATAACATTCAAATCAAGTATACTTTACCTAAGAACCTTAAATGGAACAAAACTATCTAGTTGGACACTTCTTTACTTAGGGTTTGAGGATCGAAAATAACACATGGTTTTATTTAACTGAGAGTTTCTAAGTAAAATATACATAATTCAAGGCACTATTGAATGGACTTCGTCATTTTAAATTAGGAATTAAAGATAGTTCAACAAAAAATATCATAAGTCATGCATATATGAAATGACAAAACACAGATCAATAAACTATAAAAATATTAAAAAAAAAAAACACAAATCATGCTTTTATAATTTTCACATATAAGATATTTGTTGTATTCTAAATTATTACAACACACACCCGTACTAATTGGATAAAGAAAAGTAACTAGCCAGTGATCAATAAGTCTTCCTTCCCTACCAACCAATATCTACATGGTGGAAAATACCTCATAACAAAAAAGGTCCCATCTTCATGATAACAAATAATGGACATCCAGTGGCCAAAGAGAAATATTTGTGGACAATAATGCCCATATGGCTCCTGAATTTTTGGGGAAATAAGTTCTACCAATCTGAAAAGGGAAAGTTGTGTTGACTTTACCTCCTTTTCTTTTACTTGTTGGACTAGAATTATTGTAGCTTGTTCTTCTAAGGGACCATTTGCCTAATAAAAGCATATGTTAAATCATATGTATTTTTTTTAGTGCTATCAAATATTAATAGCCTATTCACTTTATTAAATGGAATGAAAAGGAAATAATATTAGAATTCTTAAAAAATGTAATAAGGATGTGATTCATATTACTTTGTTAAGTTGGATTTATAAGTAGCTTAAAAATAAATTATAATAGAATATTAATAACTAAATTACTTTTGATCCATTTTCTTTCTCAACTAACCCTAAAGTAATAAGTGGTTGTGGCAATGGCTGTAATAATAGTGATGATAGTCAACAGCAACAAATAGTGATAATAGAGGTGGCAATGGTGGCGATAGAGGTAGCAATGATGGTAGTGATGGTGATGGTGATAACAATGATAGTTAGTGATGACAGCTTTGGGTTAATAGTAGTGGTGGTAGTCGATAGTGGTGGCGGCTGCGGTGGTAACAGCAACAGCAACCATAACAATGAAGGTACTAGTAGTGGTGGTTTATAGTGACGATGACGGTCGTTGATAGTAACAGTAATGGTGGTGATAGCGACGGCGGCGACGGCAGTAAAGGCAACCGGGAACGGCAATAGTGGTGATAATAGGATAGTGATGATGAAAGCAATGGTAGCAAAGTTTTCGAAAAAATATAAAATTTTGTAAAGAATTATAATTTTTTTTTGTTAAAATAAAGATTTCCAATTAATTGATTTCAAATAATAGAAATTTTTACGGAATTATAATTCAGTACCATAAAACAAAATAAACACCATAATAAGAAATAAGAGAAGAATGGGCCCTAAGTGAAGGAGGCATAGGAATAATTTCCTCGATGAGTATATGACAATTTTATTTAGTATTCGATAGATAGAGCTGTAGCATAGTCATAAAATTAGTAAGATCAGTACGTTTTGAGTAAAGACAATCGTGAAGTGGTCCGAATAGATCCCAGTGTCACGATAGGATATAAAGTCAATACCATTATTGCTCTACGGAACTTGTTAGGCGAGAAATCGAACAACATTATTGCTTTACCAGTACATAAAATGGCTTTCACCCTCAAGTATCTCTTTTTTTATTTTTTCTTTAAATCTTTGTGCTAAAATTTTTATAAAAGTTTTGAACTTTCTATAATACACTATACATAATGAGTATGAAAAAGAAAATGGAAAATATATATTATTGGGAAAAAAAAAATAAAGTTTGGAAACCATCTAGGATATTTTTCATACATTAAAGTGAGAAAACTAAAACGTTAAAAGAGAGATGACAATAATAGAGTCTTTATATAATTTGTTGGCCATGAAATTGAAAATAAAAAGAAAGGAATTAGCGATAGAATTTCATTACATTTATATTGTACGTAAGGAATTTTTCACAGTCTCATCCTTATTTATGATGTCCTCTATCTTATCTAAATTTATATCTATTTAGATGGGGATCATTAAATTGATTGTATTTTTAATAGCTCCGATCTAACACATATTAAATTAAATGTCAAATGAAGGGTTGTACCAGTATACAATAGGTTAAAAGCGTTTCTAGTTCATTACTCCACATTGCCTTATTAGTTCGAAAACATTGTGGTAGTTAGATATTTCTTGTTAATAGCCCTTTTCAACCTAGCGCTCTAGAGGCCAACGCCCATGTCATTACTCATTGTAAAGCCCTTAAGTCACCAAACTCCTCGATCCCAAGCACCAAGGAGTTAAGGAACCCATGATGACCAAGCTTAAAACGGGGTGAGCTCTTCCTAGTCATAGAGTTAGGATGTCCACTGCCTAATGCTCAAATTAAAGTGCACGTCAGGGGGCGAAGTCCAGTTCTTCGCCTCTCTCTATCTCCTCATTAAATGCTATGTGATAACTTACTATACAACTTAGGGATCTAGCCATCCAAGTTATCACAGCTACTCGTGCTAATGTGATAAACTCTTTTCTTAAGGTCTACCAACTGCAGAAAGGAGTAGTTCTTTCTCATACTAATAACGTTCCCATCTCGAATTATGCACAATCTAATCCCTAGTTCACATATAGCTCAGTAGGTTAACGCCATACCATATATATAGGACATGGAGCCTTAGGTGAAGGATCCCCATTTCTCTCTCTTCCAACCCTTCTCTCCAAGCACTCCTTACCCCGATCACTCTTCCCCTTTATTTCCTAATACTCTCTTAGCTAACTTAGGTGTTGCAGGGCTCTCATTAACAAAGTCATAGAAGACTCCTTTGCAGGTTTACCATCGTCTACGGCTGTCAGACCATTAGGAGTACATGTGAGAGTTACCCTCATAATATGCACTATCACCACTTATTATAAGTATGGTGGTTAATTTAAAGTGATTCATCACAATACTAATAAGGCAAAGGGGTTAGAACTAGGAACCACCCCAACCTAACAGTTTGGGCTATTACTCCACCGTTTTAGAACTAGAAACCATTAGTTTTGATGACGATGAACCAACCACCCTTAGTAGTGGCAAAGAAGATCTATTTAGGCTTACGTATTGAACTACTCATGATATGGTTAAAGACAAAAATAGCTGGGCTAGGATTTAGGGGGAAAGGGAAAAAAAAAATGGTACTCAGGTCCATAAGCATAGGATGGGGTCAAAAAAACTAAAGTTGATTTTTTTTTCGTAAGGGAAATCATTTTCCTATAAAAGAGGAACACATCATTTTTCGAGAAAAACAATATATACTTTTTTAAATGAAAAGTCACTTTTCAAGTTAATCTCCATAAGTCTCTTTTAACTCCAGAAAAATGATTCCATTTGATTTTAGTTGTGATTGATCCATCAATTATATTCTAAACATGAAAAATATTAGTGCACCAAAAAATAAAAAAATAAAAAAAACTTGTATACAAGATTATAAATTAAAGAGGTTGTAAACATTGAATAAAAATCATCTATGTTTTATATATTACTTTTACATAATAGATTTAGCATATGCTACTCATTGTAATATGCTAATAATATTGTACTTAGATAAGATTACAAATGACATTTAAATTCAAGTCAAATATGTAAAAAAAAAAAAAAAATCCTTTTAGTGAATTCTTATGGAAATAATCACATACATGAAAACATGACATCTTTAGAAGAACATTTTAAATAAAAAATGTTGTTTGTTAACAAGTGACTTTTTTTTTTTCTACCCCTAAATAAATGGGGACTTAAGGTATGTTTGTTTTGCTGAAAAACTTTTTTCAAACTTTTTACATATCTCTCTCTCTCTCTCTCTCTCTCTATATATATATATATATATACACTTGTTATACTCAAAGTTAGGAATTGTTAAAACTAATGATAGTCTTAAGATATTATAAATATCGACTAAATGTTTCTTTTTCTTACCCCCCTCCTTACCCTACTTTCCCCTACCCCCATGTTAGGACATATAGCTTGATGTGTGCACCAAGCCTAGAAGAACATGAGCATGGCTAATGAAAAAGGACCAGGCTGAACATGCATTCTACAGTCAACAATAGATAATTAGTTAACTAAGCCTCCTATTTAAAAGGAAAAAAAGAAAAAGAAAAAGAAAAAAATAGAGGCCCTATACTATATTTTAAAGGCCCAAGAAGTAAGGGCCTATCATTTGATCCCCATCATATCACCAATTTGTATTTCTAATTTTATTCAAATTAATAATTCTATGTGCAAATTACAAATTTACTCTCATGTGGTATACATTGCCTAATCTCCAAAATATAAGTTGCTTCGTGAACACTGTAAATCATGTGATATTTTAGACTTAGATCCCTTAAGCCCATAATGAGCTACCTAGGCTTGTGGTCTAGCTTGATTTACTCATCCTTAGCCCTACTTCCTTCATAGCTAACCTCAACCTAATCCCATCAAACGTTCTATTCAACTATAATAGCCCACAGCTACTAGTAGACAAAGGATAAAGCTTGGAAACTAAGTCAACAACCACAACCTTACAAATCCAAGCAACATTAAACTCCATACTCCCATTACCCAAGTCGTGCGGACGTACAAGAGTGCTACTACTGGTTCCTTAACTTTCTATTGCCCTCTTCTATAAATACCAACCAACATCCAAATGGTAACTTAATGACATTCTTTGCATACTTATATCGCCTTTGAACCTTCTTGCATCCTTATTCTCTCATTTGTAAGTAATCATTGAATTAAGCATCGAAGTAGCTATACTAGATAATATCCTGGCACCCCTCATTATGCATTCTTTTACAGACTCTTACTCAAGCACAAAGTCCAATCTTATTCACTCTATCAGTAGGATCCTATAGGTGACAATGTGGAAGTAGGATCCTCAAAATGCCTGATCCAACAATTCAATGACATTAAGAATAAAAAAACTGGGTATAGAATGTAGAACCATAATCACTATCACACACATGGGATAAATAATTATGAGGCTCGAAATTGTATGGTTTTGTTGATATTAATTAAAAAAAAAATAAAGTATATTGATAGTTTAGCACTAAATCCTTGGTGCTATTTTTAACGTAAAGTAATCTTTACAAAATGATTAATAATTAAGAGCTAAGATAACATAAAATAGGAGGTTCTACACCGATTCATTCATATTTTTGTTTATTCATATTACCATGGTTTTTTACTCAAAGAAAGCAAAGAGAAACAATAAAGTGGCATTAGTATATGAAGTTATCCTTTTCACGGACCAAATTCAAATAAAATTCTTTCTATGTAGTAGATATCAACTATCAAACTTCTTTTTGCTTGCTAATACGACGCTCTTTCTGTTAGCGAACATCCTGAAATACTCACTTTTTCCAATATTAATAACATACTTTAACTGAAAAGCAAATATATTGTAAGAACAAAAAAAAAAAAAAAAAAAAAATCCTCTACTGGATATTTTAGTTTTAAAGTGTTTCTGGATACCTGTTGACATATTGTTATAAAATCTTATACTATTAAAAATAATAAGATCTTGTTTCATTTTTTATGAATTTTCTTGACATTATTAAATAAATTTTCTTACATTAAGCCCAATAGTCCGACGAGTGCATTTTGTATACCATATCGAGAATGAAAAGCCCATAGAGGCCCAATAATTGTTTGGCCCAATTAAGCCCAGGGTGAAAACACGCACATCTATTTTAAACCCTAAAATGAGCTGATCCAGGAAACCTTAATAGAATACAAATAATATCAAGGGAGGTCTTTTGTTTTAACAAAGGAAAACGATGGAAACCGATCAAGGAAAATAAATGCAACTAAGATGAAGCTAACTGACAGTTACTTCCGTAGAAGGGTGGGCATTTTACGCACTAATCTACATGATCCTTTCTGATCAAGCCAATTTAAAGAGGTTTTGATTATGTTGGTGATATAGTATGCATGAAATTTAAACTTTTTACTACTTCTACAATCTCTATATAACTGTTATTTGCATACCAATTAAATTTGATTCACTAATTTCTTTTATCATCAAGAGAAAAGGTTCTAGAAGTTATATATGTAATTCATACTAAAATTCAGCCAATATAAGTGTGTCATCTAAGTTTTCGTACTTGTGATAAAATACAAACAAATTATGTATGTTTTTAGCAAATCATTTAAGCCATTTTATAATAGTGTTATTTCTTTAAATAAGTCATCTATTTTTATGATCTTAAGTTGTCAGAGATACTAATGAAGGGACTTACAATGTAGAAAAAAAAAATAAAACCATAGAAGACCTAAATGCTTCATTGAAAATACATACAACTTATTTAGATTTTGATTTTGACACAAATATGGAGGACAACTCACATAAAATAAAATCTAAGGGGTTTAATTGAAATTTTTTATCAAACATACTGATTCCATTTTATCACCCCTACTATGATTAATGAGAAATATCTTTTTTATCTATTAAAGAACTAAATTAGCCCTAAACCATTCAAGTATAATGGTAACGTAGTGATTCGAACAATAAGGATAATTAGGGCATTTTACCACTTAGACTAAATGTAAAGCCTTGGAGGCTTTTAGCATTCTTAGTTAAAATAGCTTAATCACTTGCTCTAGCTATTCAAGGAATTTCTCATGCAATGGTTATAGAAGGGAGCATGATAGAGATTAAAGGATTAAATTTGGGAGTCTCAAAGTTTAGTGTACTTAATCAATTTTAAAACTTAAAAGTGAAATGGATTTTTAAGATTTGGTTTTGCTTAATGAAGAAGAAGAATATCAAGGAAACAAATAAAGAGACCTTCAACATTATTCTGACGAGTGATAACTACTTCTGACCTTAGCTTAATGTGTTTGACTTTGATTTTGTTATTCATTTGAGATTGAGATAGAGTAATGAATGAAGTTTGAGGTTTAGGGGCTTTTAGTGAGTTTTAGGTTGAAATTGTTAAAAGTTAAGTGGCTAAATATGTTTGTATATAATATGATTTGAAATCTTAGAATTGCTTAAAAAGCTCCAGCTCAATGGAGAAAATTATTAGTTGATTCAATCAAATCAGTTCATGTGAATTTAGGGTTCTTAAGAATTCGGTTAACTAAAGTATATGTCTAACCAATTGAATTACGCTAAAGATTTAAGTCTAAAGGGTTTAAGTAGTTAGGTCAACCTGAGCTACAAGGTCAAATGCTCTAATATGAGGAGAAACAATCAGTCAAAGTTAGTGGATGATAAAAAATGTTCCCTATTTAAGTATCTTTAAACCTTGAGTTTTTAAAATGATTATATATTGCTAAGCGATCAAGGCTCGACTACATTGGAGGAAAAAGTATTTATCAGAGCATAAAAAGTGAGTGAATAACCTTATATTTTCTTTTGCTCAAAAATTTTTTTATGGATTTACTTTTAGCTTATTATTGTTCGTATAATTGTTAAACCTAATAATAAATCAAGCTAATGGTATATGCTACTTATTGTATATAGGTCATCCTATGTGGCAATTGATTTTAGCTTATTATTGTTATTTAACTTATTTCTACCTAAATGAAACGCATAGATTTGCAAGTTATAGCACAAGAATAAACAAGCAATAAATAAAATACAGTAAATAAAAAATGAGTAGGGATAAAGAGACTAAATCTAGATATATAGAGGTGCAATCTTTTTCTTACATCCTCTTTACCAACACTACTAACTCAACCAGTAGGAATCCATTTAACTTTTCAACCTCGTTTTCCAATGTTCTTCCCTTTAATGAAGTTTTTTTCTTCTTTTTTTTTTTTTTTTGTATTTGGGCCTATAAGGTTACGGTCTAGGTCAATTAAATTCGTTGGTTAAAGAGTTATTTTGACTATCTTAGGATTTGGGCTTAATCTTGGGCTTTGGGCATAATTTTGAGCTTAAGCCTTATACAAGACTTTTTGGGCTTTCATTTAAATTTTCTACCTAACTTTAGGTGCTTTGAAATTAGGCTTTAATATTATTCTAATGGGTCTAAACGGGCTCTTTTTACTAGTTTAAGGTCTTAGATGGTTAAAAGGCTTATAAGGGGTGTCTTCAATGGACCTTAACACATAATGGCCCTTTTTATATTTCAAATATAGTTTTAGATTCGGTCACACTCATTTAAGGCCTAGACATTAATTCTTTTTAGGGCCTTTTGGGTTAGTTTTACAATTTAAGGCCTTAAGCTTAACTCTACTCGTCATTTTGGGCCTAAACCCATAAATGCCTTAAGTATAATCCAATTTCAGTAGGGTTCTCGATCTGATTCTTTATATTAACAAGGCTTTTAACCATATTCATAAGGCCCAAATTAGTAACTAAGCTTCTTTAAGTCAATAACTCACCAATACCCTACTTAACTTGGTTAATCACTACCTAAATCATATTTAACACTAAATAATATTGTCATTAAGTTAATAAATCAAAATTTACAAACCTAAGCCAAAGTTGCAAGTGACAACCAAGAAGATGTCTTGGGATTTCTACTACACTTCTTTGTCTATTCCTCATTTTAGTGCTTTTCCGAAATCAACATATATTTACTTAATGTAAGTTGATTTTTTGACCGAATGAAATGAAAACAAGTTGGAATATACAAAAAAAAACATGGTGGCGTGATTAGGGAATAAGGGTTATTGTGCTCTTTTTGATGGTTTATTACTAAAACCTACTAACTAGTAACTTATACTACATGTCGATGATGACACTTAAGTTATTAGACTTAATGTGTTCATTATCTTAACAAATCCATCATGTCACCCTTCTAAAACTCTAAAGCAAATGTGCTTACAAGTGTGTGTGTGTGTGTGTATGTGTATCTAGAATGTGGAAAACTAACATGATATAAGGTGAAAAACTAACAAAAAATAAGATTGTTCAACTTTCTGAAGTTAAGATGTTGGTTCTTCTCTGTAAATGTATACCATGAACTTAAGCGAGTGGGATTATGTGTGTGCATCGGCCAAGAAGAGTAGTATGTAAAGGAGGCATAGAACTTGGTGGCGACATGATTAGTAGTGTATTAGGGGCATAATGGTGGTTGGTGGTAGAGTGTATAAGGGGGTTAGCCTAGAGTGAGATATAGGGATGGTTTTAGAGTAAGTTTTAAGAGTGATTTGAGAGTAAATTTAGAATGATTAAGAGTTCATAAAATGAAAAGAAACTAGGGGTGTGTGTGAGAAAGTGGCCGGCATGATAGGTGAAGGGGATGGGGGGACAAGGTAGAGTATGTAATACATGGTCCCTATTTTGTACCATATATTCCCTTATACCCTATCCTCTTTTTGCTATATTTTGTCCCTAAAAGGATAACCCAATAACTATTCCCTTTGTCTTGCTATATAATGTAATAAAGGTTAGTTAAGGTCTAGGGTGTAATTAGGGCAATTAAGTACAATTGAGTTTAATCAAGTTTATTAAGCATACTTAAGGAAATTCTAAGACTTTGTTGCATTTGATTAGTTTAATTTAATTAATCTCCATGTCATGTGTACTCCTAGGGTTTCCTTAAGGTTTTGGGTTCATTTACAACTATCAATTCGTGTACATGTTTAGTACTATAAGGTTTTAGGAGATCAAAGTACTTATTTATACTTAAGGAGTGATTTTTACTACTTAACGTAGTTTTTCTCAATACCCTAGGGTTTTTAGGAAATAATTAGAGCTTCTTTATCATTTTAAGGTTATTCACGTATTAGGGTTTCAGGGTTTTACATGTACAATTAAGGTTTCTAGGGTTTTATGTGTATAATTAGGGTTTTAGGGTCAAACTTATTCTATGGTTTCTTAGCTTCTTATTTAAGGTTTTTGACTTAATATTTAGGGTTAGATTACCTTACT
The DNA here is from genome assembly GCA_024138015.1 of Lumnitzera littorea. Lineage (NCBI taxonomy): Eukaryota > Viridiplantae > Streptophyta > Magnoliopsida > Myrtales > Combretaceae > Lumnitzera > Lumnitzera littorea. The sequence continues at coordinate 94,227,865 of JAMXBB010000008.1, forward strand.
TAGGGTCTTGATTTTTATATTTTTGTAAGGTTATAAAGATTATCCATTGACTCTCTCTCTTGCTTGACTTCTTACTAAGCTCAAAAGTTATGAGGTTTACATATAGTTTAATACATATTGTAAATTGTTTGATATATAATATGTTAATGATGAGCTGCCAATCACTGATCCTCTTACTACGGCTCCGAGGCCTCCAATCCCTTACCCAAAGAATTCTCTCTCGTCAACTTGCTGATGACAAGAAACTCTATGTAGAAGGAAGATGGTTGAACTCATTGACAATGCCAGGAGGTTACACGCAGCTCTATTCCTTCTCTAGTACCTATGTCAACTATTCCCTAGCTGAAGACTCTGTGCCAAGTGATCTAACTTTTTTGCCATCGAGAGTTCCTACACTAACCTCACCATGGTCCACTACTCCTCTCTTGGCATCACTTCTAGTCCAACTACTTTGTTGCTATAACATCTTGATTCCCCTCGCCTGTTATGATTAGAGAATTTATATATGAAACCAATATTATGCTGCCACCTGTCCATTTCATCTAACACTATACTAATTTTTCCCTTTTTGTCTTTTGTCCTTTTTACCATTTTTCATATGTATTAGGAATCTCCCTTTTTGTATGCCTTTTTATACTTTCTTTATTTGTATTATTACCCTAGGGACTTACTATAAATAGTCAATTCTCCTTGTAAGCTGAAATCATTTTACCTTACAGATATACATTGAATATATTGTTCTTGCAAGATAACCCTCTCCAAGTTCACTTTCATACACTCTTATCTAATCTTGCCAAGTAGCTCAGGATTAGTAGCAGGTGGACCTTGACATTAACTTATGCATTATATTAAATAAAGTATCAAGTCGTGTTGCGTTCCTTAGTGTATCATATTCTCCAAGCAACTTCACGTCAACCACTCTAATCAGTTGTAAACCTACTCATTCTATCTTCTTTTATATTTCGAAGGACTCATTAGCTCAAATCTACGATGGTAAGTCCTAGTAATAACTGAGCTCTTAGGCACATCATATAATCTTGGTATCAAAGCTTGAGGTTGTGACCAAGAACCATATGCAGTGGTTCCTTCTGGTTTGCCATTTGTTATTCTCTATTTTTATCGAGAAAAACAAAGCAAGTTCATAGTTCATTGTTACATTGGTATTTTCTCTGTGCGGTAATTTTTCCTTTGTGAAGAGTGTATTATGAAGCTTATTCTTTGCGAAAATATCGAATCCTAATGTTCAAGGAGAGATTAATGATGCCAAAAGTGTTGCTCATGGTCATTGTCGAGTTATCCAACAAACACTACGTACTACTGATGAGCAAATATAAGAACTTATTGCTATTGTGACTAATTTAGCTGTTTCAGTACAAAGAGCCTTAGAGACTAGGCCATAAGAGAGAGTTGTTAAACAGGGCCAAGAAATGAGAAATTAGCCGAGAAGACAAATGGGTGAGCCGCTTACACTAAAGCCCATTCCCTTAAACCAAGCGCCACCACAACGTACCAAAAGAATGGTGAGAAGGAAGAATTAGATGAAGTAGAGGAATATGAAGAGGAAGTACAGTATATTGAAGTTGACGAATGTGAACTTAGGGCGTCGAACACCTCAAGGTATAGATTCGAGCTTCAACCGGTCTAGTAGTGCTGACAACTACTTAGACTAGGAAGAGAAGATCGAGAAGATATTCAACTTCTACAATTATGAAGATGCTGTCCATATTCGAGTAGCCGCAATGGAATTTTTTAGATATACAGCAATGTGATGGAAGAAGTTGCAGAATGTTTGCTCGAGGGCTCAATAAGAAATCTAAACATAGAATAAGATGAAGAGAGTTTTGAGAAGGAGGTTCATTCCAAACACTACGAGCAAGACACTTTCTGACATCTACAAGATTTAAGACAAGGTAACCAGTTGGTAGACGACTACATCCGAGAGTTTCAATTACTCATGATCCAGTGTGATGTCGACAAACCTGAGACGTACACTATTGCAAAGTTTATTTTTGGTCGAAGGATCAAGATTGGTAACATAGTGGAGCTAAAAAGTCTTGTAGCTCTGGATGAAGCCATTAGGGTAACATAGAGAGTCGAAAGGCAGAGGTAAAACTAGGTTAGCCGAATGCCAAATAACCGACCCATGTTGCCAAACGGGAGCTGCATGCCGTATCGACTAGGGAATGATCAAGCACCACACAATTCTGAGGTGGAACATCAAGGCAAGTGCCAATCTGACCAAAAGAAGGTTGAGGTAAGAGCCAAGCCGAGGAACCTAAGGTCCAAAGAGACCAAGGTCAGAGCTCTAGAAAAAACACTTGAAAATCAAATGCTTTAAATGTCTCGATTATGGGCACGTAGTCAATGTCCTAACCACTAAGTCATGACTATAAAGCGAGACAAACCCCAATTTAAAGTAGAAAATACGAGCAAAGGTGAGGAAGATATGGGAATTGAATAAATGCTAGAAAAGTTTTAAGAAGACCCTGATGCCGAGACACCCCCTAAGGGCGATGTCGAGTACTGTTGTGTTGTTTAATGTTCTCTTAATGCATTTGTGGCAGAAAAGAATGAATAGAAGGAGAACCTCTTCCATACGATTTGTCGAATGAATGGCAAGCTATATGCTTTGATCATTGACGAAGGGAATTATACCAATGTCATAACACAAGGGATAGTTAAGGCTATGAAATCGCCAACCCTCTTACACCCTAAGTCGTATAAGATTCACTGGCTGAATGAGAAAGGAGGCTTACATATTGCCAAGCAAGTTAGAGTACCGTTTACCATTGTTGATAGATACAAGCATAAGGTGTTGTGTGATGTCCTTTTGATGTGTACTTCTCACATATTATTCGAACAACCATGGCTGTTTGACTTGAGAGTGTTGTACGATGGGTATAGGAACACCTGTATGTTCTAGAAGAACAGGAAGAAAATTATACTGATACCTATGAGTCCTAAGGAAGTACAGGAAGCCCAAGAGAAAGTTGTTAGGTCATTACAGCGGAAGTTTTTAGTGATTTATCGAGGTCAGTTTGCTCGAGAAGTTAAGGCCGAGGATTATGTGCTCCTTTTAGTTAGGAGACTCTTAGAGGTAGGAGAAGCCGAGAGCTTACCTGCCGAGGTACAGCAACTACTTTAAGACTATCGACCTGTTTCTTGTCGAGATGCCAAAAGGTTTGCCTCTTTTAAGAGACATTGAGTATTGCATCGACCTCTAGCCTGGAGCTACCTTACCAAACCGACCCACTTACAGTCTCAATCTTGAGCAAGCAACCAAGCTAAAAAAACAAGTGGATGAGTTAGTAAACTGCAAATTTGTTTGAGAGAGTATGACCCCATGTATCGTACCAGCTATACTAGTACCTAAGAAAGATGGGTTGTGGAAAATGTGTATCAATAACCATACCATCAACAAAATTACCATTAAGTACCGATACCCAATCCCACGGTTAGATGATATGCTCAACGAATTGCATAGTGCCCACATCTTCTCAAAGATTGACTTAAAGAGTAGCCACCACCAAATACGAATGAGACTTGGAGACAAATGGAAGATAGCCTTCAAGTTAAGAGATAGTCTATTCGAATGGATGGTATTGCCATTTGGCTTAACTAATGCACCAAGTATTTTTATGCGACTAATGAATCATGTGCGTAGAACATTGATTGGCAAATGTGTTATGGTTTATTTTTATGACATTCTGGTCTACAGTATCTACCTCATTACTCGTATTGAGCATTTAAGATCGATGTTCGACATCCTCTATGCCGAAAGATTATTTGGCAACCTGAAGAAATGCATATTCTATCAAAGCGAGGTTGTATTCCTCGAATATGTTTTCTCAAGGAAAGGAGTTCGAGTTGATGATGAGAAATTCAAAGCTATTCTTGAGTGGTCTACGCCGACTAATGCTGCTAAAGTCAAGAGCTTCCATAGTCTAGCTTCGTTTTATTAGAGATTCATTCAGAACTTCAGTTCCATAACTATGCTGTTAACTAAATTGACCAAGAAGAACACTGAGTTTAGGTAGAAGGACAAAGCTCAGAAGAGTTTTGAAGATGTGAAGTCTAAGTTGACGTCTGCTATAGTACTTGCCTTGCCGAATTTTGAGAAAGTTTTTGAGATTAAATGTGATGTGTTTAGCATCGGCATTGGTGTTGTCCTTATGTAGGGGCACCAACCAATTGCCTATTTCAGCGAGAAACTCCGTAGTGCTGCCCTGAATTACTCAGCCTACAACAAAGAGTTCTATGCCCTTATCTGAACACTATAGAACTAACAACATTATTTGTTATCAAGAGAATTCATCATCTACTCAGATCATAAGTCTCTTAAGCATCTTTGTAGGTAGTAAAAACTTTCTCAGTGTCATGCCAAATGGGTTAAATTCCTAAATCATCTTACTACATCATCCGGTATAAGAAAGGGAGCACCAACACTATGGCCGACACTCTATCTCATCGTAATACCCTTATTACGACTATGCAAGCTAAGATACTTAGATTCGACACCCTACCCAATCAATATGAGCATGACCAGTATTTTAGGCTCTTAGTGGTCAAGTGCAAGATTGGAGGTGTTGTGGATGGGTTTCACTTAAGTCAGGGGTTGCTAATCAAGGGCAAATAAGTTTGTGTATCGAGTAGTTCTCTATCGAGTAGTTCAACTAGAGAACTACTCATTCGTGAAGCTCGTGCTAGAGGCTTGGCTAGCCATTTCAAAGAAAAGAGGATGGTTAAAATACTAAAAGAACATTTATACTAGCTTGAGATAATGAGGGATGTATATTAAGTTCTTAAGAGGTACGAGGTATGTAAACATGCAAAAGGAAGGAGAGAGCCGTACGAGGAGTACACACCCCTACCCATACCTAAGCGCTCATGGATCGACCTAAGCATAGATTTCATGCTCGACCTTCCCTGAATGCCGAGAAGACATGACTCCACTATGGTTGTAATCGACCGTTTTAGCAAAATGAGCCACTTCATTCTCTACCATAGAACTAATGATGCTTTATTTATCGCTAACCTCTTTTTGCAGGAAATTATACGTTTGCATGGGCTACTAAGAAGAATTACATCCGATCGTGATTCGAAGTTCACAAGTTTCTTCTAGAAAACTCTACAGAGGAAATTTGGTACTAAGCTTATGTATATTACTTCTTACCACCCTTAGACAGACAATCAAACCGAGGTAGTAAACAAGATAGTTGGCAACCTTCTACGAGCGACTGTAAGGAGGAATTTACACGATTGGGACCTATGCCTACCTATCATTGAGTTTGCTTACAACCAATCAGTTCACAGCTCGATAGGACCTTTTGAGGTTATCTATAGACTTAACCCGAAATTGCCTCTAGATATAGTTATTAGCTGGCCGTACAAGGGGAAAGTCAATCCGACCTACAACGCGCTAAGGAATTCCAAAAGTTGTATCAAAAGGTTACCAAACAATTGGCACAAATTGCAGCTCGGCAGAAGGAACAAGGAAGTCGAGGAAAGAGACGAATGGTTTACAGTCCTAGAAACCTTGTTTAGATCCACCTCAGCAAGAAGCGTTTCCTTGAGAAGAGGATGAATAAGGTTTCCCCCAGATCAAACAAACCTTTTAAGATCCTTGAATGCATCAATGACAATGCCTACAAACTAAAGTTGCTCAACAGATATGGTGTATCTGTTACTTTTAATATAGCTAATCTAACACCTTATGTACTCGATGAAGAAGAGCGCCAAGGTTGAGGGAAAATCTTCAATAATCCTGAAGAATTGATGAGCTGCCAACTACTAGTCTTCTTACTCACACACTGCTCTGAGGCCTCTAGTCCCACACCCAAAGAATTCTTTCCAATTAACCTGCTGATGACAAGAAACTCTGGACAAAAGGAAGATGGTTGAACTCCTTGACAACGCCGGAAGGTTACACCCAACTCTGTTTCCTCTTTAGTATCAATGCCAACTATTCCTTAGCCGAAGGCTCTGTGCTGAGTGATCTGACTTTTCTACCACCGAGATTTCCTACCAAGTAACGTAAGCTAACCTCACCATGGTCAAGTACTCCTCTCTCAGCATCCTTCTTGTTCTCACGACATCAGTTCTAATCTTAACCCTTTTGTTGCTACAACATCTTGATTCCTTTTGCCTATCGTGATTAGAGAATCTATGTTCAGAACCAATATTATGCTACCACCTATCCATTTCACCTAACACTATACTAATTTTTCCCTTTTTGTCATTTGTCCTTTTTATCCTTTTTCATATGTAATAGGAATCCCCCTTTTTGTATGCCTTTTTGTAATTTCTTTATTTGTATTGTTATCCTAAAGACTTATTGTAAATAGTCCCTTCTCCTTGTACACCGAAATCATCTTACCTTACAAATATACATTGAATATACTATTCTTGCAATACAACCCTCTCTAAGTTCACTTTCAAACTCTCTTACCTAATCTTGCCAAATAGCTTAGGATTAGTAACAGGTGGACCTTAACATCAAGTTATGTATCATATCAAGTGAAGTATTAAGTCGTGTTGTGTTCTCCAGTGTGTTATATCATCTTAGCAGCTTCACATTAGCTACTCTAGTCAGTTGTAGACCTACTCACTCTATCTTCTTTAATATTTCAAATGACCCATTGATTCAAATTTGCTACGGTAAGTCCTAGTAATAACTGAGCCCCTAGACTTATCATGTAAATAATTTCATAATAGTAGGAAATTACTTATTTTTCTTTAACTATAATAAAGGAATAACTAATATAAATAACAACAATCTAAAAGTATAGAATGTCATAAATAAAGCATAAATAAGTTTAGGTCATAATAATGACTAATTAGTATGTAACATATTGATATCAGGAGTCATGGTTGAGGATTCTATTGTTAAAAAGCCCATATTGTCAGGTACATGTATACTTGGTTGTTGGTTATGCATGTTAGGTTAATGAATAAGAATGGACTAAAAATTATATAGCCTATAAATGCTTATTGCATGTGCTTGGCTTGACCTAAGGGCCCATAGTGGTAGATCCCTTAAAGGCACCCATTGATCGATATGTGGTGTTATCCTTAGTAAAGTTGCATATCGATATGATGTGGGTAGATTTAGGGACTCATGAGTATTGGGGTTTAAAGTGACAATTCCCAATATCGTAGTATGTATGTATATATAATATATATATTATGTGTTGGAATTATTAGTTATCCTAAGTCTTGAAATACCAAGACTATATTGTTTGCTAGATTTAAATAGAAAGATAATAAATAAATATGTGATTTATTTATCTATGTTTATGCATGTTGGTATGAACTACTTTTCATACGCATATGATTGTTGTATACACGTACTGAGCATTAGCTTACCCCTCAAGGATATCTTCTTTTTTGTTTTTTCTACTATAGGTTAATTAGATGAATTGCTAAATTTGATGGTTATGGAAATGATTGTTACTATCAGTAGGACGGCAAAAGTAGGGATCACTAATACTAGTAGGACACCAATAGTATTGATGTTTATTACTAGTAGTTAAAAATGTATGCTCTAGTTGGTAATGCTACTATATTTGTAATTGTTGTGACTTATTTGTAAGTCATTCAAATTAGATTAAATTATGAAGATTTACTAATTATAATTTTTTATGAAGTCATATAGATATCCAATTCTATATAAACATAGAAATAGATACATATTTTATTAACTCTTTTACATATGAAAATCGAAAGGACGCATCATTTTTCCATGTACTACTACTAACTTATTCAAACAATCGTAAGTACATCTAGTTGCGTACATCGATATCCAATTCTATATAAATACAGTCACACTCACTCCTAACCAGATACTATTTGTGCATGACTAGTTACGTGTATCTTAGTTAATTTTCCACTTTTCATATCGAAAGCTCACCTTTTTGTAAAAGCCCAATAAGCGTCAAATATACCATTCGAATAGGTTGACAATATATTACAATTTTTTTCCACTTAAAAGGGGAAAAACATAAAAACGTGATCTATATTTTTATGTATTTGTAGTTTACTGTCTTGTATATTATCATTTTACAAATACACGACCTACTCTATCTCGATAACTCGATTGAGCAATCATTAATCCTACACTAAAAATGGAAGTGGTTTTTTTTTACGTGTTTATCAATCCAAATATTATAATAATTACATAAAAAAAAAAACTACATATTTACCATTGTTAAACCGCATGTTCGAGATAAGATATTGGATTTAACTTGTAACTCACATTTAGAAAATGGTATGTTGAAAATATGAGATAGGTATACTATCTTCAGATATCACATCTTATCAATGTAATTTTTTTTAAATATTTAAGTCACATATTCAAGATGCAATTTAGCATCGGTAATTATGTAATTCATTTTATTTCATTTGTATTTATATAATTTTTTTAAGAAAGTTGATAATATATTGAATTCGTAAAAAGGGAATGTGACATGTATATATCCTCCAACAGAACTCCGAATGAAGCTACTTTATTTAAGAACCCTAAATTGAGCAGAACTACACAGAGTTGGAAACTTCTTGACCTGGAGTGTTTGTTAAGAGGGTTATATCCTATATTACTATATTACTCCAAATATTTACACAATTTTAGTTTATGTACACATAGTTACCCAGACTAATATTATATTCCATAAATATGGTCATACTTCCTAACTAGATACTACATAAGCATGATCCCTTATGCTCCCCTTAGCAATTTTTCTTATTCTTATGTAGCAAGCTCGGAAAGCACAACCAGGAAGTTCCTTTTACATAAAAGGCCAATGAGTCTCAAATATTCTACTTAGCCGAGCTTAAATTATATTACAATTTTTTCCATTTAAGAAGGGGAAAGCTAGAAAAAATTTCATCTGTATTATTTATGCTTTTACAATTTATTCTTTATATTTTATCATTTTATGAATACATGTCCTATGATGTTATGGTTAAGCAATCGATAATTCTCCAATTAAAGATGGCACTTGATACGTATGTATCGTCCGACATAACATTCAAATCAAGCATACTTTACTCAAGAACCTTAAATGGAACAAAACTATCTAGTTGGACACTTCTTCACTTCGGGTTTGAGATAAAAAATAACACATTGTTCTATTTAACTTAAAGTTTCTAGGCAAAATATACATGATTCGAGCCACTATTGAATGAATACTTGTAGGCTATTATCATTTTAAATCAGGAATTGAAGATAGTTCAACAAAAAATATCATAAGTCATACATATATGAAAAAACAAAATACAGATCAATAAACTATAAAAATATATATATATATATATATATATAAAAGAAACACATATCATGCTTTTATAATTTTTGCATATAAAATATTTCAACAGATATTGCTGTACTCTAAGTTATTACAACACACACCCGTACTAATTGGATAAAGAAAAGTAACTAGCCAGTCATTAATAAATCTTCCACCTCCACCACCCAACATCTACATGGTGAAAAATAGCTCAAAACAAAAAAGGTCCTAACTTCATGATAATGAATAATGGACATCCAATGGCCAAAAAGGAAAATTTGTGGATAATAATGCCCATATGGCTCCTAAATTTCGGGGGAAAAAAGTTCTACCGATCTGAAAAGGAAAAGTTGTGATTGACTCTGCCTCCTTTTCTTTTACTTGGTAGACTAGAATTATTGTAGCTTGTTTTTGCCTAATAAAAGCTCCTGTTAAATCATATGCATTTTTTCTTAGTTCTACCAAACACTAAGAATAATGTCCTTGATAGTTTTATGACAATTTTGTTTAGTATTCAATAGATACGACTGTAGCATAGTCATAAAACTAGTAAGGTCAGTACATTTTGAGTAAAAACAACCTTGAAGTGATTTGAGTAGATTCCAATATCACTCCATAGAAGGAAAAGGTCAATAACATTATTGCTCTAAGAAACTTATAAGATGAGAGATTGACTACTATTATTGCTATACAAGTACATTAAATCGCTTAAATTCTCAAGTACCTTTTTTTCTTTTTTTAGGTTGGTGGGTTTGAGACGGTCCGTGTATCGGCATTGTATGCCGTACGTCACCCCCCTCGAGCAGCACAAGTGCAACCCACACATGCATACGATAGCCGCCAGGCGCGCCTTAGGCGCTCTTCCTCAGCATGTCCCCGTCGGTGCTCAACATGTGCCAGCCATCGACGGAGCTCCAACGAGCCTTAAGCAACCTTCTGCCGCTCTTGGGCGACCCTTGGGCACTCTATCTATTTAGATAGAACTAGTTCGATCCTTCATCATATCCTAAATTTATATCTATTTAGATCCGGATTAGTTAATTGATTGTGTTTTTAATAGCTTAAATCTAATAAATATTAAATTAAAAGTGAAATAACGGGTTGTACTGGTCTTATCAAAATGGAAACATGACTATATAAATGTGTATGTATATATATATAAGAGCACCACGACTCAAGAGAGCTCTCCCCTTCCCCTTTACTGGAGAAATCTGCGATAGGTTAAAGGCATTATTGTAGTGCATTATTCCACATTGCCTTATTAGTTAGAAACATTGTGGTAGTTAGATATTTCCTCCTATATGACCATACTTATTATAAGCGGTATGGTTAATTTAAAGCGGTTCGTCCCAATACTAGTACGGCAAACCATGGCCGAAATTGGAATTGAACTGCTCATGATATGGTTAAAGCCAAAAACAACTGGGTTAGAATTTAGGGGGAAAGTAAAAAAAATGGGGTACTAAGGTCCATTAAGCATAAGAAGGGGACAAAAAAATTAAGTTAGAATTTTTTTTTGTTTTATGTATGGGAAATTATTTTCCCACAAAAGAAAAAAACATCATTTTCTGAGCAAAACAATCTATGCTTTTTAAATAGTATTAATATGCTATTTTGGGCTGACTTAAGGTTCAATTTGAGTAGAGGCCTTCCATGGACCATTAATAGCAAGGCGATCAAACACTTCGCCTTATTCAAGCACTCTACTATGTCTAAGCGCTCCACTACATCGGAGCACTTAGCATGCCTACAATCACCTTGGAGACCTACCTTAGGGCACCAAATTCTCAAGGACCTAACCACCTGCTCAGGCATACTTAAGCTATGAGGCCCTCTCAACCCCTAGGTCCATGCCTACTCTTTAAAAACACCCCCTCTTCTACAGGCTCCCCTACAAGGATAACCCGCTGCTTATGAATTGTTTGGAGCCTCTCTTATCTACCCTCGAATTCGTTTATCTTTAGTGCCTATATCTTTCGCCTCCCTATTAATTGTAGCCTGACATCCATAATATGGCTAGCATACTTGAAATCCTCTAAGAACATCAAAGCTTTAAGTTACAAACTTAGTTGCAAGCATGGTTATGGCTAACTAATGCCTAGAGCCACTTTGTCAATTCCTCAACGTATATCCTTTGCCAACAATAAGTACAGATAAACCTTAAACTGACATATACTCCTGGTAAGTGAGCTCCTTGCATTATAACAATACAATGAGCCAACAGGTAAGGGGATCCAAATTCCCTGAACCCTAAACCCTTCATTCTTAGCTAAGCACTACCTCACTTGAGCACCTTCTCCCTTGGGTTGAAAGTGCTTAAATACTCCTCTATTCCCCTTCTTTCTTACCTTCTTATAAACTTAAGGATCAAAGAGTTCTCGTGAGCAAACCTACTGAAGGCTTTTTGTAGGTACCTAAAGGCAAGAAGTTCACATAATGACTAGGCCCATTAGTACCTTTTCGTGAAGGATCCAACCCCCCATCTCTCTATTACACTTAGTAAATTTCTCATAAATAATAAAATGAAAAGTCAATTTTCAAATTAATATCCAGAAGTCTCTTTTAACTCTAAAAAAATGATCCCATTTCATTTTAGTTGCGATTGACCCATTAATTATATTCTTAACATGAAAAAGTTTTAGTGCACCAAAAGAATTAAAAAGACCTGTATACAAGATTATAAATTAAAGATGTTGTAAACATAGTATAAGGATCATCTATGTTTTATACTTTACTTTTACATAAAAGATTTAGCATATGCTACTCATTGTAATATATTAATAATATTGTACTTAAGTAAGATACAACTGACATTAAAATTTAAGAGTCATATAATATATATATATATAATGATATCTTTTTGACAAATTTTTGTCAAAGCAATTATTCACGTGAAAACATGACATTTTTAGAACATTTTAAAGCAAAAATGTTGCTTGTTAACAAGTAACTTCTTTTTTGCCCCCAAATAAATGGGGCCTTATGGTATGTTTGTTTTGCTGGAAAACGTTTTTCAAGTTTTATATATATATATATATATATAGCTTTTAACAATTCCCAGCTTTGAGTATAACGTGTATATATGTAATGTTAAGATATTATAAATATTGACTGAATGTTTCTTTTTCTGTTTTTTGCCCCTCCCCGGCCATATAGCTTCACGTGTGCGCTGTGTCTCCAGAAGATTTAGAAGCCAGGGTCTGGAAGAACATGAGTATGGCTAATAAAAAAGGACCAGGCTGAACATGCATTTTGCAGTCAACAATAGATAATAAGTTAACCAGGCCTACTATTTAAAATAAAAAAAAATCAAATGGAGGCCCAAGACTATATTTTAGAGGCCCAAGATGTAAAGGCCTATCATTTGGTCCCAATCTCCAAAAACGTAACTCTATGCGCAAATTACAAATTTACTCTCATGTGGTATACATGCCCAGTCTCAAAAATGTAAGTTGCTTCGTGAACACTATAAATTACGTGGCAGTAGGATCCTCAACATGCCTGATCCAACAGTTCAACGACCTTTAAAAAAATTACTTGGTGAGAACTCAACGTTTAAGAATAAAAAAACTTGCTATAGAAAGTACGGCCATATTCACTATTACGCACACGGAATAAATAATTATGAGGCTTGAAATCATTATTGAAAATATAAAGTATCGTTTTATTGATATTAATTAAAAAATTAAAGTATATTGATAATTTAGCCCTAAATCTTAGGTGCTATTTGTAACGTAAAGTAATCTTTACAAAACCATTAATTACCAATAGCTAAAGATAACATAAAATAATTGGGCAAAAGAAAAGATAACATAAAATAAGAGATTCTACACCAATTCATCTATATTTTTGTTTATTAATATCATCGTGGTTTTTTATTCAAAGAAAGCAAAGAGGAAAAATAAAGTGGCATGAGTATATGAAATTACCTTTTTCACGGACCAAATTCAAAAAAAATTGCCAAGGTAGATGTCAACCATCAAACTTTCTTTTGCTTCCTAATATGTCACTCTTTCTGTTAACGAGCATCCTAAAATATTCGCCTTTTCCAATATTAATAACGTACTTTAATGGAAAAGGAAATTTATTGTAAGGCAAAAAAAAAATCTTCTATTGGATGTTTTAGTTTTAAAGTGTTTCCGGACACCCGTTGACATATCGTTATAAAATCTTATACCATTAAAAATAATAACATCTTGTTTCAATTTTTATGAATTTTCTCGACATTATTATATAAATTTTCTTACCTTAAGCCCAATAGTCCGAAGAGTGCATTTTGTATACCATATCGAGAATGAAAAGTCCATAAAGGCCCAATAATTGTTTGGCCCAATTAAGCCCAGGATGAAAACACGCACATCTGTTTTAAACCCTAAAATGAGTTGATCCAGCAGACCATAAGTCCATAATAGAATACAAAAGGAAAAAGATCGGAACCGAACAAGTAAAATAAATACAACAAGGATGAAGCTAAATGATAGATAGGGTTGACAATTTGAGGTATGGGCACAATAGATCCGGATACGATACGATACGATTTAAATAGAGTTAGTGTATAGATCAATTCGATATGATATACAAACAAATTAAACCCATTTAAACACAGTTAAACTTGTATCCAAAGCCAAGTTAAGCTTCTAGACCTTGATCTCGGACACAAGACATAACACACACTATATAGTCTCCAATATTTGTATTTTGTTACATAAATAATTTATTTCTAAGTCAAATATCTCAATTGAAAATATAAGATATTTTAGCTATATATTCTTCTTGTTGCATCGTAGTCTAAATAAGTAAAAAATTATAAAGTCATATATAGATTCTTTGACTATCTCCTTAAAAAATCTAAGAAATAAAGTGATAAATTTGAAAATCAATACTAGTAGTAACAGTAATATCCATTTAATATAATTTAAATTTTCAGAATTTTTATATTTAGTAAAATTTTACTTTACTAAAAACTTTTATTTGGATTGTAAATTTTTTTTTTATCAAGTATGAAGATATTATATTATCTATCTTTGTAAATTTTAAATATTATTATCGTTCTTTTTCTTTTATATTTATATATATCTTATAAATTTAATTATAATTTTTTAATCCATAATTGGTATCAAATTTAAAATAAATAAGATATGATAAAGTAGTATGAATTATTAACCCTAATATAAACAAATCTAATCTAAACACAAGACACAATAGGTTACAGGTTTATGTTTTCATACACAATTAAGAAACAGGTCATACCACAGGTTTATAATTTTTTGACACAAATCGGTTTAAACATGAAAACGAAACACTATATGATAATAAGAATTATCAGCCCTAATAACAGTTACTTCCTTAGAAAGGTGAGCATTTTATGCACTAATCTACATGATCTTTTCCAATCAAGCCAATTTAAAGAGGTTTTGGTTTAGTTGGTAATAGCTATGCATGAAATTTAACCTTTTCACTACTAAAATCTCTATATTACGGTTATTTGCATAACAATTAAATTTGATTCACTAATTTCTCTTATCATCGAGAGAAAAGGTTCTAGAAGTTATACATCTAATTCATACTAAAATTTTGTCAAGTATATATATATATACACATATATAAGTGTGCCATCTAAGTTTTGTACTTGTGATAAAATACAAACAAATTATGTATGTGTTTAGCAAATCATTTAAACCATTTTATAATAGTGTCATTTCATCAAATAATCACCTATTTTTATGACCAACAGTTTTAGGTAATGAATGGACTTATATAATGTAGAAATAAAACCATAGAAGACCTAAATGCTTCATTAAAAATATATAGGACTTACTTAGATTTTGACACAACTATTGAGGACTTAAATAACTCATCTATTATATTATTAAAATCAAAAGAGGATTAGGTAATCACCCCTTTTAAAATTACTATTTAGCTCTCTAATTGAAAGTTATATTAAAAAAATAACACTTAAATAACTTATTAAATGATTTATATATAGATAAAACTGGATAAAATTGGCATTTTTCTTAATTTCACTTCCCATCTCTCTCTATTAGTTTTTCCCCAGTGAACCTCTCTTAATTAATAACATAGGTATGGATAACTCTAATATCTACAGAAGGTTAACCATGGATATGGATAAATTGCTTCAAATTTAGAGTTATCTAGAACAAATGTAAAAGTATGCATTCACATATTTATAATATTTGAAATTTTAATAAAAACATGGGCGTAGATAACTTCAATATCTATGAAAAATTAACTGTGAATATAGATAAATAACTATATAGTTGAATGTAGAAATTGAATTCAAATTCAAAGTTCTCTAGAATAAATGCAAAAGTATGTGTTCACATATTTATAATATTTAAAATTTTTGATAAAATTAAATTGTTTAAGACATCAAATAAATAATGATGAGTTGCATGGATTTGTTTTTTAATTAAAAATACAAAAAGAAGTAAGATAGTAATTCCATTTTATGATCCTTACCATGATCAATGAGAAATATCTTTTTCACCTATTAAAGAACTAAAATAACCCTAAATCATTCAAGTACAATGTACAATGGTGATGATAATGTAGTAATTCAAACAATAAGGATAATTAGGGGTATTTTGCCGCTTAGACTAAATGCAAACCCTTGGGGTCTTTTAGTATTTTTGGCTAAAATAGCTTAATCCCTTACTCTAGTTATTTAAGAAATTTTTCATGCAATGGATGTAGAAGGGAGCACAATAAAATTAAAGGACTAAATTTGGGAATCTTAAGGTTTAGTGTACCTAATTAGGTTTGAAACTTAAAAGTAAAATAGATTTTTAAGATTCAATTATGCTTAGTGACCAAGGAAAAGAATATCACGGAAACAAATAAAGAGAGCTTCAACCTTATGTTGAAGAGTGATAAGCACTTATAACCTTAACTTAATGTGTTGACTTTGATTTTGTTATTCATTTGAGGTTGAGATTGAGTAATGAAAGAAGTTTGAGGTTCAAGGGCTTTTAATGAGTTTTAGATTGAAATTCTTGAAAGTTAAGTGATCAAATATGTTTGTATATAATATGATTTGAGACCTTAAAATTGCTTGAAAAGCTCCAGCTCAATGGAGAAAAGTACTATTTTATTTAATCAAACCAATCCATGTAAATTTGGGATTCTTAGGAAGTTCAATCAACCAAAGTATATGTTCAACCAATGGAATTATGTTAAAGATTCAAGTCTAAGGGGTTTGAGCTGTTAGTTCAACCTAACCAAGCTACAACAATGGTTAAATGCTTTAATTTGAGGAGAAACGATCAATCAAAGTTAGTGGACAATCAATTAAGTTCCCTGTTTTGAGTATCTTTAAACCTCAAATTTTCAAAATGATTATACATTACCAAGTGACTAAGGTTCGACCACATTCAAGGAAAAAGTATTCGTTAAATGTTTTCTTTTTCTAGAAAATTTTTTTATGGCTTTACTTTTAGTTTATGATTATTATTTATATAATTGTTGAACCTAATATTAAATTAACCTAATGATATATGCTACTTGTTATGTATAGGTCATCTCACCTAGCAACCCCAAAGGGGGGGGGGGGGGGGGTGGCGTACACAAGTGGGAAGTTTGATTGGCTGTTAACCCCTTTTTAATGAATGATGCAAAAGTACTTAATGATCAAAGTTATGTAAGTCCACTTACTTATGCTTAAATGAAATGCTTGGATTCTCAAATTATAGCATAAGAATAAACAAGCAATAAATAAAATATGGTAAATAAAAAAGAAAAAGGGTATGGATAAAGAGACTAAACCCAAATATACAAATGTTCAACCTTTTTCTTACATCCTCTTTACTAGCTCAACCGCTAGGCATCCATTATAACTTTTGAAACAAGAATACAAGTGAGTTTTGCTATTGTGACAACTCTTACAGCATTTGTGGAAGCTATCATTCCTATGACCAATACGATTCACCCCAATTCTCCAAGCATTCCATCTAAACCCTAATCTATCGCCTACAAAACATCTTCACTTCTCTACTCTAAGTCTCTAAGTATCAATCCCTAGTTACAATAGATAAACTCACTACAACCTTCTAATACAAGACACTCTTTTGAAAAGGACACTACCAAAGTTAAAAGTTCCTTAAGCTAATGCTAGTAAGATGTCTTAAAAGCTTTACAAATCTCTCATGGAATCACTTCTTTCTAGTAGCACCCAATCACATACATTATATATAATTCAATCACTTACAATTGTATGTCTTTCATCCATCCTTAAGAATCTCTTAAATAAGGGTTTAACATCGTCCAAATTACATAATGATTTTCCATACAATGGTTGAATGACTAAATTTTCCTTATATTAGAAAACCCTTGCATTTGAGAGCCAACAACTAAAAGAAGTTTTCCAAAAACAATCTTGCTGTAAAAAGACAAGAATTTCTTACTTACAGAAACTTTGAGACTAGCTAACCTTAGAAAATGTGCTTGTGAAAAATATCTTTTAATCTTTTATTATAAATCCCATATGGAAAAGTAGCATGAGCTAAGTGAAACACTTAAGTTTAAAGGGTTTTCTCATATATTAAGCTAATCTTTTAAGTGAAGTTCTTTCCTTGGATTTAAGTTGTAACATTTGCTATTTCTGTTAAAATGTCAAAACCCCACAAAAAGGGTAACATAGAAAAGAAGCAAGCTAAGGAAGAGCTACTTATAAAAAGGCTACCTAGTGAAATAGTGTGTGAGCTGTCTAGAGTAAAATCTATTTAGAGTAGGCAGTCTAGAATAAGCCAACGTAGACATTAGCTTTCAAAGGAAGGTTATAATGTTACAATTTCCCATAAGAAAATAGCATGGACTAAGTGTAATACTTAAGTTCAAAGGATTTTCTCACCTACCAGGTAACCTTTTGGGTTGGGCTCTTCTCTTGTGTTTGAGTTGTAACATCTTTTCTAAACAAGTATAGTACATAACTTGGATCATCTAATAAACATCTTCCTCTTAAAGGAAAATACTACAATGCATGGGTATCACTTGAAAATCCTTTTTAATTTTAAAAATCTTCATATGTAAAATAAGTCCATGTGTCAATTTTCTTAACTTATTTTGTCATTCTTCAACAACATTTATTTTAAATATTTTTGAAATATAATACAAAATAAAGAATCTCCAATTTATTTGTTAAAAGCATGACCAAGATCTTCTAAGTTTTCTTACTTATTGCGAACTGTAACCAAGAACTGACAAGGCCGATTGCTGGATGGGTCCGAACTCACAGAAAGCTTGAAATAGTTAATGAGGGAAAGGCACAAAAAGAGTGAACAGCGAATGAAAAGTAAGCAAAACCCACGAACAACTTTAGATGATATGACACACCAATAGAACTTTCAAAGACTCACGGCACAATTCAATATGATACACAAATCGGTCCGACGAGGTTACTCGCCACCTAACCTTACTTATGGGAAAGGATAAGAGTAATGCTAGGCGTAAAATAGTAGAAGGAAAAATACTCAAGTATATTAATTGTAATATGTCTATCTACAACTTACAAATACAAAGGGTATTTATACCCAAGAATTTAAGGCAACTTGCCTAAAAGGGAAAAAAAAACAAAATGGGTATTACCCTAAAGTAGTAATGTACAAGATATATAAAGGGTAAAAATGGATATATAAGAAAAACAATTATTGGTGCAACGAATTCTACATATGATACTGTACACATAGCGATGCTACATTAGCAAGATTGTTATAAGATGCAGACAAAAGTACGAACAGCTAGTTTATCCGAGCAAAGATGGCTTAGTCAGTTCGGAGTCTCTCTTTCTCGGCTTCTCGAAAAGGAAGATGCTGAGTAATTGATCAGCTCAGGCACGAGTGAGTAATCTTCAATTTGTCGCACTACAAAAAGATGGGCAATCATACGACTCAACATAGAGAGTGACTCAGTAAGAAAGTACTCAGCCTTAGCAAAGGTCGGCTGGAATAAAAGGATTCATCGTGCCAGTCCCTCTAGTCCTCGGGTTGGATGCAGGTTAAAGGGCCACTAACCTGATTCCCATCATTCCCTCCGGGTTGATTTGGATTTGCGATCAAATCCGAATGGTCTTCGCTCAATTCTCCGTCAAGGTGATACAGATTGAAGTCAGTAATATTGAAGGCATCAGAAACCCCATAATCCTCTAGCAGCTCCAACCTATAAGCATTATCATTTATCTTCTGGAGAATTTTGAAGGGTCCTTCTACTTTTGTAGATAATTTGTTCCTCCTCTTGTTCGGGAATCATTCCTTGTTGAGGTACAGCTACACTAAGTCTCCCGGCTGAAATTGCTTGGCCATCTTACCCTTGATCTTTTCTCACATTCTTCTTGCAGCTTAGTTGATATGCCGAGTGACCTCATCATAGATGTGCTGAAGGGATTATTCTCTCGTCGGTCGTTAGGGTCCCTTTGCACGGGTACTAATACAGGGGTTTGGTTAAAGGGCAATTCGGGATTGAATCCATAGACAACGTCGAAAAGAGTCTGCTTAATAATGTCATGTACTATTCGATTGTAAGTGAACTCGACTATTAGCAAGTAAACATCCTAATTAACTAAGTTCTTACCCACTGTAACTCGAAACAATGATCCCAAAGTGCAATTAACCACTTCCATTTAGCCATCAGTTTAGAGGTGACATGAGGTACTGAAGAGTAATTTAGTCTCTAGCTAAAGCAACAAGATTCTCCAAAAATGGCTTAAGAACTTTAGGTCTCTATCGAAAACTACACTTTTCGATATGCCATATATCTGCATAATCTC
The DNA here is from genome assembly GCA_024138015.1 of Lumnitzera littorea. Taxonomy (NCBI): domain Eukaryota; kingdom Viridiplantae; phylum Streptophyta; class Magnoliopsida; order Myrtales; family Combretaceae; genus Lumnitzera; species Lumnitzera littorea. The sequence goes on from JAMXBB010000008.1 coordinate 94,247,926, forward strand.
CTACAAGAAGAGAGAAGCAATAGCTGAAGTGTCATTAATTTTGGAGTAAGACATGAAGTGCGCCATCTTATTGAACCTATCCACAACAACCATTACAGAATCTATGCCTTAGGTAGTTTGCAGCAGCCTGAGAACAAAGTTGATGCTTAATTCAATCTACGGCCTCAATGGGACAGGTAGGGGCATTGCCCTCCCTTGCTTGGTTCGGCACTTAGCCTTCTTGTGCATAGCATAGCTTTTAACAACTCAGTATACATCTCTCTTCATTATTAGCCAAAAGAATTGGCCATTCAACAATTTACAGTTCTTCCTTTCTCCAAAATATCCAAAGAGTCTTCCACTGTGTGCTTCCCTGATTAATAGTTCCCTTAGTGAATAACTTGGCATGCATAATTTTCTACCTTTAAACAAGTAGCCATCCCCTACATGATACTTATCCATTGTTCTCCCATCGATGCATCTCGAAATTATGGGTCCGAAATATGGATCCTCAAAGTACTATTCTTTAATACTAACAAACCTAAACAATCTAGTCTACAGTTTTTATAAAAGCGAATGCCTTCTCGAAAGAGCATCTACAACTACATTGCTCTTTACTTACTTATATTTTATTACAAAATTAAATTCTTCAAGGAATTTAACCCATCTCCCCTGTCGCTTTGACAACTTGATCTGATTTCGAAGGTACCTCAATGATTCATAGTCAATATATATGAAAAATTCTCTCGGTAGTAAATAGTACTGCCATACTTGTAGTGATCAAATCAATGCCAAAAGTTTTTTTATCATATACAGAGTAATTCAACTAGGGTCCTTGGAGCTTATCACTATAGAAGGTAATTAGTCGGCCTTCCTGCATTAGGATAACGCCTATTCCATTGCTTGACACGTTGCATTCTAGCTCAAAAATTTTATCAAAGTCAAGTAGTACTAACACCAAGGTGGAGGTTAATCTTTCTTTTATTTCGGTAAAACTCCTCTCCTCCCTTTCTCCCTATTAGAAGTCGATGTTCTTCTTTATTAACTCAATAAGTGGTGCAACAAAGGTGCTAAAATTCTTAATGAACTGCCTATAGAATGAAGCTAATCTAAGAAAACTTCTCACGTCAGCATAAGTAGTGGGAGTCAGCCACTCGGCAATTGCTCGGATTTTCTCTTCGTTAACTTGCAAGCCTCCTCCATTGACTACATAACTTAAGAATACCACTTCCTCTTAGCAAAAGTAACATTTCTTTATATTGCCGAATATTCTCTCTATACGGAGAATATCCGGGACTACTCTGAGATATTCACAGTAACTCAGCATACCGATACTGTAGACCAAGATGTCATCAAAATACACCATGACACACTTCCCAATAAGATGTCTCAACGCATGGTTCATTAGTCTCATGAAAGTGCTCAAAGCATTCGACAAGTCGAAGAGCATAACCATCCATTTGTAAAGTCCATGTCGAGTCTTAAACGCAGTCTTCCACTCGTCCCCTAGCCTCTACAGATTTGATGGTAGCTAGATTTAAGGTCAATCTTGATGAAAATCCTATCACTACTCAACTCATCTAACATGTCTTCTAACCTCAAGATTAGGTACCTGTATTTAATGGTAATCTTGTTCACGGCTCAGCTACCTATACACATCCACTAGGTTCCATCCTTCTTCAGCACCAGAAGCACCGGCATAACACAAGGGCTAAGACTCTCTCTTACATAGCTTCTTTCTACCAACTTATTGACTTAACATTAGAGCTCAGAAGCCCGCTCAAGATTCATATGATAAGCTGGCTTATTCGACAATGCGATACCAAGTACTAAGTCAATGCAATGTTCTATATCGCGAGTTGAGGGTAGCCCTTCAAGTAACTATTATGGGAGTAGGTTGGCATATTCATTTAGCAACTTCTTGACTTCCTAGGGAAGATCACTCGCTCCTTCATTTCCAATAGTCGCCTGACCAATAGTAGGATCGGATCCTCAGCATTAATGGCCTCTCAAAGCTCGGTTCTGCTCATCACCAGAGCCTTCTTCAATTCACGAGCAAGTTTTTTCTGTAACTTATTAACTTCTCTCTTTGGCATTGGATTCAATATGATCTTCTGGTCATCCTTATCGAACATATATGTGTTTCTGTAACCGTCATATATAACTCTTCCATCAAACAATCATGGCCTACCCAGCAATACGTAGGAAGCGCACATAGGCAATACATCGCAGAGAATTTGGTTAAAGTAATTCCCTATAGTGATTAGCAGTAGTATTTACCGAGTGACATGTAATGCTCCTTTTTCACTCAATCAGTGCAACTTGTACGGCCTCGAATGTGCAACAGTCAACAAGTTCAGTTTTGAAACAAGATCAGTCGATGCCACATTAGTGCAACTTCCACTATCTACGATGAGTGCACACACCTGATCATTCACCTTACAGGTGGTATGGAACAAATTCTATCTCTACTCCTCCTCTCGTGAGGGTTATATGTTCATAGTACGTCAAACAATCATGAGTAACTTATCCAAATCTTCAACAAACACATCCTCCTCAATCAACTCTTTGTCAGCATTTTCTTTCTCGATTAGAACATCCTCCTCCTCTAGTTCCTCATCCATAATTTCTACTTCTAGCTTCGAGATGTCTCTCTTAATGACCATCGTCCTTCGATTCGAGCACTGAGTAACCATATGTCCGAAACCTTGACACTTAAAGCACTTGATTTGGCTCATTTTCCTGCCAAACCCTTGCCCTTTCTCATAAGTTCAGGTCGATGATACACCATCAAGTCAGCCTTTCTGATCAGCTTAGACATCAACCTTTTTGCTTGGCTCGATACTCAGTAGAGTTCAGTGACTTCCTTATCCAGGTCGACTAGTTGGCAATCTGGTCAATACTCGGCCTTTTCTTTGCCTCTCCATTCGTTAGGCAATCCTAACAGCTTCATCCATTATGATGAATTGTTAAAGCTCTATAATGTCCCAAATATCACCTCTCAATCCAGTAATAAATCTTAACAGAGTTCGAGCTAATAGTTCCTCTACCTCGCAACAGATCATGAGCATTTGAAACTCTTAAATATACTTGTCAATAGCCCGGCCTCCTTATCTCAACTCCTGAAGCTGAGTGAAAGTATCTTGAAGGTAAGTTTCCGGTACAAATCTATTTCTGAATATCCTCTTCATCTCGGGTCAAGTATTAATCACTTGGTAACACTCTCGTCCCCTCATCATCTAAAAATTCCTCTACTACATGGCGGCATATCTGGAGAACTCAACAACAGCAGTTCTCACTTTCTCATAATCCTCATACTAATAATAATCAAACACACACTCTACCTTCTCTTCCCACTTCAAATATTCATCAGCATTCCTAGATCCATTGAAACTCAGAATCCGAAATTTCACATGATTGGATACCCTAAGGATTCGTATGCACTCTTCTTTGAAATACTCTTCCTTGTCCTCTTCATTAAGCTCTCTCAAGTCTATTCTTCGCCTTACTTGTCCACCTACTCCTCCACCTCGAACAGGTCGAGCTGAGTTCTGACCTCTAACAGGTTAAGCAACTTATGGAATATTTTGCACAACCTCAATGAGTCTATAAGACAATGCATGAACAGCTCAGGTTAAATCTACCAAAAGGTTAGTTACCTCATCAAGTCTCTCGTCAGTGCTTCTGGAAGTTCCCTAAGACTGTCATCTATAGTGGACAACTCCACTATCATCATTAATGCCAATATTCATACTCGAGTCAGTCATTTTTCCTCACATATTCAAACTCAAACAAACACTTCAGAAAATTAATAGTTAACAACATAGCGCTCAAATGAAACATAATAACTTGCTCTGTTTCACACATGGAAAACAGAGTATAACAAAACTTTGAAAATATACATCAACTCGAACAAAACCTCCGTTCTGATACCAAGATGTTGCAAACCGTGATCAAGAACTGATAAGGCCGATCGTTGGATGGGTCCGAACTTGTAGAAAACTCAAAATAGTTAATGGGGGAAAAGCACAAAAAGAGTGAACGACGAATGAAAAGTAAGCAAAACCCACGAACAACTCTAAAGAATATAACACACTAATGGAACTTTTAAGGACTTAAGTATAATTCGATATGATGTATGAATCAGTTCGATGAGGTTACTCACCACCTAACCTTGTTTAAAAGAAAGGATAAGAGTGATGTCAAGCATAAAACAGCAGAGTATTTACACTAGGAAGGAAAAATACTCAAGTATATTAAGTGTGATCTGTTTATCTACGGCTTACAAATACAAAGGGTATTTATACTTAAGAATTTAAGGTAACTTACCTAAAAGGAAAAAGACAAAATGGATATTACCCTAAAGTAGTAATGTACAAGATACACAAGCGGTAAAAATGGATATAAAAGAAAAACAATCATTGGTGCAACGAATTCTACATATAATACTGTATACATAGCGATGCTACATTAGCAAGGTTATTAGAAGATGCGGACAAAAGTATGGACAGCTAGTTTGTCCGAATAAGGATGGCTTAGTCAGTCCGAAGTCTCTCTTTCTCAACTTCTCGACAAGGAAGATGTCAAATAATTGATTAGCTTGGGGGCGAATGAGTAATCTTTAATTCGGCACATTATAGAAAGACGAGCAGTCATACAACTCGACATAAAGAGTGACTTGGCAAAGAAGTAATCGGCTTCGGCCTCGGCAGGGGTCAACTGGAGCAAAAAGATTCATTATGCTAGTCCCTCTAGTTCTCAAGCTCAGCTGTAGGTTAAGGGCCAGTAACCCAATTCCTATCATTACCCATATATATTCGGTTAGTAATTATTATGTCTTCCAATCTAGTTTTTCTAGATTTACCTTATATGTTTTACCTTCTCCTACTATATACAATTAGCACAAATGATGGTGATTTGATGTTGAAAAACAACATAAAGAAATTGATGTGTATGGCTAAAATTAGAGAACTTCTAGAGTAATATACCAATAAAAATAATGTTCTTTCCATGTTTAGGGAATGAAGGGGATTTAAACATTTAAAAATTTTCCTCAATGTAAGAATAAATTTGGCCTCAATCCAAGTGAAGATTAAATCTAATTGACAATAAGTAACCCAAGTAGAAATGAAATGACTTGGAAAAGATTCCTAACTTAATAAGAGTAAAAAAAAAAAAAAAGTCATATACAGAAAAGAAGTTTCCCATAATTTAAACCATATTAACTTAGGTAGGAGATTGATATTTATAGAAAATACAATTTAATTCTATTTTTAGAAAAAAAATATATATATAGGGTCATTTTTATAATTGGAGTTTTAAGTCAATTTAGTGTTGTAGATCAATCTAATGGATTTAGGACAAGTTCTAGGAGAGCATATCTAATCAAGTATGTTTTCAGAAGGCTTGATTTGGTAAGTTTGAAATAGGGATAGTTGGACTAATTTTTTCACTCTTAGCCTTATTGGATTGTTTTATGCATGAAAAGTAGGCTCACAAAAGTCTTTCAAAACTTGTTTAGGCTTTGTTCAGTTTCAACAAAGGTTATGTGGACTCAAATAAAACCATAGGCTTATTTCATAACAAAGTGAGCTTTCTTCCTTTTCTTAATAGGCATTGGGCTGAGCTGAGCTCATGATATGCCAAAACCATTGGAAGCAATACAAAGGCTATTAGTAATATCAAATCTTAGTAATGCATCGTAAAGTGATCCAATCATCAAAATTAGCCCCTAAAATTTATAAATATAGAAGGCTAATTCCCTTATTTCACATACATTCTACATACTGCAAGGTTTGAGGACAATATGAAGCTCTTTTGTAACATCTCCACAAAAGATCAAATCGACTACATTAAGAAAAACCTGCCAAGAATAACTTAAGAACACAACAAGTGGCATACGAGAAATTGAGTTCACATATTTTTCCTTTCGTGTCTATTTCTATTGCATCCATACATATATTATCTAATCAAGATATCTCTTAAGTCAATCAACACACTTATCCTATGCGATTAACTAGCTATTATGACTCCCAATCACAAATGATGAAGAAAATTGTTAAAGCTTTATCTTTACCACTTGATTAGTGAATGTCATGCCCCAAATAAGAGAATTCATAATAGTCCCACCATATAAACTAACTTAAGATAGAAGTTAACTTTACAGCTACTATCGTAGATACAGTCCACATAAGACGAGCATAACTCAACTAACTTGAAGCATTCGTTCTGATACATGTGAATAATCAAACCTATGATATAGCTTTACAAAATATCTGTTCTATATAACCTGTCGTATCATAACACAACAGTACTAACATAAACGCGTTACATCCAGAGTTATAATTTATAATCAGAGTTTATTAAAAAGCTACAAGTTTTACAGACTATTTACAATAAGTTAGGAAACTAGTGGGCATCCTAGGAAATTCCTAATTAGTTTCCTCAAAATTCAAAAGAAAAGATAAAAGAAAGGTTAAAAGCCCAAGTTCATTTGATTCTTCATCCCTCACTTTTCCAGCCAATAGCACACTAACTTAGGGTTAGCGGTATCGGAACATCCTGGTTCTCACTCAATACCTGTAAAAGAATCTATGAAAATGTAAGCACAACTAACTTAGTAAGTGGGACAGAGTCAGCAAAGTACCAAACAACCATAAGCAAGATTATTAATTATGATGAAATGTAATACAGTCAATCAAATGAAACATCGCACAATATTATCCGATCCATTGTGAGGTTAGAGAAATTACATCCACTCTAACCTGGATTAAGGAGTTTTATCGCGACTCAAATCAAACCAAACCCGACCTTATGCAATAGGAAACACCTTCCTCCCGTAACCGCCTTCGAACCATAGCCCCTACTCTTACTGTAACCTCCTCACCTGTTACTTAGTTCGACTAAGGATGGAAAAATGACCATTTCAACTATCTTCATCAAAGGAACTTGGTATTTAGCTTGACACCCTAACCATTTCCCTTAATGGGTGTTATGCATGTCCAGTTTCATTTTAGTCAAATAAACGTTAGTGATTATCAAAGGTAACCAAATAAGTTCATACAATTCAGAGACAATGTGAACATACATAACAGCACACTAAGGAGTTCAACTCCTATCACAACTAAGTATCATTCACACATATAGCATGCGCACAAATAACTAGTTACAAACACAATCAAAAGTACTCCTGAATTTCTAGATATTTTAATACAGTATCCTAACAAGCGATGAAGTTACAAATCCCAACTTACTTATTCAGACACTTACTACAATAGACTTGAGCTGTCAATAGTTTAACCACTGAGAGATCTTATATACACATAAAACCCAAATTCAATTTTCATAATAATTACGAAAACATTAGGATTCGATCTAAAACGATTATATATATATATATATATATATGAATATATTAACATAATAATATATAGTTTTATTATTATTATTATTATTATTGTTGTTGTTGTTGTTGTTGTTGTTATTATTATATTGAGTTAAGTTTTAATTATTGATAATATATGTAATCTATAATATGATGTATTATATATTGTTTTGATTGTATCGTAATGAAATTTTAATTGATTAAATCACGTTTTAATTCCAATAAATTTATCGTAATATGTACATTTTAAAATATTATAGAGTTATAGGTTATATTACTTAAGATTGTCCGATTTTAATAAAATTAGTATCGTTGAGTTTGTACAGACTTAACGATACGTATTACGAGTCTTGTTTTTAGAGATAGCTTTTAATGGGTAGTTTAAGTTTTTAATATAATTATATGTATATAAATAAATACTAACGTATTACATGTATTTTAAGTTATTAAATTATATTTTACCTAATTTATCAATATAGTACTATAATATGAGTATTATTTAACCCCAATATACCTATAATATATCTCGATTAGAAAATATCAATAAATATATAAAAAAAATATCCTTTTTATCTAATCCGATCAGCAACCTCATACATAGTTTTTATATAACTATCTAATTTATTTTAACTTATTATTACTAAAGATACGTCCCGACTTGTAATTTAAGCAATTTTACTACGTAAATTCGTAATAAATAGTTCAGGTCACCAAATAATTTTCCAAAAATTTCTATAGAGTCCTAAAAACATGGGGAACTCAGTTATTACTTGGTTTCAAATTTTCGACCTATTGCCTATATATTCATATTTACGATTTTACCCTTGAATTATCCCAAATTACTCAATTATGATTCTTTTTACACCAAATCAATTTCAATCTAACCCAACATTGTTATTATTCACTAAAGATCAATACATGTCCATTTCATCATTGAATTTCATGATTTCCTATTTATTTCACAATTTCAGCCTATTTTTAAGCCAAAAAATGCAATAAATATTAAAAATATTCAAATCAAAATTCGGCCTACATAGCAATTATATATATATATATATCATATACATCCTACACAAAAATTTAAAGTTAGAAATAACGTCATTTAATACATTTATTTTATAATTCAAATTTTGGATGAATAGCAGTTTTCTTAACAAGTATACTAAATATTACAAATTTTTCAAAAATAAAAATATCATACGAAAGCATGTTCAAAATAACCTAACTATAATTTTTTTTCATAATTTTTTTGGTGGTTTAAGCATTTTTTACAAATTATTGAAAAATAGGGCAAAGAATCGACATAGTTGTTCTTAGATGCTTTAATGGCCGTAGGAAGGTAAGAGTGTGTCAAACGGCCAAGGTATGGCTGGAACTAGGGGTGGCTAGTCAAGTTCCACAACAGAATTAGTTTTAAGTTGGGTCTTAGCCTAATACAAAAATTGCTCTGTTTTTTTTTTTTCATTTTCTTTCCTATTTTTCTACAATTTTTTTCTTAATTTCCTTTAAGTGTATATGGTTTGTAAAGTTATGAAATGATTTAGGGAAGCCTATTTATGCTGGTTGGAGTTGGTTACTGCTAATTGATTTTTCTTTTTAATTTTTCCTTTGCTTTTTCCTCATAAATGCAAGTAGGTGGTGTCTCCTTCCTAGGGAATCAGCTTTTGATTCATCAAACTCCAAATTCTATAGCATGCCATAGCAATTCCAACAATTTCCCAACTGAACTTGAGTCTTTTGGATGAGATTTGCAATTATTTTAATATTTTAGGTATATTTTATTAATATTTAGTTATTTAGTAATATACTGGTACATATCCCATGTGTATATATCATACGTAATATATAATTATATTCATATAATTAAGTTTCTAACATATCTTTTATTTTTAGGATATATTCTCTTAATTATTCGCATGAATTCAACACATTATATATATAATTACGCAAATTAGAGTTAATTTACAAGTATAATTATTATTTATATCGAGTATACTCATAAAAATACGAGTATATTCATATAGTAAATTATACTATATTATCTCATTTTGGAGTTTAATTAACTTATCTCTAAATTTTCATAACAATCCAAACTCGATTTTAGGGGTTTTGAGTATTTTAGTACTATATTAAATAATCCTACTTCTAAGGGCATAATTGAGATTCTAGGTCATTATTTCTAAAATCTAACTTCATTGTGTCGATTCATCTAACTTTTTTATTTTAATCGTAAAGTTTAGACTCAATTGGATAATTTTCCATGAAAGCCCTAAATTTATATTCAGTTGTCCTAAACATAATTTTAGAAGCTTACAGTAAAGCTAAGAGTCATTATAGTTAGCACATGTTTTTCTCATATACACTCAACAAGACAAATAAATTCCATGCAAATGCATCGTAATTAAATGTATAAAGTTGATACTTTACCAAATGAGTTAATCAAACTTTTGCAAATGCATCATAAATTAAATGTATAAAATTGATACATTATTAAATAAATTAATCAAACTTTCTTAATTAACAAAATTATATATGTTTAACTTGACATAATCTGTCAAATGGAAGTCTTCTTTTTCTTTTTTTTATCAACTATTATTACAACCATAGAAAAAGGAGTAAATATCCAATCTATTCGATTGGTAGATCAATATTCTTGCTCTTGAGCTACAAGAACCTATGTGACAAATGAGAGTTTTCTTAAATAACAAAACATATTTTCCTCTTATAACAAACTCGTTCTTTTCTTTTTCTTTTTGAAAAAATTCAATCCTTTTGATTGATACAAAAGTATCAACATGAATTATTATATTTGAGTATCATCTTATACTCGCATTAGGTAAATAAATATCATTATGGACTATATGTGCCTCAATTAACTTTTCAAGAAGTTTTGATGTGTGTATATATATATACATTAAATGTCCACTATATTTGTCTCAACAAAATAAATATTAACACTTCCAGTTAAATTAGTGTGTTGATACATGTTATCTCAAGTTATATATAAGGGCAAATTGAAGGTGCAGTGATGGGGTAACAACCCCTAGAACTTTGAAATTCTATCAAGCTATAGGTGGATTATATATCCTATTTATAACGATGAGATGCAATCCACTAAAAAAAAATTAGTTTTTGCTAATGAACCTCTATCATTAGGTCATCAATAACGATGCTTGCCCATTTCGACTAATTTTCTTGTTTAATTATTTTGCAATTTTTAATTTTGTACATTAATTCATTCAAGTAATTGAATATAGTTAAAAAAAAATAGTGAATTGCTATGTCAGAGTTGACGTCAGATAAAATTTACATATAGGCAACTCTAGCCACTTCCTTGCCTAACTTCTCTGAATTCAATCTCTATCTCGCCTTTAGCCTGAGCCTATTCCTCTTCACGTGAAAATGCCCCATTCACCTATTCTGTGTTCATGGATATCTTAACTATTGGCATTTTCCCGTCGTAGAGCTTAATGAAGAGTCAAATCCGAAGGTAAGACGCATTCTCTAACAGAGCTCTTATTCTGTCAACAGGGGATTCTTCCACCATCTTTGGCAAAAAAAAGTGGACTCCATGCCTGTTTTATGGTGAGAACTACTAATTTTTTAAAAGATCAGATCTTAGTATAATATCTAAAATCTTCAGAGATGGTCGATTTAATTTGCTCATTAATGTTTTGGCGGTTATATATATAAAATATTATAAGAATGTATGTCAATTGGAGAATGATCACGTGTCGAGGTCCAAATAGGCCCACCTAGATTGGTCCTAAAACTGGACCCGACAGGTTTTAAGTAAAAATTACATTGTAATTAGTTGAGTTCGTTGAATCGACTCTCCTCCTGGCCAATTGAGTTTCCGCTCGATGGGAAATTCCCAACCCCCTCGTATCGGTTGTAGTTGCACTCAAAGTGTAACCAAACCTATGGGGCTTGCATAGCCCGAGCTACTACTCGCATCAAACAATGTCTTGTTGCATATCTTTTCATATTTATTTTTTCACATTTTGTGAAACCTCAAAATGTATTTTTATCGGTTTAAAAATTTTGAATTAACTTTACTGAGTTTTCAATTTAAAAATATTAAATTGTCTCATATTGCATCGGTGGAATATTAAGAACTTTACGGAACAAATATGATAACAGATTTTACTATGTCATAATAGAAGTGATAATCCATAAATACGTTCCGCTCTAAGACAAATCTTACTGGAGGGTTTCACTTTTACATTAATGACATATTCTTCTAATTAAATTAGCTAATATGGTTGGTTGGATCGACAGCAGCTCTACCTCTCTTTTCTGGCTAGAGGGCGGTCACATTTATGACCGAAAGAATTATTAAATAAATACATTTAAAAGTGACTGAAGTGTAATTATAATATTGAATTCACAAACTCTAATATGTCATACATCAAACCTTCAATTACGTAATTTAAATATCTATTGTAATTTGTATGGATAATTTAATATAATAATTTTCTGAAAAATGAAATCCCAATTTCGCTTTTCCCTTTTCTTTTCGTTTCCTTTTTCCTTTTTTTCTTTTTTCAATGGCGGGAAATAACCATTAACGACAGTGTAGCGAATCTAGAGGTCAATTCCCCACCAATGGACGATGAAATAGTGATCTGAACCGTCAGAAAATGTCGAGAATCTCGAGGATCGGACGGTTGCAGAGGGGACAAGAACCTCGGTTCAACCATAACTCCCTTGAACACACCCTACAAAACGTATGACCGCATGGAATAAATGCGGCTCCTTTTTTCCTTCCCATGCATACGCAGCACATTGAATCACATCCGCCATCTCCACCGTTGCCACCGCAATCATCCACCATCGCCGCACCTACCGTGCGTGCCTCCACTCCATCCGTCTCCTCCAGTAACCTCAATAATGACACCCTTAGCGGTGTCCCTGGAGCAGCTGTCGTAGGCCTATTGGATCTTAACCTCCATTCAATTTCGCTACCTGATACCCCATCGGCCTCGTGGGCTGCTCGGTATTGGCGTTCTGCCGCCAATGCGGTGGCAAGGTTCATGCTCGAGCCCATCCGAGTCTCCGTCGAGTTTGGATCCTAAACAATTAATTAAATAAGCAATCATAGATTATCATTAAAAAAAATCCTACAATTGGAAAATAGAAAATGTTACGTGTGTTCTCGAGAAATTTATTAAAAATCAATTAATAAAAATTTTCATAATTTTATATATCTGCTTTTTCCTTATATATATAACCAATAATTGAAAGTATAAGATTTATCTTTTTTTTCCAAATCTTTTATAAGTGTTCAAGATATATTAATGGAATTGTATAAAATTTGGAAAATAATTAATTAATTAAAATAGCTACCTCTATATTGTTAGCGCTTGATTGGCTATCACCTTGACTGACGTGGTGATCAGAAAGAACGACATAACATGATTGATCCAAAACGGCAGCATCATGTGCGGTATTTGTTGCTAACGCCCCATCTTGATGTAGCCGAGGTTGCTCCGGCAGTTGGTGGTGGATCTCATTATCACCAACAATGGCGTCGTCATCATCATCGTCGTCACGGACGCTCATCGTCGTGGGTCTAATACCCCAAATAGGCCCACCACAGCAGCCGAATCCTAACCGTTCTTTAAAACTCTTCCTCCGTCTCTCCAGTCCATCCACGCCGTTCATTTTCTCCCTTAATAGGCTCAAGATGGTCGTGGTTGCACCTGATCCCCTCTCTCTCTCCACGGCCACCGCTTCCTGTAATAATAAGAAAAGCTCACTCATTTTCTTACGCAGCGCAAACCTAAAATCTCTAACGTAAAAATCTATAAATAGAACCAGGTAAACAGTAACATATATAAATGTATAAGTACATACACACACACATATATATATATGTAGTGAGAGAGAGAGAGAGAGAGAGAGAGGCGTTACAAGTATAGTGATCGGTGCAGAGATAACGCTGAGGCATGGAAGACTCGTGAATGCCTTCAGGGAAATGGCACCACCTCCCAGAGAGAGAAAAAGAGAGTGATTAAAATGTTGTGAAGAGAGGTTATGTATTAAATAATGTGGAAAACAAGATGGGTTTGGTTTCAAAACATGGCCGAATCCGCCATTTTTTTAAAATAAAGAAAGAGACAGAGAGGGAAAGGATAAGGGAATCAAAAGCTGGACCAAGAGTAAACAAGTAAAGAGAGACAAAATAGAAGAAAGGAAAGTAAAATGAAGACTTTGATAATCAAAAGGAAAGAGAGGGTAGGCTTTGATGATCAAATCTCAATGGCGGGTTCGTCTTTGTTTCTTTCTTTCTTTTTGTGGGTTTCCATGCTGAAGCTATAGGAGGAGGCGAGGGGGGGAAAAGGGTTTGGTTTTTGATAACTTTGTTTAGTGTTTATTCTTTCTAAGTGGCAGTATTATTATTTTAATAAAGTTTTTTTTTTCAGTAATGTGTATTGGGCAATTATTTCGGAATATATTATAGACAATGAGTGCTCGGTATATTTGTTAATAATAAATAATTCCTCTATTAATCTAAGTCTATTATGGATCAAGTGGTATTAATACATAGGATTCACTTATTTACGTGGTCTCACACGTTTAGAAGTTTGTTAATAATAAATGTATAATGTATATATATTTATTTTTCATAAAATATATAATCAATCTTAAATATTTTACAAAGAAGTTGTTTCATGTACTAAAGTAAAAACCTCACGATATAAATACATACCATAAGCAATGGATACATAGCATCTCATTGGTAAGCGTACAAAGGGAATATTCTTAATACATATATAGTGCTTGGAGACTTTTTTTTTTTTTTTTACTCAATTTTTTAAAAGCAAATGTGCAAGTTTCCAAGATTTTGTCATAATTTTAATGAAAAGGACATGTATAAGAGTTGGAATTTTCCTTCTCTCAATAGTCAATACTTCAAGCTAATATTTAATTAAAAATGATTTATTTAGTATTATAAGCCACCTATATATAAGAATAATAGGTAAATACAATCGATTATATTTGAACACATTATATTGATAATGAATAATTCCCAAAAAATTACCATTTACATTTTACAAGGGATGTCACGTATCAAAACTTACTCCCCACTAATCAATAGAAATATTGTGTTGGTTCAGACCAATGACCTACTAATTCATAGTAATTTACTATGTACGTTTTATCTTTTCGTGTGTTTTGGCTTTGATTTTATGATGCTTTTTGTAGTATTTTTTGCTTTAAATTGAAGAAGAATAGAAATCGCCGCCCAAGGCGATAAGCAAGGTCAAAAGTGAAGAAAGATAAGCCGGCACTTGAGTGGAGGGGTTGCCGAGTGGCTATTTCAACCACTGCATGTGGGGGGACAGTTTTGTGGCTTTATTTAAGCTAATTAAATGCAAAAACAAAAAGTTAAAACTTATCAACTAATAAATAGGTGACTAGTCACGTATAATTGAGGTTGCTTTATTTAGTACAGGGCTTGTATTATTCTTATCGTATTCAAAGTTGGTCCTGTATTCAAATTATGTTAGGCAACTTAGCACACTCTCAAGTTTATAAAAATTGCAAATGGTGAAAACACCATGTTGGTCCCTTATATATTTGTAAATATTAGTTTTCATTACGGACTTCTATTTGATCTTCTTGGACTGCATAGATAAATTATTAAGATTCACGGAGACTAAATTAAGCAAATAATAAGAGTAGGATTTTTAAGACAACGCATTTATGCATATTGTCAATATTCAAATATAAGACAATTTTAAATAAAAAAAAAACAAGGGTCAAAGTACCATAAGTCTTCAAGAGCTTAGACAAATTCAACCACAAACCCTATTGTTGAGACAATGGATCTTCTTCTTTTTTTTCCTTTTTTTCAACTACAAGAGATATAATTAACACGTAAGGCAAAAAAAAAAGAAAGAGGTACGGAACTTATGTGGAAAGCTCCAAATGAATTGGGTAACGAACCATAAACAAGATTGAATTAGTCTTTTATAATATCATGGCATTGCTAAAGGGATTTTCTCACAATCACAAAGCAATAGATTTCTATAACCAAGCAATTCTTAGCCTTTAGCTATTACGCATCTATATCTATACAAGTGTAAATAGGTCAAATTACTGGTGAATTATATGAGTTTAATTCAATATTTATTCAAGTTTAATTTAAGAAAAATTAAGTCGAGCTCAAGCTACTCATTAATATAGTTGAGATCGAGCTTCATAATATTTAATTTACAAGCTCGCTATCTTAATCGAGCTCGAGTTAAGTATAAATATTAATCGAGTTTGAATCAAATTTAGACTTTAATAATATTATAATTAAAACCGTTTAGATAAATTAAGTTTTAAAAACGTCTAATTAAGTTAAGTTCAAGCTTATTGAGTACTACTCAAATCAGGTTTGAGCTCAAAGTTTTAAGTTGAGCTTTAACCAAGCTCGTGCTTTAAATTTTCAAGTCGAGCTAAAGCTCGATCTCAACACTAGATTGTCATGACTTAATTGATTTATAACCCTACACATGTATATAGAGCTACCCTATATAAGCTTGTAAATTTAGAATCAATCTCTTCCACAACACATGTGGAAAACACTCCTAAAGTCTAAAACACAATACGTAGATATCACCTTTCCATTAACTGTTAGTAAAAGTTCATCATCATCTAACTTATTGATAGCTATATTAGTAATAGCTTTGCCTATTTTTTCCTCACTTGGCACTTTGCTTATAATGTACTCAATAAATATCAAAAACGTTTGATGTCTAGCATTTTAGACTTGGTCATCCATTTTTTAATAGATTGAAATACATAAATAAACTTAATGGGTTAGTTGTATACAATATATTTGATTGTCCTGTTTGTCCTTTGTTGAAATAGTAGCATTCTTCACTTCTATACATAAGAAAAGTGCATATGTAGCTTTTTAATTACTCCATATTGATATTTGGGGTCTTTTTGCAACTTATAATAGCAGAAGATATAAGTAATTTATCATAGTTGTTGATGATTTCAATAGAATAACTTAGATATATCTTATGAGGTCTAAATTTGATGTTTTATCTATTGTTCCCACCTTTTATGGAATTATTCTAGTTCAGTTTGGTCAATAAAATTAAAATAATCGGAATAAATAATGGCCTCTAATTAAACGCTATAACAAAATTATGCAACAAAATGAAAACATCAATATTTACTTAATGTGGCTAAAGCTTCGTTATTTCAGTCATCTTTTGTGTTTTTTGGGAAATGTTGTTTTAACTATCACTTACTTGATAAATAAAAATAGAACTCTCACTTCAATTTTAGGGGAAATACTCCCTATAAGATATTTCACAAAATACCTTCCAACATACAATTTTGAGTATTTGATTCACCTTGTTTTACTAATACACCTAGGAGAAATGGGAGTAAGTCTAATGCTTGTGTACATCCTTATGCCTTTACTGAATATCCTATTAGGGTTAAATGTTATAGATCGTATGATTTGATCGACAAAAAGTATATTATCTCTTAAGATACACACTTTATTGAGAATGTTTTTCCTTTTCATATTCGTTCTCTTCATAATTATTTTTCTTTCTCTTCATTAAATGTCAATAAATAATAACAACCATATCCCTTCATATATTAACAACTTTTTACAATTAATATTATGAAAATGAATATGTATTATTGAGTGAATAATTGGCTAATCGCTTCTATTGATATTGATATTTTATTATGAAAACAACAAGAAAATTTTGCTTTGTTATCATATAAAAAAAAATCCTTCTAAGTATGAGAAAATATTGCAAGTACACTTATTAACAAAATACTTTTGTATATACTAGTAGATCATTCACTCGTATTGCGGGTGAAACGATAATTATATTTATAATCATTAATAAAAATGATTAAATCATATTGTATTTTTAAGATATATTGTAAAAAATATAAAATTTTTATGAAACTAAAGACTAATTATTTGAAAAAATACTTTAACAAACTTCTATATGTCTTTTATAAAAATTTATATCAAGGTTTCAATAATATTTAAAATTTAGATAAAACAAAAAGGAAGTGTAAAGACTTTAATTTGTGTAAAACCTATTTACAATTTGTGGGATAGTAAAGTCGAAAAACTAGAGTTATGGTGCTATTGGAAAGTATGGAGAGAAGAGAGAGAGAGAGAGAGAGAGAGAGAGAGAGTAGGGGAGAAGAAAGTGGAAGTTGAGGATGACACACAAAGCATAATTTTGGGAGAGACTAATAGAGGAGAGAGAAAAAAGGATTGAGAGAAAAGAAAAAAAGAGAAAAATGACATAGTTATCCATTATTTATAATATTACTATATTATTTTAATATTAGTTTTTTTGTTAAATAATATTAAATAGAGGGTAAATAAGGAAATTTATTGATGAAGATTACTTAAGCTTCAAAAGATTTTAATAATATAAATGAAATACATTATAACTGCAATGATAATTAGATCTATTTGGATAGTTTTAATATTTGACTCAGAGAAATGAGTTCATAAGATATAGTCAATTGTCTTCATCATGGGATATCGTTGATAGTCTGAAGTATGAAGGTCCTAACGATGATCTAAACAAAATTGGCCCTCCTAGTTACATAATTCTGTACCCATCTTTAACATTAAGGAAAGGACATTTTTCCCTTTTATTTTTTTTTTATCATCAATTTATTTTATTTTATAGTTATCATTTTCATTTTTATCATGAGCTAATCTTGATAATCATAATATAATAAAATTAAATTTATAATTGATGTGATTATTGTTTATTATTATTTTGTTGATTAATTTGGTTTATTGTTTTTCTCATTATTGATTATGTTACTTCGAGAGCTAGCTTGCAATTAAATTCACATATAATTAAAATTAAAATTAGAAAAGGATATCAAAAAATTGCAAACCTATAGGACCACTTTTTATACCATTTTTACATATAAATGCTTGGTGTTAAAAATTTAGGTTTAGGTTTTGTTACTAATTCTTTACGTCATACCTGTTATTTTTATGAATACTATGAGATTAGTTCTAATTACTACAACATTACTATATTTTGACTTATTTAATAATTTTTTGATCAATGTAATTAATTTATTTCTTTCTTCTATTTATTATGTTCACGTCATTTTATGAACTAGTCTGATGACATTCACATCATTAAAATTTAAGAAATTAGACAAGATATTTTAAAATCACTAATAAATAGGACCCTTTTTTGCCTTTTTTTTTACATACAAATAAGCTTTGTTATTAAAATTTTGGGTTTATATGTTATCATCAATCTCTTTTATGTTAAAAT
This sequence comes from Lumnitzera littorea, assembly GCA_024138015.1. Classification (NCBI taxonomy): domain Eukaryota; kingdom Viridiplantae; phylum Streptophyta; class Magnoliopsida; order Myrtales; family Combretaceae; genus Lumnitzera; species Lumnitzera littorea. Next base: position 94,266,589 of record JAMXBB010000008.1, read on the forward strand.
TTTTATTTTCCATTATTATTAACTAATCCTTATCTTTGAGGATAATAGATTTTAACTGATAACTGATGTGATTGTCATCATTTAATGTTATTTTATTGATTATATTAGTTTTTTTTTGTCATTAACTATGTCAGTTCATAAATTCACTTGTAATGAATTTCATATTTAGAATTTTAGAAATTCAATAGGACATTAATAATCACGAATAAATAGAGTATTTTTTAAAATGACAATTCTATATAGAATATGCTTAGTGCTAAAAAATTTTATTGTCAATCTCTTTTATGTTATAATCTTTATTTTTATTATTATCATAAACTAATCATCATAATCGGAATATTAATATATTTCAAGTGATAATAATTGATATAATTGTCATACGGTATTTTTTTTTTATTGATATGGTATATTCTTTTCATTGATTATGTAATTTCATAAGTTAGATTGTAATGAAATTTACAATTAGAATTTTTAAAATTTGAAAAGATATTTTAAAATCATGAATGGTTGGGACTATCTTTTATGCTATTTTTATGTAGAAATATACTTAATGTTAAAATTTTGGATTTTAGACACTTAATGCAAGTGTTTTAACTTCTTTGATAAAATATATAATTTAAGAAGTTTCTAACTATTCATATTCTATCCTTTTAGTACATTTTCAAAAGCCATTATGTTGTATTTATTATATAAGTACTATATTCAATTATTATCCGTTAAAATAAGTGAATGTTATTCATTATATACTAATAGTCAATTGTCTTTTTCTTTTCTATTAATTTACTACAATTATGAGATACTAACACTATAAGAAAATTAGCCTTCAAAGACAAAAATTTTGCGATAAAAATTTTCATTTCTAGAAAAAGTGATCAACAACAACATTTGTAAGGGAAATGCAACAACATCAAATGAGAGCAATTTATACTATTTATATGTGATTTAGCAATTGAATATATGACCAAAATACCTACGGATTTGGGAGAGAAATAATTTTGTCTCTAATTCGTCTATAGTTTCCAAGTGGGTATGTAAAATTTTAAGCACTATATTTTTTTTTCTTAAATCTTGTCATTAATCTATCTTTAAAAAAAGAAAAAAGAAATTGAAAATGGTGGCACAGATTCTTACCTTCTCTTATAGTCTTATGTATTGATCACTCATGAAGGTCCCCAAATTTTCACTTTCCCTCTTATTTATCTACCGTATAAGAATTAAAAAAAAAACTTGTACCTTTTTCTTTTCTATCTCTTTTTTTATTTTCTCAAAACTTACCAAAAACTCTAATTTCTCTCTCTTCCTCTCTCCATCTCTAAGCCACTCTCATGACACAACCCCTCTTTTTTAGCCATATGCAACATCTTCCTATTTCAAACAAATTAAAAATCACACGCCCCAATTCAACTTTCCTCTTAATATTCATTATAGTTGATCCAACTTTATTAATGGTGCCATTAAGCCAAGAGATAAGTAAAATATAATGAAATGCTAAACTAGTATATCAACTCATTTCTTGATTTTCATTTTCATCATGACTATTAAGTTTTCTAACTTAAGAAGTATATAAACTGGATTCTATAGATTTGTTGATTAGATACATTTAGTGATCATGTTTCCCTTTCCCAATACGAATTAAATAATAGATAGAGCTTGTGACCTATTATTACTTTTATTTAGCCCATGATTTTTAATTTTTTGGAGTTATACGTAATATATATTATTGTATATATTATTTATGTCCATTATGGTTTTATAGACATTTTTGAAGAATTTTTTTCTTTAATTTTCTTTTTGTTTAACTTAAATTAAACTCAAAATAATAAACATAATATGTTGCCCTACACTATAATAAGGGTGTTTGATTTTGTTCTTTAGTGTTAGTGATAATATTAGATTTTATGTTATATTTAAGATATTTTATCCACAAGTTGATACTCCCTCACAACTATTCACAATAATAAAGACTTAAATATACTACCAAGTAAGTTGAAGGGATTTCAACTATATGACTTAATTTATTTGGCTAGTACTAAGAATGTATGGTACTTATAAATTCAATGATATATGTATTATATATTGTTAATGCAAAAGTCATGGGAGTCTATATCACAAGATGATATACTTTTACTTATCTGCATCTAAGTAAAGTGTTATTATCAAAGTTTTTTTTTTTTTTAATTTTTTCCCAATATTCATAATTTCCTTTTAGCTTTGCAATATTTCTATGTTATTTGATTGCTGTTAATTATATGGATTTTTGTGATATTGAAAAGTTTGATATATATCTCTTTATCTATCATTTACTATTTAGCACTTTGTTTTTCTTACTTTTGAGTATTTACACAATTCTTTTATGCAATTTTATGAAACTTCTCGAATAATAGCCTTTGCATTGTATATTTCTTATTTCAAGTTCTTTAGTCATTACCATTTGGATGTTCATGTATGGAATTATGATATAATATATGATTTGTTTGGTTTACCTCAGATTTAGAGCATTGGTATAAATTTTGCTTCTCCTATTCATTGTATAATCTTCTGTTCTATTATATTGTTTCTCTAATCAATTATATTGTAAATTCTTAGGAAGTTGACCTATTGTTGTTTCATATTGATAGCTCTTCAAGATTTGGATTTTATTAATGCTTTAATAAAAGAGGCTAAAAAGGATATTTAGAAATTAACTTAAAGAAAGAAAAGATAAAAAGGATATCTGGAAATTGTTGAAAGCACTACCTTCTTCAATGTCATATATACACGTGTTTTATTGTTTTAGTATGGAATATTTTTGTTTATAGGGCTTGAAAGCTATTGCCTCTTTAATGCTCCATGTTGTGATTATATGTACCCTGCTATGGTATAACTTAGGGTCATTATATAGGGTGGTAACTTTATTTCTGCATTCTCTCTTTTTTAATTTTCATTATTTTGGTAATCCAAGTGTTGTTTTACATTTTAATTAGAAAAAAAAAAAAGAAAGATCACAATGTGTTGTCTAAATTTGAGTAAAAGACAATGTTTAGAAAGACTATTAAAAGATTGCAGCTATTTGTTATTGTGTAATTGAGTATTGCTATTTAATTTAATCTTCTTTAATTAGATATTTATACAAGGCTTATTTTACGTCATTTATTTCCTTTTAACATGATCTCATTTTCAAAGGACAAAAAGGTTTGACTATTGCATTTATCTACCAACTCATGCTTAAAAATATGTTGAATATTGACAATGGTGAGTACATCTGTAACTTTCTTAGGGTCATATGTAGTTTTCATTCGATTATCTATCATGATACTAAGTTTTTTTTTTTTTTTTAAGTATAGCTTAATTGACTTAATATAATATATCAATATATTGAATGGATTATTAGTACATATCCTCTTTTAAAGATATTGCTACTGTAAATAGAAAATGAACACTACTGTTACTTGCTCCACAAATACAAATGAGCATCTTGTCTTCCATTTGAAGTTATTTTAATTGTTCTAAAAACTAATCAAGCTTTTCTAAATTTGGATCTAAAAGCTTTTTGGCTATTATTATAGATGATGATAACCTTTTTAACTCTTTTTTTTTTCTTTTTAAATTGTCGGTAGACACTCAAATTAACTTAATCTCCAAAGTGTTCATTTTGTTGAGTAGAACAGATATGCATTTTCTATGTGTAGAGGAGCTGGAGTATTGCTATTAAAAGAATTAGAATATGCCAAGGTTATTGTTTTGCTGTATTGATTGATTCATGTTATGCTAAAATGTCCACATTATCCTTTGTGTCACTCTTTTTATTATCTAACCTATCATGCTTCCAAGATATGGAAATGAGATTAATAAAACCTATGTATCTGCATAACCTCATATAGTAACTAATAAAAGTCTTAATTCATTCTAATCCTCATATGGCTGATAATTTAAAACACTTGCTTCAAGTTGTAATTTTTGTTTATCTTTATAGAGTTATTAAAAATATTCTAATGAGAAATTATTTTGATTAAGACACATCATGGAGATGTAAATTAATTAGTGATAATAAAGATGGAAAGTTAAAAATAATTATTGAAGTGGAGCATATGCACGTAGGAACTAAATGAATTCAAGTTGAATCTTTATATCAATTTATTGCTTTGATATTTGGATAAAGATTTAATTATATTTAGTTTTTGTGAATCTTCTTTAGTTTTGGAGTTTATATATCACAATGTCATTTTTATGGTTCTAGACAAATGAAAAGTCCATATATCTATATATCAAAGGGTAAATTTCTTTTAGAATGGGTCATTACTTGGTATAGGGCAATGTTTGAATGGTAATGTAATGTCTCTTGGTTAGAATGTATACATCTTACTTCTATTTTACAAGCTGCTATATCATTGTTGTTAAGAATCCAAGAAGTAAAATAAAGGTTGTAAATACATAACAATATTCTTCTTTTGTTTATTCTTTGTTACCACTTTGTTAAAAATCATATCAATCAAGTTATATGACCACGATGAGAATTGGCTCCATACCTGCTTTTTTATGTGGTGATTGTCATAAAAGTGATGTTAAGTTATATTTCATACTATTCCTATCAATAACGTTATGGATATTTTATTTTGTGTGAAATATTATTTCCTTCCAATTCCATCAATCGACCATTCGTATTTTGATTCTTTAATTTCTTAAAATAATTCTATACTTTATTTTTTAGAAAATTTCTTCGTAATTCTACTTATTGGTAATTTTTTGTCAAATTATAATATTCTTAATGGAGATACCTTTTCCTGTAATCCTTATGATATCATTCATGTAAAAAATATCAAAATTCAAGCACATATCTTAAGCTCAAAACCTTCTTTTTTTTTTCTTTTAAAGTAGTTCATTGAAATTACTTAATTTCTATTTGAAAGTATGGTTGAAAAGATATATTACTACTCTTAATTAAGTTATCTAAGATTTAAATTTCTAAAAGGGAAAAAAATAATTTTGTGTTCTAAACCTTAAACTTTAACTCCGTATATGTAAGTATTATCTTATTTTTAGGTAATGTGTAAGATTTAAGTAACAATATATCTTATATAGGACATGCTATTAACATTTCATCAATCATTTTTATCATAATACTTCTTTTACTCACCTTGATGATTAAAGATATATATTTCATAAAGAAGATTGAAAGGTAATTTTGGGACACAATAAAATTGTATAAGATATTTGTAAGATGAGTAGAAAGGAAAAACATAGTGGTGCATATTTTGTCTTACCTTTTGCTAGGTCAAATGCACTTACCGACTGGTCACAATATACTTAATAGAGTGACGTTTATTGTTTTTAAACTTTGCCTTTCATCTGTTAGTTCAAACTTTTACTTAGGTCAATTTTTAAGATAATATGTTTAAAGTAGACTTAGCTTATGCTATTGCATAATTTATGATGTGCTCATATTAATTATTCTATTTTCCCACTTTTTTTTAATTTCTTATGGTTTTGTTTTCTCATAGTTCTTGAAATTTCCTCCTTAATTTATAAGGAGTCTTTTTTTTTTTTGTGCAGATTCTTTTGTCAAATTATATATGAATTTGTTATGAAAAATATCTTGACTTGAAAATGCCTCCTCATAGTAAATTAGAAGATATTATTTCTATGATTTTATGTAAAGTAAACAATTAAATATGTTATCTAATTATAAATTCGTATTTGATATGCTTCTAGCATGTGAAGCTTTATACATTCCATTATTATATTAAATTAACTCATTTTTATTATTTATTTCATTAAGTACGATAAAGTTTTGCCTTATGCATATATTATTATTATTGTAGATTATTGCTATTACTATAGACAAAGAGAAAATGATTGACCCTTTTATAAGTAGAAAAAGATGATGGTTCCTACTACAACTTATGGTGTTGGAAGGTGATTGAAGATTTTTGTAGTTGTTTTTGTGTTTATAAGTTTATGGTAAGAAGTACTTAGGTAATTTTTTTATTGAGAAAAATTTACAAATTGTGTATAGTGATAGATTTGCATTATTTGAATAGTTAGACATATTTTTCAATAAATAAAATAAGTTTTACTCTTACAATTGTAATTTGTTATAGTTTATTGATTTATTTAGTTCATTAACTGACTACTTAAATTAAAGTTATGTTGTGTAAATTATGATAATTGTAAACAGGTTCCTAAAGTTTCTTTCAGTGTGATAAAGAATAATTTTTTTATTTTTTAAAAAACAATAAAAACAAAGAAAGGTTTGCGACGGAATGTATTAACAAATAAGTGAAAATTCATTAATAAATAAAAAATAATTTTAATAATCTTATAATAGAGATAAATTTGCAATGGAAATTTTAAATTAAAATAAAATTAGTTTTAATTTATAAGGAATCAAAGATAAAAATTATTATGTTTAACAATAGACATTCTATCTCTAATTATTTCTATTGTTAGTTTATTAACTAATTTGTGATGGAATTGATGAACATTAGCAATGAAAATTTGGTTGTAAATTTGGAACGGAATATATACTAGTCACAATATAAAATTAGCAATGGTGATTTTTGTAGCAAACTATTTGTCTTTGAAATTTTTTGCAATAGAAATATTACTTTCAAAGATAGAAACTTTTGTTTATAAAACCAAAATTGCTTATAGTATAAAATTAATGCATACTTTTGAGTGAGAGCAACAGAGATGAAAGCAAATATACTCAACCAACTTAGATGGATAGCAAAATATGAATACTATATTATTCACTCTTGTTCACATGTTTTTATGGAAAAAATGTCATCTTATTTCTCCATATTTTTTTTCCCAAACAACATATATAATACAACCTAAGAGAAGAAGCAAATAAACTTCTCATTCATGCATTAGGTTATAATAGCTTTGGCAAAAAAATTATTATGTTGAAGTCTAAATATCAATATTACGTACATTTGCATATTTTAAGTCATTAGGGTTCCTTTGTCGTGAAAAAAAAAAAAGATAGTCATTGGAGTTCATTTTCCATATTTTTTTATATATTATATAATTCATGGATTCTCTACATTTTCATACTCTACCATTTCAACATTTTTAAAAGCCATGATGTTGATATTGTTATCATACAAGCACTACAATAAGTAGGGGTGAGTATAATACAAATTGGTTCAGTTTTCTTTCTAAATTACTCCAAACTATAAAAATGTTATTCGTTTTTTTATAATTTTGAATCAAACCGTATGAGTCGAATTATAAATTTTGCCAAACCATAAAATTTCCATTTAGTTCTTCTTCTTCTTTTTTTTCTTTTTACCAAAGAAAACATATACTTCATTCAAAGTCAACCAAAGTCTTTGGAAATACAAGCAACAAAACAATTACAAGACAATAGAAGCAAGAAAATATCAATTAGAAGTAGCTTCTAGAGGGTGAATAAAGGGTTAGACCACCAATATGAGGAACACATTCCCCTCATAATACATAAAACTACCTAATTAGTACTTGTTTGTAAAGCGGTTAAGGTGATGAAAACAAACTTCATTGGGCGTAGAGCACGGATGGAATCTTGAAGTAATGAGAAGTAAGGATGTGTACTCTAATGGAGTACCTAAGACAAACTATGAAGTGCCTAAACCAACACCAAGCAATTTATGTAGATAGAGAAGTTACTTTGAAACATAGATTTTGCTCTATTTAAAGCAAGTGTAATGGCCATGCATTTAGCAACCTTAGGGTGAAGGAAAGAAACTAGTCTTTGTAAACCTAAATAGCAGCAACCCATCTTGGTCATGAAAAACAGCTACAAGCCCAAAAATATCATGCGACTTAGTCCATAATGCATCTACATGGATTGGTTTTATTTGTTCTACAAATTAGATCATATTTTTTAACATAGGAAAGTTTATTTACATAACATGTATTTTTATACAAAAGTATTGAGTTTCTTTAATAATAATAAGTGTTGGTATCATATTAGAGATTAATGAAGTTAATATTCATGCAACTAAAAAACCAAACATTTTTTTATAGCCAATTTTATTTGTCAAAAAAGTATAGTATAACTTTGAGTCACATATATATAATTTATAAATTTATGGTAGCAAATTTTAAATAAATATACATTTTAATAAATGTAAACTAAATTTTTTTTAAATTATTATATTTCAACAAAAGAACTTTTGTAGTTGCAAGTAAAATATTACTATATTCTCTACAAAACGATTTAGTTCGGTTTTATGTACTTGTTTAATTTATTTTTCCAAATCAATCATAAATTAATAATTTAGTTTGGTTTGGAAAAGTCTAAATCAAATTGCAAAAAAAAAAAGAATTTTTTTTTTGTTTTGCTTTGTTTTACAAATTGGTTTAATTTGATCAGTTTTTTTCTCTATTCTATCCTTAATAATAAGTAACCTGTTAAAGCAAATGGATATTATTTATAACGTAATATGTGTTAAAGATGTCTTGTTATTTTTCTAAATATGTATAGTAATTTTTGGGGGGGAAAAAAGGAATATGTATGTTATTTTACTTGAATGGCATAATTTTGAGTAAGAACAAGTGATATTGATGGTGACCGTTACCATAAAAATGGTTTCCAATGTAATAACGAGGATGAAAGCAGATATAAACCAACTTAGAGAAGTATAAATATATGTTACTGTTTGTCTTTGTTATCTTATGTTTTATGACAAAAAATCATTATGTAGAAATCAGAATCTCATATTGTGGTACATTTAACCTTTTAAGTAAATAGGGGTAACATTTTCATATATAAATTTCTGTTTTTTCATATTTTATTCATATTGTACTAGTTTTTTTATTTTTTAAATATCGTTTTATTGTTTTCGGCATATAAAATCTTTCATATTCTAATACCTAATAATTTTGCAGGATATAGAGCGATACCATGATAAAATAGTATGTTGGTTTTTATTGTCCATTATATCCTTCAACAATAAATATTATATAGATCGTGATAGGAAGCATACAACTTCCATATTGAATATTCGTCTATTAACGAATGAATTAGGTTCATTCTTCTCTATAAAAAATTATAGTATTTGGCCAAAATATATGTATATATATTTCATATAAAATTGAGAGACGTATTAGAACTAAATTTTTCTACTGTCTCATTCATATTTTTTATGAATCAATCGTGCCCTTCAACCTCCTTTTTATTTAATGCTTTTTAAATCTGGACTATTAAACTAATTATAATTTTAACCGCTCAGATCTAATGAACATTAAACTAATAGTATGATAAATGGTAGGATCAGTCCCTTAAAAAATATAGATGGAACTATTAGAACTAGTGACCTTCTTACTCTAATAGCAATATACTCACTGGAATGGATTGATTGTCTTTTCTTTTTTCTTTTTCTTTTTTTTTTGGTTTGGGTGGGGGGTGGCGCAATGGTATTATACAGTAAGAGGGAATGAGACTGATCTACTTCATTAGAAACCAATTTTATTGCCATTTAGCTATAAGGGTTTGGCATAAGCAACCGAAATTGTACATATGGTTTATCACATGCACCCGAACAACAAATTTAGATAGCATAATCATTTTTTTTTTTTTCTGCATTATACAGCCTGCTAATGTTCGCATGTAGACAATTATAAGATGAATTAAACCCTCCGTGAAACAAATTGATAATTTCTGAATGTCTCATTAATTTTATGTATTCTTCAGCATATTTTATGGTCGGCATCCAATCACAGCTACCCAAGTAAATCACTACATCGTTCATGCTTTTACGGTACTTAACTACAATGGGAATCCTCGAAATATGTTAAATGGATTGGGACAACTATGTACCATGCTAAAGACAAAATATTAACAAAAATAATGAGATAGGATCTAACGTTTTACTTACTAATTTTTCTTATATATATCATTGTATCGACTATAAACCTTATTTTTATTAATCGAGTTTATTTAAGAATTTTTCTATGTAGGTCAATTTTTTCCTCAATTATTATTGATATTATAATTATTGAGGGAGCATAAAAAATCAAATTTGATATATTCCGTTAAAATGTTCATACTCATACTATTAAGATATAATTGGCTTAGCCTAAATTCGCCGGTTGACACTTATAACACACTCAAAAAGTCGCACATTTTCATTGACAAGAAGTCGAGAATCAAGCCGTGATTGCATTAGGAAATAGAATTTAAGCCTTAGTGGTTGGTCTCACATGAGGACTTACGTGCTAGAAAGGACGACTATAAAATAAGAGGACGCGTCTGTAAATGATCATGCGACCACGTTGTCATGATTATCGACATTGACATGGTTTCTTTTGGCTTCAAATGCAATAATTTAACAAGTTCTATTTGAAAAACTTGTTAACAGTTAAACAAAGAAACTTATAATGTATATATATATATATATATTTACGTTTCCGATTAAATAGATCATATGAAAAACAAAATTGATATAGAAAATATGAAAATTTTTTAATTTGATCTCAATAATAGTATTCTTAAAATATTTCAATAACTTTATCTTACTAATGCATGTCATGTAATGTTATAAACAAATTATTGGAATTTTGGTTGGTACGTGAGGAAGCTCCATCAATAATTCGAAGACTTTGATGTTGACATAAACAGAATGTTAAGCTGTCTACAAGCGTCCTTTTCCTTTCACGCGACCTTTTTCTTCTTGATGTCATTACTTATTTGAGATGTTTTAGTTTTTTTTTTTTTATTTTTATTTATTTATAGGAAGGGCAAATGGACCCGTTCACAGTTTAGTTTTGGTGGTATCTGTTACTGTATTCCTGTTTGGCTATTCTTCTTCGATTTTGTCGTCATTTTTTTCTTTCTAAAAAGGATGGTCAGGAACAGCGTGTTACAAATGATGTTTGATTTATAGTGGTTGACTTTTCACATAAAATAAAACCACCATGTTATTGTTAGGTTTAGGAGTATACTAACTTTTTATTTAGTAGTGATTATATCAGACACAGGGATTGATCATGTTTAATTTCATTAGAAAATTAGTATTTATACTACTAATTAGGCTCTAATTACCTTAGCATTTTACTTCAACCTTTGACATTTTATCACAATCTCGGCATTGAGATTTAAAACACTACAACCCTCGACATTTCACTTACTAAATAGACCAATATGTCATTGTTTAAGTGTTTATTTGTTTCATCACATCAATTTATAAATTAATAGTTAAACGGTTTAAATTCATTAATTACCATATGACATCATTGGAATATCATTTTTTTAACTCCTACCGTTTCAACTATTTACACATAACAGCATTTAAGGGGGAAACTGATGAAAATTAAGAGAACGGAATCGAAAATCTAAATCTGTTTCTCTATGAAAGGGATTGCTTATGATCGGAGTTATACGCATAAGAGAAATTCCAAAATGGCATCAATACGTTCATGTGATTCTAGCAACACATAAGCAACGACAACAATGTTGCCTTAATCGAAAGAAACGGAAGAATTAGAGGGAAGGTCGGCATGACTTGGCAATATTAATGACAATCCAAGTTAGCAATTCATGTAAAATAGTACAACATTTGTAACCATCTTTGATGCAAGAAAACATAGCAGATATAAATCTCCGTTTATTTTCATAATCATAAACCAACGTTACAAGTGGGGTAGATAAAGATGTGAATTTTTTTTTTATTTTATCTAAGCCCTATCACTCGTTCCACACCTTTACGTTTAAGATTGTGTTCACAAATCTAAATTATTCACATTTAGTAGGTCTTTCTAAATTAACCTTAAAAGTCAAACATGATAAATTCATGCATATTGTCTATTGTTCAATAATAAACGATCCCAACATGATGTGGTTGGGTTTAGAACTGATTATAAAATTCTAATGAAACATCTGTGTATTGTACATGTTGGATCAATAAAATCACTGGAGAACCTGATCAATACCTAATTTTGATGATAAAGTTAATATTGCATGAAGAATCTAAACGGTTTATCTTCGAACCACCCACTAAGCCACCACTGTTCAAAATTTTCTCGACTCGAATCTCATTTTTCAAATCACACATGAACTCAAGAGAATTAAGCTTAGCTGTACTTTGCTGGATGCTGAGCCGAATGTCCATGATCTGTAATTTGCAAGTTAACCATCTGCAAATGCTATTTGCTGACAAACATCTTCATAATACAATGTCTTGGGAATCCTATTAATTTGTCATGGCACCACAAACAGTAGGAACCTTTCTATTTTGATAAACAAAAAAAAGAAAAGAGAAAACAAACCTAGGTTTCTATCCAATGAAACAATAATGTGAAATAAATCATGTATATGAATCCCAAAACACTCATTATTTTTGGATTTGGATTCTCTAAATTTATATTCTCTCTCAATTCCTTGTAATTGACCTTCTTAATATACTGTTACGTATAATTCATGATCTAGATTATAAGAAAATAAATGATGTCATAATAATGTTATAAAATTATTCAATTTTTAAGCAATTTTAACTATTATTTTGTAAATTAAAGGGAATTAGGAGGATAAAAGCTAAAAGAAGATTTCATTTATTTTTCTATGTAAATCATCCAATATCTAAAATCCTTATTTAAGGTACTCCAACTTTAAATGGGACAGTCAAATCTTCTAGTCCAATTTTCCATTAGCAACCATTCACTTTTACTTATAGGGCTTTTATCTAATACCTTTGCATACATGCAACATGCTATATGTGTATGCGGTATTCGAACTCGTAACCGCCATTGTTATAGGCCCACAATGAACCATACCTAGTTTATGTTTCAAACCTAAACCAACAATCACCTCCCTTATGAAACAACATCGAACCCAACCCACGACCACCTACTGTGACTTGTTTACCATGCTAGAACCATTTACTTATTTGTGTCTACAGTGACTCGCAATAGAAAAGCTATAGAGGTGATAGCACGGGAGCTTGGTGGTTTGCCAACATGACGAGAGAGCTGGTATTTGGTGATTAGGATCATGCAAGAAAGGTGTCTAGGGTTTGAGATGATAGGATTATGGGTAGATTCTAAACAGCCATAGGTATTGCCATTGTTTTTCAGTCTTTTATTAGTTTACACTTTGCTGTCCTTTTTTTTTTTTTTTCGTCCAAAGAATAACCTTTCTCGTGGAATAGAAATTTTATTATATGCATATCCTTAATGATTCCCTTTTTATGAACTTGCAACTTAGTTTGTTGTTTGTATATGTGAGTAAAAAAATATCACATCTTAATAATATTGTTAAACCTGAGTTGACTCATATGATCTAATCCTAATTAAACTCAATTTAATCTTGATTTAACTCTTGGCCAACCCTAATATCTTTTCTTAATTTTTGACATTTTTACATATATGTTTGATCAACCACTCGGGTCAACTAAAATATGTACAAAAGTTGTAATTTTGTAATTAAATGAAAACAAGATTATAAAATATTTAAAAAGGTTTTGGATTTAGCTGTGAAAGGAAAAAGAAAAAAAAAAAAAGCTAAAGAAGGATGGTATTTCTGTCAACGAGGGCTATTGCGTGCGTGAGATGGAATGAGGAAACCCAGGCTCCCCAACTTGGACCGGCCCACATAAGTTTCATAGTGCTACTTCCAGACAGCACATGGAATGTTCCATCAAATAAATGCCAGAAAACCTTTAGTAAACCCAAGTGCCCAACTATATAAACATGCCAGAAAATGGGATAGGTCCATAAAACGTGTTACATATAGAATTTGATATATGGAAAATGGTTCTCTTCTACGGTTCCTTTTTGTTTTTAAATGTATAAACCCCAAGTTTGTATATGTTCAAACATTAGTAGAAATTAAATACACCCAAATAAGTCGCTATCTTATTTTCTTCTTTAATGCCACTTAATTAACAATAAGTTTGTGTCCTCTTCATATATATTCATCTTACGATCAATTTATCTATCCTTTAATAATTGAGATCCCTTAAAAATTTAAACACTCTTACTGTATTATTGTAATGTTATCTACTTTTTTATAATACCAACTATTTATTACACTTAATAATATCTTAAAAGCAATAAATCAAGGAAAATAAAAGGAATGTAAATTTAGAATATCGAAAACCCTAATCCTCTACTATTTTTGGACGTGTCACCAGGTCAAATTTTTATTATCAACTATAACAATGATAATAATGATAATAGTATTATATATCATGAATAGGATTGAACGCTGGAGTGAGCAAATAACATTATTGTATAGTATATTCACTTATATCCTATTCAATCAGGTAAGTTCTAAATTAGTGTTAAAGGTCATTAGATAAGTTTTAGATATAAATTTTTCAAAACCTTATTCTTCAAAATAGGTTGTGAGTGTAAGGTCTTCCTACCTTATATCTACTCTATAACTTATATTGTAGAGTACGAAGGATACTCGTTACAAGATACTCTTCATCTCTCTATAAATAATTATTAAATAATATTAATAATTAAATAATAAATGATAATATCATATTCTTCAACCAATAAATATTTTAGTTAAAAAAAAAAAGAGTTTAAGACTATAAGTTAATAACCTTAATAGCAAAATTAATATCGCCTCTTCACTTCACATTTTTCAATTCTTCTCACTTGCTAAGTAATAAGATCACATAAATTTGAAATGATAAAAGTTGAATTTTTTTTTAATTTAATAGATTTTGTAGGTTTTATATATGAAAAACTTATAATATCACATATAGATTAATTTTTTCTTATATTAAATAAACTTAAAATTTATAGGAAGGGAGCAAAATTTAAAATATTATACTATACCTTTATTGGGTACCGATTTTATAATGATTTCAAGATGCTATAACGTAAGTTCCAATTTTAAAATTTAAAAACTTACATCTTCCAAATAGGATGCAAAATAAAACTTTATATACAACTCTTCATGTATCCACTCATCTCTAATTTCACAGTTCACCCAAACCAGTCATCTACTTTAAAGAGTTGTCATTTTAAGGCACTAGAACTGTATTTAGGGTAGGCGGATTCAACTGCAGATCTATTTATATAGGCCATGAATACACCATAGGCCTATCATGCTGCGTCTAAATCAGTATGTTTATGAAGTTTATTAAACTTAACTTCCCCAAGCTTAATAAGAACATGAACTGGAATATGTACAAGCATATTATGTATATGTAAAGTAGTAGCAATCTGTTATTTACACACTCGCCATACTTAGGTTTAAATCAAAAGAGATTTAACGTACCATACGTTATAAATATGAACTACCAATAAGACTAAGAAACCATTTCAATTTGCACATTTTAATTTATTGAAACTTAGTCATTATACCTAAAGTACAGAATGTGTTACAATTGAAAATAAAAATTATCAAAGTGAAAAGAAGGGAAAAATGTTATTAGTTTTACCGGAATTAACTTCGACTATTTGTGAGATATAAGACATTTAAATGAAGGGCAATTAAAGAAATTTATAGAAAAAAGAAAGGTTAATTTTTAAGATGTGTTATACCAAAACCAATGTCTTCGATGTGAGCATTGCTGATTAAGAAGCCCACCGGAGAGCAGTCAAAGAGGTAGGCCGATCAAGGGTCAAACTATTTAGTGAATGGTTCCTTAAAATCAACCTTTTTGCTGGTTTTTTTGGGAAGACCAATGAAGCATTGTTTCGTCATTAATTCCTATGCTACTTCCTTTGTTTGTGTTATTTAGTTCAGTTAGTTTCCCTTCTTAGTCATTTATGTCGTCTCATTTCCTTCTGTAGTTATTAGCTAGAGACATCTTCCTAGTTGTTAGTTTCTACTTTTACATATTTTCCTAATTATTAGGATTATATTTCCTTTCTTGTTTGGTTAGGATTTGCTCTTAAATAGGCATATTATTTAATGAATCAGAACTAGACAATTTCATTGATTAACTTTGAATCATAAACTTTTGTGGTTTTTATCAGTTGAGTGCGATGACCGACGGGTGTTCTCCTAATTCATGAATAATTGAATTTCTTTTCTTTATTAGTTTAATTTTTATTAGTCCAATCACAAGCTATGGTGAACTTATTTATTGAAATTCCTTGAGACAAACTATTTTCTTTTAATGCACGTAAGAGTTTTATAAACGGTATGTAGTATTGATTTATTATTTAATTACAAACCAGTTCAGTTTTAATATTCGTGTACAATATCCAACATTGATTCGATGCTATCCTTTTTATTTTTAATTTGCTAATATATCAAAAACCATAAAAATTAGCTTCTATTTATTTTATTACTTTTAAAAACCATAGATCCATGATCCTTCATCATTTGGTGTTGGAGCAAGTACCCTATAGCTCTTATATTTTAATATTGTAGATTAATCGAAAGACTATCTTGCATTCTTAAGCAATCGTGGCACTCTATTAGATTGGCCACATATCTCTCATAGCATATTGATTGACTTCATAAATGTAAAATGAAACAATAAGTCTCTCTTTCACAAAGGTATTATTGTATATGCTTTGATAAATAATTAATCCATGGAATTTCTACTGTTGTAAAATAAGTGTAATTAGATAAATAGTTACCTCTTGGTCTTTTCAAAATGTTTATATTTACCGATAAGACCTTAACCCAATAGTCAAACCACTAGCTAGAGTGAGGGTATGTTAGTATTTTTAAATATATTTATAAATTGTTGCAAATGTCATTTTAAATGTAACCAAACAAAATAATAGTTATTACTTTTTAATTCTCTTAGTTGAAAATTGCAATTCCCTTCATATCTTATTTCACTCCACTAATCAAATATGTGTTAATATTTCTACTAAAGCAAACTTAAAGGGATATCTGTTGGAATTTCATGAGAACAAATCCATTAACTCCTTTGCGGTTATGATCTATCTCCTCATTTAAGTATGGTCATTGCCCTACAACTACCAATAGTTCTCCCTCTATGAATTCAATTTATCTATTGTTGCTGTAAACATTACAGATATTTCTCGTCTCATGAATTTGGTTTCTTTCTATGATAATATTCTTTTCTAATGTTTGGTATACAGAAATGGTTTGGGATAAAAAAGATTGGAATGGAGTGGTGTAAATTAGAATGATAAATCCTTTCTTATTTTTTGAAATGCCCATAAAAAGGAATACATATATAGTAATATTTATAAAAAAATGTGTTAATTATTGATTATCATAATTAGTTTAAAGGTTAAATGAGTAATTTTCAATTAAATAACTAAAAGAGTAGAGTGGACTTGCAATTCCTCCTTCTAAAAAGCAGAATCAAATTCTCTTTATATCTAGAATCGTTGATTCCAAAAAAATTATGCTTTCATTATAAAGATACTTCAATATATGAAAAAAGGACCTACAATTTTGCCTTCTAAAAGGTAAAACCAAATTCTCTTTATATTTAGAATCACTAATTCCAAAAAATTTGCACTTTCATTATAAGGATACTTTTATATATGGAAAAAGGAATCAAACTCAGAACTACGATTCCATTCCAAATCTATTCATGTTTACTAAACTCTCTCTCTCTCTCTCTCTCTATGATCAAGAAACCATAGCATACCTCATACATTTCCTGATGTTCAATTACTGAAGGTCCTTTATGCGAGTGGCTGCATATAGGGAATAAATTGAACTACAGTGACAACTCATGACTTTAAACCATTTTGATAACGTGTGATTTTCTTATATCGTGATCTCTCTTTGATGGAAAGTTATGTCCATAACTTTCCTTTCTTTTTTTCCTAACCCAAAGTTGTCATATCTGCATTAATTGGGCGATTTAAACCTAGTTTAACCATAAAAATAGTTTTGATCATACCTTTAAATTACATTGATGGCAACCTAAAAGACTCAATTGATCGACTCAATTCAGCTCGATTCTACAAGATTTAGCCAGGTTTTCCAAGTTAACATTTATCATTTTATTTTTATTTTTTTCTCCAAATAATGCATCGATTTTTCTAAAAAAGAAAAACTAAATCCAAGAAAAATAAGATATAAAATTTTTTTAAAAATTAACTTTTAAATTTAAAAATATGGATAATTTTATTACTTCATGAATAAATATTAATTATACTTTAGTAATTTTAATAGTTCAGTAGTTCGATCCCTTCGACTCTTAAGCCCTTCTCATTATAAGATTAACTTCCAATTTAGATTTGACAACATTTGTTCAACCTCATGTTTACTGTCTTTGTATCATTATATCTCAACACCTTTTTCCCCCTTCCCATTGATATGTCCTTAGAATTGAAAGCTTGAGAGGTATTATATATAATAATAATAATAATAATAAAAGATTGGATGTGAAATCTGTCACGCCCCGAAGCGGCAGAACACAAATTTAGATAATTTTGCGTATTTTTATCTACACGTAAATATATGTGGGGTACATGTGAACATTCCTAATTATTATTTTGGTCATTCTAAAATTTTTAGTATACATATAATCTATCTCTAATAATTTATTAATTATTAGATTACACTTTTTGCCTTTTCGGTAATTAGCAATTATTATGCTTAAAATTTGAAAATTTTATAGTCTCTTATTTTATTACTTATTTTCTTAAATTTAAGTTTACGGGGTCATTTTTACTAATATTCTTCTCAATAGTTTATAATTTGGGGTTTAATCGGATTCCTTAACCGATCGTCCAAAACTTATGTTCTAAGTTCAATCCTACGGTCAATTGGCTTAGCTTTGGGGCTTACATTCTACCCCCCTTTAAAATAGTTTCATCCTCGAAACTACTGTATATCCATATATTGCTTACTTGCTAGGATTGATAGTTTATATATTATTACTATTCTAAAAATCAAACAACCTATAAGTAATACTTTGTCTTTATTACATTTAGCTATACTTTAATTTCTAAGTCTAGACCTTCATCGGGTCGTATCTTTACCTACTCCGTGTCTCCACTCTTGAACTTCTGAACCTGATTATCCAGTATTTTTGGGGGTTACTTCATATCCTTAAAACCCACTTTCCATTCTACCGAACTATCTTCAAGTGAAACTTCTGTGTAGTCCATTGATTAAGTTCCTTAATTTCTTTCTAATTAACATTCCATTTCTTCTCTATTTGATCCTTTACTTAATCTCTTAATTTCCTTCATTTGCATTCCTTATCTTAGTATCGATCTGCGCTTATTTCATTGCTGTAGTCTCTTAGTCATATCGTATTTTCTTATAACTTAGCTTTACGATCTTGCAAATTTTCTTATTAGTTAATTCTCTATTTATTCCTTGTTTGATTGTTTCTTAAGTTTTATTTATGATCATTAGTAATTCTACATTTATTTCATAAGTTTTGAACTTATGTAAGCCCCAAAGCTACGCCAATAGACCGTAGGATTAAACTTAGAACATAAGTTTTGAACGATCGGTTAAGGAATCCGATAAAACCCCAAATTATAAACTATTGAGAGAAATATTAGTAAAAATGACCTCGTAAACTTGAATCTAAGAAAATAAGTAATAAAATAAGAGACTATAAAATTTTCAAATTTTAAGCATAATAATTGCTAATTACCGAAAAGGCAAAAAGTGTAATCTAATAACTAATAAATTACTAGAGATAGATTATATGTATACTAAAAATTTTAGAATGACCAAAATAATAATTAGGAATGTTCACATGTACCCCACATATATTTACGTGTAGATAAAAACATGCGAAATTACCTAAATTGGCCAAAAACTAAGTAAATAATTAAAGAAAATTATAAATTAATTATGGAAAAATCAGAAGAGGATAAGATAAATCAAGATCAGGTTGTGGCATGTCAGGATAAGTAAAAGAAAAATCAACCAATAAAATTTGGACAACATAAAAGCCAAAAATCAAGGAAAATGGGCAAAGTCTTGTCAAATTAATGCATATTAATTACAGCAAATGCCTATAAATAGCAGGAAAAATCCAGGAACTCATTTGGACAGTTAGAAATCAGAAAAAATTAGGGAGAGGTAAAAATCGAGAAAAAAAATCGAGTTAGAAAAAAAATAAGAAAAACTGTGCAGTAAGGGCTTTTAAAGGAAACCCCCACCAGACGAGTAGCTGGAAGTGGACGGCCACTGCAGCCCGCGGTGGCCGGAGCCACCCAAATCGGTGAATCCGATTTCCAGCCCGATTTTTGTGTAATTTTGTAAAAATAGTAAATATTATTAGAAAACTATGAATTTTGTTATTCTGAAATATTTTTGTATGTAGTTTGTAGGAAAAATATTATTTTGATGAAAATACGTCTCGTGATATAGGGTCCTTAATAAATCATGCAAAACCGAGCCTATTTCGGTTTAGAAATAAATGACCTTAGGAGTGTAGTTTCGAGCCCAAAATTTTTGTGTAGATTATTTAGATGATATAGAATAGTACTATGAATCCCGTTTTCAAAAATTAATTTTCGAAATTTTTAGATAATTTTTAGGCCTTAAAATGAAGCATAAAATGGGTTATTTAAAGTTAATTAAGTAATTAAATTATTAATTACTGACTTAGTGAATAAGTAGATGTTTTAGGATGTGGAAATCTGATAGAGTATGATACTTGTAGCATTTAGGGTGTTAGATGTAATTATTAGGTTAATTATGTAGTAAACGAGTAATAGGAAAAATAGTTAATTTTGTAAATTAGGAAAATTTGGAGTAAAATTTGATTTAGGATGGATTTAGACATTTTGAAATAATAATTGATGTTTAG